>JAODJU010000038.1:14807085-14820336 GCA_026776725.1 Gnathonemus echidnorhynchus | reverse complement strand
GAGTGCGGGTCGGGTGGTGAGATGCAGGCAGTGTGGAAACTTAGACTTTGACATCTCGTCTGTTTCATGAGACTGAGAAGGCAAGCCATTGTCAAGGAGGAATCTATGGTAATTTCTGGAAAGGCTACAATAGTCACATGCTCTCAGCTGTATATATGTGTGCGTGTCTCAAAGGAGCATAATGTGCTATATGAAAAGAAGAATACAGCAATGTGCCTATACTCATACTGCAAATGACAAATAAGGATCAATTTATTTCATTTCATTCGTGAGGGACAGGTTAGGTGGCAGAGAATAGATTTATATTTGCCTGCAGAGGGCAGCAAGGGGTTATGGATGTCTGTGCTCGGGGGGTATACAAATGGCCAGGTCTTGTCCAGCACTCAGATGAAAAGCTCATCCAATGAGGCACATGACTAAGCAACACTTCAGATGTGGAGTAACTGTTCCTATATTGTGCCAAGTTGTGACATACTGTAGGCTCTAAGACCAGCCTGTGGCGAAGGACAATGGACCGAATAAATGGAAATGACCAGGGGCGGACTGGAAGCCGCACAGTGGGGGACGTGCCAAACAAAGATCTGTGGCCAAGGCTGGACGTTCCGGAACGCCAGGTGTCAGGTAACTATGGACGGCTCCGTTTACGCTCACGGTGACTGATGCAGCTGCGGCCGAACGGGCAGAACTCACAGCACAGAACCTTGATGCACATGGCGTGAAGGTTGTTCTCGGCCCGGATGACGGAGCGCATGCCGATGACGAAGAGGTTCCCGAAGCAGGTGATGAAGGCCATGACCCACACCGACACCCTGAGAATGACGCTGGCGAGAAGGTCTTCGATGGAGGAGATCCCGTCCGAGTTGGGCTTGCATTTCCGCACGTGGGGAGCATATGAGCAGTATTGAAACTTTTTAAAGTATCTGTGAGAGTAAAGGCTATTTAAAACAACACAGTTATGTTTTATATTTTATATAATTTCTCAAAATAAACACACTAGACAGGAATGTCTAGTAACATTCTGAGTATCTTCCCAACATATTGTAGTGAAGAGTCTGTTGAGAGTCTTTGATTTCACACTCATACCTACATGTGGGAGAGGTTCTTCATAGACTGGAACATTCTGGTTTGGATGTCTGGGATTTCAATGCCTTCCAGGCTTCTGATAGGAAATTTAGAAAAAAAAAATTCATTATGCATTCATAGAATATCCATTACACCTTCATAAAGCATTCATAGAACATTCAAAAGCAGCATGTAAGTATACCTTAACACCATAACATACCTTAACATATACATTATAACAATATACATTAATAATAAACATTATATGATTATATGAGTATAATGTTTGTTATAATCACATAATGTTTGTTATTAATGTATATTAAAGCTGTTAAATTATGTTAGGGTGTTAAGGTGTGCATAATGAATGTGCAGTTAATATAATGCATTACCATACTGTATGTTATATATATATAATCATTTTATATGTTGCTTCTGGACCTAGTAATGTTGCAGTTTATAAATATGTGATTGGATAAATTATAAATAAAAACAGGAGAGAGAATCTAATGGCAAATTAGCTTTTGTTTCAATTTACAGGTTTCATGTCTCTGGGAAAGGGCTTCCTACAACAGGATATGCTGCAAAAATGGGAAAAAATGAAGAACAAAGCCCAAAGTTGTACTCACAGAGACTGAAGACGTACGAGGGGATCGAACTGTCCAGGGTGGATATGAACCAAAGGATTGTGGGAAATATTTCTGTAACCAGACAACAAAGTTTCACAAAACAAAAACAATTTGCAATAGGAAAACATGACACTTACAGTAATGTTAAATCTGAGATACCTCAGGAACAGTTCTCTTCCAGTGAAAAAATATATATTGAAAAACATTTATTAAAAAACAAGAGTAAAACTGATTCATGAAGTATAACTCACAGAGTCTGCAAAGATTTTAAGCCCCTGAAGATATCGCTTGGAAGCTCGATAATCTGGTTGCTCGACAAGTCGCTGAGCAGGGAGAGAAGGGAGAAAAGAAGTGAAGTACGACAAAACTACAACCATCAGATGGCAAAAGACAAAAGAAAACACAGTAAGATCTGTGATAGTCATACAGTTATTGCTCTCATTTCAACACTCATCTGGATAAGTGGTTTCGAAGATTGGTTGACTGGTAAGACAGCTTATTCCTGACTTAAGGGTCATTGAGAGATGCACTAAGAGTGCCATTATTGTCTAGCGAGGCTGTGGGCTTTTGTTTGTGGCATAAATTTGTTAGAAATGATCACCTAGATCATTAGCGTCACGTTCTACAGTTCTGCTGCTTCAGTAAACAAAAATAATACGAAATAAAACGCTGGCGACGGCTTCCCGCAGAATCCTCCGAGACATCGCACTTCACAATGAAAACGAGATGGTCGCAAATGCCGCACATCAGCGGCTCGCAGACCGCCGCTGCCCAGCCAGCGGTGGCATGGTTTGTGATGAGTTAATGGCGCCTTATTTATAACCAACCATTTTCTTTGCTTTTCCTAATGACATCTCATAACATCCAAGACAATCCAAGGCATCTCGACATAAGAGTCTCGGAAAATGTGCTAAATAACCCTCTAGGCTGTTTCCGCTGTTTGCGTAAAAATAGGCAATATATTTGGTTCCCACCCCTTTGGCCACGACTGGATCAAAAATGTACTGATGGGTGCATGTCAATGACTAAATCAGGAAGCAGACCATCAGAATTAATGACACTGAAGTTAACATAAAGTAATTAGGTTTCACTGCACGGCACAAATTTTACTGCTGTTACACATAAGGTCATAATTATTAGCCCCCTGTCCAAAATTGAACAAAACCACTATTTTTTTTAAGAGAACTGACTAGTATTTAAAGTGAGAATTACTTCCCAAAAGAACAGACGCAATTTCCAAGAAGTCTGATGAAAATATTTTACTGATGCACTTATTTGAAACATGGAAAAGACAAAAATAGCATGGCCAAAATTATTAGCCCTCTGACAATTAGTCAATAGTGCACCCCTTCTGACTCACAAACGATAGCAAACTTACTGTAGTTTCTCACAAGGTTTGCAAAAGTCTCCTGAGGGATCTTAGACCATTCCACCACGGCAATTTACTCGAGCCCATGTGAAATATGTGGTTTTTGAGCCTTGGACCTTAACCTTGAGCTCACGCCAAAGATTCTCATCAGGATTGAGCTCTGGGCTTTGAGACAGCCACTCCGGGACCATGATTTTGGGGTTCCTCTAAAAGTTCTTTACCAACTGTGATGCGTGCTTTGGGGCTTGTAAGCAAAAGCCAGGCGAACACAGAGCTAACACACAAATACCAGACACTGAGAACTGAGGGCAGGATTCAAACCTGCAGCCCTGAAGGATGAGCTTATAGTACCATCTGAAATATTACTTTACCCATAAAAGATGCTTTTGAAAATGAAAAGAAAAGAAATGTTGATGAGGGTGTTGGATCATTTAGAAATATTTTTGCATTTAATTAGCCGGCGGATGATGTGGACAACGATCACAATCTTCTCATTCTAAAGGTCCTGAATTCTACACTAGTCCTGCCACCATCTTATGGGTGAGGTGGGGCTGGCCACGGACTTACAGCTCTCCCAGGTCCTGCAGGGGCTGGAAGGTGTTCTCCTGCAGCACTCTGATGTTGTTGTCACGGAGAGACCTACAAGCAGCAGGGGAACCAAAGGGGTTGGTGTGGAGGTTCTGCCCATGAAATGACCTGCCTTCCACAGACAAGCTGCACAGTTAGTCTAATTACTGTTGCTATGGCTGCTACCTGGAATGTATCAACAGGTATTATATTATATGTAGTTATCATATTACACATCCAGTCAAAAGTGTTTGCATGCCACAGATTTTTACCACTTTTCCATTTATTTCAGAAACAGGGCATTTTTTTATTCTCGTAAACCATTGAAAAGTGAAGTGAAAAACTATAAATGAAAATTAAAAAGTCAAATAAAACAAGTTTCCTTTATAATACACAAAGAGTATGTAACAGAGCAGTATTTAATGTCCCTTGTTGAAAGAATGCCTCGAATTTGCTCTGCTATTATAACTGCTAGAGGTGGTTACTTTGATGAATTGAAGATGACATTTTCTTGCTAATAAAGATGCTCAAATGGTGAACAAACTGTAAACTCATTTGTTAGCAAAGAATACCGAGAATATTTTTAGTAAAAGTTAAGTGTAGAAAATCTTGGTGTTCAAAAACGTTTGACTGGTAGCATATATATAGTTGACAGCATACAGTAAGGCCGTTAAGTTAGACAGCATAAGGCCGTTAAATTAGACAGCATAAGGTCGTTAAGTGCACACTGCTCACTGTATAAATGTGTATGTTTACAGTCGGTTGAGTAGCTCCCTTCCTCCTCCTGGGGGTTTATGGATCAGCATAACATCCTATGTCCTTGATTTTTTTTAATTCTGTTTAAGGAAGTCTGCCCCTTTCAGTGCATGATGCCGTAACCTCCAACACAACCAGCATCATCAGCTGCGGCCAAATCCTCTGTAGTATTAAATGGGCCGTGAAATCTTTTTTTTTTTTTTTTAATTTTCACTTCTGCTCAACCTTTTCAACAGTCACCCCCCACCCCCCTCCAGAGGAAAGTCTTATAGCACTTCAAAAAGTAAAACCTGGCCATACATTCTGTCCACTTCGGAAACGATTTTCCCCTTCAACATCAATCTGAGATGGTCCTGTGCATCTCTGAAATTATGCCCCCCCCCATCTCCAAGTGAGATATGATGGTGCACTCACAGCACGGTGAGTTCTTCGCACGACAGCAGCAAGGAGAATTTGAAAGTCTGGATTCGATTTCCCTCAAAGTCCCTGTGGTGGACGGAAAGGGGGGCAGAGAGGAGGATGGAGAGGAAGACAGGCGCTCACAAGTACATCTTTTCCAATATTCACTCAAACCACATTCAGCAAGACATTATCTTAACAAAGAACAATCCCCTCTACTTGTTCAAAACACATTACATGAACCAGTCACCTGCAATGTACATCACATGAAAGGCAAACTATTGCAACAAATTTACTAAGAACCGAGGGCCAATTAGGCAGGGAACTGTGCTGGATAATAAATGAATTTCCGAATTCATTACGCTCCATCGAAACCTTTTACAGAGCGACAAAGCCTAAGAAAATGCACTGCACAAACAAATTTTGGTCTGCAGAATGCTCCCTACCCTGTCACTCACTGATTCCAAACATATTATTGGCCGATGATAAGGTTGAATTATGGCCACCTAGAACCAACCCAGCTGCTATATTCTGTTGATGAGCTCCAGAGGGATAGACCGTCACTGAAAAACATGGTTAAGCAGCAGATCGATCTTTAATGTAATTTAGGGTTAGGGTTAGCCATGAACAAGGGCTATTATACAGCCATTGGAGGGTGGGTTTATAACACCATAAAAATCAAACATTTTTTAAGTTTCCAAAGACTTGGGGACAGTGATTCATTCAAAAGATATTAATGATATTCCCTTTGAGTAATTACAATTATTCAGATTATATGGGTGTGGTAAGTCACATTACACAAGAGAAAGAAGATACAGAAGTCTTATGTGAGGTGCTGAAAGTCAGTGTTGTCTCTATACTCAAATGCAAACACCTGTCTCTCCAAACAGGGTAAAGCAGTTAGGGAAGGATCTAGTCCGATGGCCCCAGGAGAACCAGAAAGATCCTCCTAACTTCACTATTAAATGGCTTAATGAATAGCTAACTCTTTCTATGAGTAATTTGTTTTGAGGTATAGTTAATTGCATTTATGAGTGTCTTATTATTCACAAGGGGTACTTATCAATACATCTATTAAGACGCACGCTTCCAGACTACTGAACAGCTCCTACTCAAGTGCTTCCAAAGAACTGAACTCTGTTAAATAACTGTTCGCTGCATCTAAATGCGAGGTTCTGACCTCCCGTCTTTCACCATCACCCATGGCATCGGTGGGGCAAAAATGCAGTATCCAATTACTGTAATTTATCTATTTATCTATTTACCATCTATGTACTTTCACATTGTATAAATGTATTGGCAGTACTGGTTTATATTAATGCTTGTGTTTTTACTTTGATATGTTTGTAGCTAAATATGCAGAGCACATGTGTAGAATCTGTTTGAAGATTCAGTCTTTGTTATACTGTATACACCATTCAGGGACACAAACAAAATTTTGTTGTACATCTGTGCAATTACAATAAAAGACATTCTATTCTATTCTATTCTATTGATCATTAGTAATTTGTTTTGAATTGTAGGTAATTGGGTTCAGGAGTAGGTAATTTGCCTTCAGGAGTAGTTAATTGGTTTGATTCAAATCAATTCAATTATATTTGTATAGAACATTTTCACAACATTACTCTGAATCAAAGCACTTTATCCCTGCTCAGTGGCTCCAGAGAGCAAGCCAGTGGTGACAGTGGCAAGGAAAAACTTGGTAAAACTTTACTTGAGGGGGCACACGTATTTAGTAGTAACTGAGTTACTACTGAATGAACAAATTCTAGAAGCTACTTGAGATTAGAGATGCATCATGATTCATTAATGATGAACAAACTTGAGATGAGTATTTCGCTTGTGTTACTCATTTCTAGTTCCTTAGTAATTCATTCAGTAGTTCATTCAGTAGTTAACAAAGGTTTACATAATTAGATGTAGTAACAAATATAGCTACTGTTTGAGATAAAACATGTCACAATTTGTTAATGATCAACAAACATGAGATCAGCATTTCACTTGTGTTATTCATTACTTCAGTAATTCACAAAGGTTTGCAGAATTAACAGGTATAGTAAGAAATATAGTAACTGCTTGAGATAAATTGTGTCACGTGTTAAACGTGAATGGACATGAGATCAGTATGTAACTTAGTTTGTGGTTAATTAATACATAAGTAATAGCATAATACTACATTATTTGTCCCCCATCAAGTAAGATGTTACCAACTCAAGTAGGAAGAAACCTTGGAAAGAACCAGAGGCAAAGTCAACTTAACAAAGTCTGTATGTATACCCTCCAATTTGTTACGTCTGAGTGTGAATGAGACTGATGAGTAGTTAATTACAGATGCTGGTTGTGGACAATGGGTACCAAGAAAATGACCGAGACCCCTAGCATCATTCATCCTATAAGTATATGAAGCGAAATACTGTTGAGTGAGAGATACCTACAGCCAACTCAGTGCAGGAATATGGTGGCAGAACTCGGCCTCTGGGAGCTGCTCTAAGGACGTGTTCACCATAGACCTGTTGAGACCACGAAGACCAGCATTCGTTACTTTGCACCATGTGACATGCAAACACACCCACCTGCCACCTGGATAAAATGACCTGACTTATTAACTCATTTTGTGTTGCTTTTTGCAAAAAAATATCACTGGCTTTGCCTTCCACACTGGAACCGCCAAGTCATATTTTTGCCGACTCAAGAGATTTTGAAGGTTTTTGGCTTGGGATGTGAAAACATCATCTCTGACACCAAGCTGACACCCCTTGTATTTTAGTTCTTTCATTTGTGTTGTGTATATACAAAAAGTTTTGGGATGCTTGATTAATTCTGTAAAATGTATTGGTTTCATAACAAAAGTTGATTGACAAGCAATGTTTAACATATCTTCCACATAGACATTTTCTTTTTATTAAGTGTAATAATTTTTTGACTAACTCGTTGTTCTTGCCATTGACTCATTGTTCTTTGCCATTTTGCTGTTAATTGAAATTGTGGTCACTGGCTCCCAAAGGGACACTAAACACAAATGCTAGGTGTTTTATGTTTTGGCAAAGGTGTTACTAATTAAATAGCACCCAATGATGCTGCTTGTCAATGAACTTTTAAACTCATAGCAGCTGTTTTAGAACTATGATATGGGTTTTAATTGATTACTATTTGAAATGAATGTTTTATCTAAAAGTACTAGTTGTTTCTAACGTGATATACTTTTTGTAAACAGATGAATAATGATCTTTGTTAGAAAACCAGTAAATTCATAATATTTTTACTGAATTAAGCAAGTATCCCAACACTTTCTGTGAGATCTGTATACTCACTGGCTACTTTACGAGATACCACTCTGTAATACCCAGTACCACCCCCGTTTCCAAAACCACCTCAAAGCTGAGAGATACCTTCCTGCACACTGTTGTACTGAGCTGCTATTTTTGCACTTATGGCCTTCCTGTTAGCTTTAATGAGTCTGACCGTATAATTTCTCCTGGATTAGCGTATGAGAATTCAAGGAAGGTAGATGTTCTCTGAGATGCTGGAACCAACACGTATGAAATCAACAATCACAACATTTGAGGTTGAGGCTGGTGAATTCACCAAATTATCCTAACTTGCCCACCTGGGTTTAACGCCATAAGGACATGCACAGCAAATGACATCCACTTTCACCGGTGACTATAGCAGCGAGCATATCATTGGTAGTAACTTATACCCAAAGTCCCCAAGGACAGAACAGTCATTGGCAGAACCAGGCACATAGAAAATTGGAGGGGAGGGGGGAGACTGTAGTGACACAAGGAAGATAAAACGAGCAGGGGGACAAGGAACTAAAGAAAAGAGGAGAGAGGGCATGTATAAAGGAGCAAACGAACAGAGAATGTAAGTACAATGCGGACAGAGGAGGGAACAGAATGGGTAGACATGACAGGGGACTGGAAGAGTAGGCATGAAACAGTTTGTTTTGATCTGTTGCCATTTTGTACTCAGCAGTGACAGAAAGTGAGTGATGCGTGATGGGCACACGGTGCTGTGGGAACAGATGAAAGAGGTACTCCGAAAATCGGAGAGCTAAATTTATGCAAAATGCTCTTATCGATGATTATGGAAGTATGCGGAAAAACAGCAAAAATGTATTACGCATATTATACAGTTATAAGACCCATATGTTGTATCAGAAGTGAAACGTAACGTTATGCATAGACGCCCGCAGAGTTCTCACTCATGGTATGCAGGCCAGTGATGCACGGCCTGATCCATGGTTATGAATCAAACAAAAATATTTTAATGATATTTGAGTAATTTGCTGGCAGGTCAGTTAAAATAAAATTTAAGTGCATAAAGCAGGTTGGGCGTCCTTTTGTCTCTTTTAATATAAGCATTTTTATACATGCTTTCAATTTTTAGCTCTATGATGGTGTTTTAGGGCACTGCTAAAAATTAAATAATAGCCTAATGGATTTTGAGAATAAATGATATTTTGGTTATAGCCTAATGTCTAAATATTTCAAGATTTAAACAGTGTGCGGAGTTTGCCATTGTCCTGCAGCAATTTTCCAGAAAAACAAGCCCAAAGCAGCTTATAATAAGTAGACTTGGCATCTGTGCCCGTCTTGTGCTACTGTTAGAGTACACAGTGTGCATATTTGGCATACAGGTGGGGCACCAATGACAGTATGTGCGTGAAGGTGATCTGGTGGCTCAGCAAGTAGTGCTGTAGCCTGAAGCCACGTCTGTGTGCTTGGAGTTTGCATGCCCTCCCCATGCTCTCCTGAAAGCGCTGACCAGGCTACTCACAGGAAAAACAGGGATGTGAGGCCGAGGAACGTGTCCTGCAAGACCATCTTCAAGGGGTTGTCGTCCAGGATGCTGGAGATAGAGAGGGAAAAGACAGGAGGGACCATCAGGCAACCTCAGTGGAATCCTTGGTACCGACCCCCAGGAAGTGACCTCACCTGCACATCAGGGTCCACAGAACATGTCACATAATACACTGAGACACACAATAGTGTTCTGAATATTTTCTTCTATTGCCTCTGAAAGTGTTCAGTCTTGAATATGTTCTGCCCACTCATTCTTAAAAAAAAACAGATGCTACTTTAATACTAACTGTACCATATATAAACTCATAGTCCCGTGACAAAAGGTGACCATACCCCCACCTCAATTTTTTGTGGCATTGCAACTCACGCACCTGTCGCATTAATTCCTTGAATAGGAGCACAGATGACATCTGGAATCAATGCAGAAAATGCGTACGCGTTGTGAGCATCGAGTATAAATCAGCCCGTCAATCAGGGGCCATTAGGATCACCCCCCCTCCAGACCTGTATGTGGGTTTGTATATAAATCCCAAGTCCAACTCACAGCCAGTGTAATTTGTGGAGGTCGTTGAATACACCAGGCCTCAGTGATGTTATGTTATTCTGACTCAGGGACCTGTGAGAGAGGGAGAGTCAGTCAAATACTATAAGATACCCGTGTACTACCTCCCCCATGCAAGAAACAAGGAGAAATCAGTCGCTTCTCCTCTCCGGTCACATATGTTCAATGGCTCAATGATGCAGACAATTCAAAGCGGTCTCCTCCACAAGAGGTTTTGACAGCTTTCATATAAAAACATGACAACATTCCCCAGGAAGGCAACAGACGGAGGACCCAGAGAAACTCTGGCAGGGTTCAAACTGTCAGCGCAATGAAGCGTTACAGATTTGGGGTATGTGAGGTTCACTTTGACCACATTTACACCCCCTCTCTCATTGCTCCGACCGATACGGAGGCCGGAGACTCCCCACATCAGGAGGAAAGTCTGTTAATTTATAAGCAGATGAGAGAGCCTGGAAAAGCGGCCCGATCAGAATCAGAATTTATGCCGGTACACGGGCCCCCCCCGTGGACCACAAGTCGGCCTTTTACCTAATAAATCTCCTTTCATAGTGGCCACATCTTCAGAACTGTTTTTTCGAACCCATTAGTATGATCTAATGATGAAAGGCTTTCTTTTTTTCAAAGGAGCAGCTGTGCTGGACCACGTTTGCACAAGTAACAATGAAGAACAACATATTAAACTTAAAACGGGTGAGAACTAGGTATGTATGTGTGTGTGTGTGTGTGTGTGTGGGGGGGGGGGGGGGGGGGGTGGTCCTGCCCTTTAAGTGAAGGAGGTGAAGCATAAGTCGTACTCACAGCTTTCGGAGCTGGTGCAGTCCTCTGAATGCCTGGCTGGACACAATCCGTATGCCATTGTTCTGGAGGAATCTGTCGTGTTAAAAACCATGTGATCAATGCCCAGTGTGCTGCCATAAAGCCACTATGTATTCTGACATTAATTTTATGCACGTAACATATTTCGAAGAAGAATTTAAATACAAATCTCATTATTTATTTCGAAGCAGTGTTTCAAAACAACATTAAGCAGCTTCACTGCATTTAGCAAGATGATAAGTCGTTGGTCTAACATGAAAGATGATGGTTAAAGTGCCAAAAGGGTCCCACTGCAGTAACCATGACTAAATTGCTATCTCCATCGCTCCAAAGGGTCCCACTGTTAAAAAAAATGTACAAATTATATGGCTTATACAGCGGTCAGCTAGCCAAAATCAGCCGTGCAGTGTTGACTCAGAGCATTGTTCCCTTAATGAGCTTGTGCTTAACCAATTGACCACAGAAGGCCTGTTTCTGATCGGGGTCAGAACCTAAACTCTCATAGTATGTTTTCAGCAGAACGGCACTTGACAGCAGCCAGAAAGCGATCAGCATCTGATGTCTCATTCAGAGAGGAGCTTGGGGACTTCACGACAAAACTGTGATAAGGCTCAGACAGACGAAGTGTCCTGGTTCCCAGCGGGATCCCGGGCCTGGCCAAGCAGGTCCCGTTTGTGTCAGGCCAGATCACAATTTGGACCAAGTCGACACCGTTTCTGTTTGGACAGATTGTGATTACAACCACTCTGGGACTCTTTTCTGTTTGGATGAGATGTTAATTCTAAACAGACTAAACTCAGGCCAATTACTTTACAAGCCATGCTGAGAATGAATAATGTCTGCAAAGATTGATTCCACTTTGTTCTACGTCTGTAACATAATTTTTTGATGCTATCTTACTACAGGGTGATTAACGTATCCAAAACCAACAGCAAGCAACACAACACAACACATCCCTTATACCACATAACACTTACTGTACATACTGATGGGTCAATGCTTTTATTTCCAGATTTTTTAAGGCACCTATTATTTGCACTGACCTGCGAAGCGCTCAGAACAGAAGCACCCACCATTAAAACATAAATGTAAATGTTCCGTCCCTGGGCAGCTCTGAGTGGTGCCCACTCTTTTTTTAGAGATGGTCAGAATGATGTGAGCAGGAGGTCTCTGGTTCAAATCCCATGGTCAGTAGAGTGCTTTTTAAAAAAATATATGGCTTTGGATAAAAGCATTGGCTAAAAAAAAAAAAAAAAAGTATAATCCGGCTATTTCCATACAAACAATCCATTTCCCTTCATGCCAAGCACTGTGCTCTGCACTGTGTATTCTGTGTGCCCAAGGACTCATGACATACTTCACTAAAGTGAAACTGACTGCTCTACAAACTGAATATGTTATGGTACAAGCGCCAGAGAGGCTCCTCGAATTAGTGAGATGGAAAGACAAGCTGACGCGAGTGCGTGTTGCTTTTAGTCGAGCCAGAGTGGAAAAACTCCTCTTGGTGGCTTGTGTTTCGCTGTCAGAAACGAAACACTCCCTCTGACCTGTAAGCTGCAGACACACCGGCATGAGGAGATTTAATGTGCAGGAACTCAGATTTCTGCCTGTTTCGATTCATCACAAGAGTGACAAATGTTTGTGGCAGTAAAGTACAAAACAAAACACCCGAGGGTGACATGGCAAATCACGCCGACCTCAGGGCCCCTGCCTGTCCTTTAAAATCCCAAACACTGGGTCCAAAAGGAAGGGGAGCACCAACACACTCTCAGCATCTCCCCAGGAGAGGGCGACACACCCACTGATTCAGGGACACGCCCACTCATCCTCTCTCCAGTACATTATCATCAAGTGGCGGCTTTTGTTGGTCGCTGAACAACGGAATGGAAGTCTGGGCTGGAAGTCTGGGATGCTCTTTCAAACAGCCCATCACCTCAAAAAAAAAAGAAATAAAAGGAGAAAAAAATGTATAAACTTTTTTGAGTTTCTCAAAAAAAAGAAAAAGCTAGCCAGAAAATGCCACCATCTACTGGAAAACCAAAAGTGCAGGCCTGCTGGATAAAATCGGGGAACAGTCAAAGGGCAGATGATGTGTGTTCTGGGGCAGTGATTCATGGAGCTGGTTGGGATGCAGGTCGTAGGTCATCCTCGCTTACCTCTCCAGATTCAATGACCTCATAATGCAAATATGAGGCCATGCGGACAAGGTACCTTCAGACCTGCAGACCCAGTGTTCCGAACAACACCTGCTGACCCCCCCCCCCCCCCAAACCCCCAGCC
>JAODJU010000038.1:14772664-14785593 GCA_026776725.1 Gnathonemus echidnorhynchus | reverse complement strand
TCGGGGGTATGGTAAATTTTGCCTGATGGGGTTGTCCTCCATGAGCAGCTTTGCAGGCCCACATACCCAAAAATGCCCAGTATGCCAGATGGCCAGTCCAGTCCTGACTAATGATATCAAATATCATTGAAAAGCAATGACATACCGTGGTGTATTTTTGGGTTTCTAATCCAGAGTCAACTAGATGGGTGACTTTGGCAGCATCTAACTGATCATAAGTCAGGTTTTTTGAATACTATTTTATGAATAAGATACTCTGGGAAAAAAATGTAATATATGACCAAGTGGTGTTTTCAACTCTCCAGTGAGCTTACCGTTGTTCACATATCTTGCCATAAAATGGAAGAATAACATTCTCTTGGCATTTGCATCACCGAATCAGCCATGTCTCCCTTTTCCCACACAAATGCAGCGTCTACTCTAGAATGTCAGTCTGCATTCAGGATAAGCGCTGCTGCAGATCAGTTCAGCTGAAGGCTCCTATCAGACAATGTCAGTCTGCCAAGATTGTTCTGAAGGATATTTTAGCAGGGGCAACACCTTAATTCCTAGACCAAGAATAAACAGCACAAATTCCTTGGGTGAGCTGTGTTGGGGCGAGATCGTGAGGTGGGACACAGGGCTGATGAGATGGCAGTGAGGACGGGGGAAAGCTTCTCTGTCCAAAAACACGGGAGAACTCCTTTACGAACAATAACGCGCTATTTGGATATGAGCCTTATTTTGGATGTCAGCCTCAGGTCGATCCCCTACTGGCAGCTGCCAAAAGATGTGGCTGTAGAAATATACATAATTGATTTTGCGCTTTTTGGAGAAAGGAATCAAGTTGCTGTTCACCAGATGGGACTGCTGTTATCCAGTGAATGTCAGTTTTGGGTTACTGCATGCCTAGTCTCAACGACCACCTTGTCCATGCTAAACCCATCCACCAAACTTAAATACAGCAGTATCCCAAAAATATTACTGTAATTCCGGCAAAGCCTACTTTACACAATCCCGCCAACTAGCCGAAAAAAATCTTTATTAAAAGATCAACATTGTGTAACTTGTTGCAATGGAATCAGGCTCACTAAATCTGCACTACGCTGAGTAATACATTTAAACCTTTGTTTTGCTGAATGAAAGAAAGAAAGAAAGAAAGAAAGAAAGAAAGAAAGAAAGAAAGAAAGATAATTAAATAATGGAGGAGGAGAGTAATGTGGTATCAAACATGTATTACATAGAAGGCATGAGAGTATCAACATTGTTTTTATTAAAGTTTTACAGATTGTTTCTGTGGACCCTAGTTAAAGACCATCTCTGTAGACCAGGGGTCTCCAATGCCGGTTCTGGAGAGCTACTGTCTAGTAGGTTTTCTTTCCACCTGCCTTCTGATGAGTCACACCTGTTCCTGGAATTTCCCTAAGAATCCCAGGTATGATAAACTCTGGATAGTAGCTCTCCAGGACTGGAGCTGGAGACCCCTGCTGTAGACTAAGGCTGCATCTGAAATCGTTTGCTTACACGGCACATCCTGAATTTCATTAGAAGCCTACGACTTTATTGTGGTGTGTACTGCGTGCATGCATGAGAACAGGATGCATGCACTGCGGTCTCCATCTTGCATATTACCTGACCTGGATGTTTGCCAATTACACAGCTTGACCCTGCAAAAGTTAAAAACTGCTAAAAACAACCAAAAAAAAAAAATGCATATTTTCACGTCAACTTGTGTAACTGGGTATTGTTTTCCATTTAAATTTGTACACCTGAAAAAAACAATCAACCAGTCAAGAACACTGGTAAGATATGGTACCATTATCCATACATGAAGCCACATTAAACAAAGTTTTACATATAGCTTTGTTGCCCTACATTGATCATAATACAATCCCATTGTAGCGTGATTTGCATTTGAATTTCTGGATGGACTGGCATTGTCAAGAGTGCAGCATGATGTTTTGTGCAAGAAAAACAGTCACTGCCACTGAGGCAAGGTGGTGTTTTGCATGTCGTGAGGTAAAATCCAAGAAAAAGAGTCATTGGCGCAAGATCTAATATGAGTGTTCTTATTTTCTCAGAAAAAAGGGTTGCCTGGCTATTTTCCGCAACTGATGTGACTGACTAATCCTTGTGCATCTAGCCACAACCTAATTTGTTGTTTTTGTTAAGACTAATTATTGCTTCAAAATATCCACAAGAAGGACAGAAAGGAATGAAGAAAACAAAATAATTTTGATTAACACCACAACTGACAATTCCATGTATAGACACCAAACGTGGATTATGGAACATTACATATTGGCAATAAGCAAGAATGTATATCGTGCTCCAAATATAGGAAGTTAATTGAGATTCCAGTGGGGTCCAAAGGAAGACTTTTTTTTGAAGATGTAGGTCTCATTAACAAAAGACCTTTGTGAGTTAGTTGAGCTGTTTTTGGATGTCTAAGTGATGCTTGAATAGCCTGGAATATTTAAAAAGGTTGGATATATGCTATTATCTCCTAAGTGGGACTTTGTTTATTGTGCTTTGGGCTGGAGCCCTACAGTTTATGACAACAGTCTGTTCTTCTTTCAGTTGTGGAGAAAAAAGTCTGAAGTCTGGTTATTTTCCTGAGGTTTGAAAAGACCCATAAAAACACATTGTCAGGGTGATGTTTGTTCCGGCCAAAGGGAGTCGTTGTGTAGCTTTTGAAGGAGGACGTTACTTCTGTTAATACAGTTAAGTTGTTCAGGATTGTCCAGATTTGCCATCTTCCTTTCTAAAATATCAATATGAAAAGCAGAAAGACTTCTGAAAGAGCCAATGTCTCTGTCATTCATGTGTTTAGGGAGTTGGATTTATGTCCTGGTATGCTGCCACTTCAAATCTTTTCAGAAGTGCTGTCTTGAGCAAGGATTTTGAACCTGAAATTACTTGGTAGACCTTTGTTTTGTTTTATTTACGAGCTGTTCAGGATGGGCTGTGCAGTACAAGGCTTATTAGCGAATGAATCAAGTTTATTGACATTTCTAATGTATTACTAAGATGCTGCCATATTTGTATGCGTGATAAATTATAATTACGCTGAAATGTCAGAAATACTGCACTTCGTTTATTTTGGGAAAGTATAAATTGTTATGAATTTATTGTTTTGTGCTAATTATCAGTTCCTTTGGAAAGAAACACTTTGGAAAATTGTATAATTGCTTATCCAGTGTAGGGTTGCAGGGTACGTTCAGTCTAGATGGAGTAGGAATTCTTTAAAGTTAGTCTGAAGTGAAAGATGGCTGGTCTCACACAGACACCTGACTGTTTGTCATTAAGTGTGTAGAATGATATGTAGAGTTTACAGGCTTCACGCACAATTAATGGCACATGCTGATACGTTTAGTGACATCATGCACATTGAAACAGAACGATAGCTCTAAACTCCCCAGGGGATTGCAGGTGGTGCTGGTTAAGAAAGAGGATTTGAGAGCAGAAGGTCCACATGTGAAGTAGTCAAAGAGCCCTGCTGTTGGGAAATGGACACAACCTAATGCTCTGTAGTAAATAAGCAGGTGAAGGAAGAGCAAATTCCTCTGAAAGTATTACATGACTTGCCAGTGGCATCGGAAGGAGTTTGACTTTGGGGGGACCCATAGACTGTGACATCACTGTGACATCACATTGGGCACACACACAATAATCACATGGTGAACAGATGTGATGTAAGAAAGATTTCATTATTTGAAATAAGCCTAACATTGTTTAGGGTACATGTTCACAACTTAACATTACCTAACATATGATGAAATGGTTTTTTTTCTGATACAGGACTACAACCTTTGTTAGGACCAGTACTGAGCAGAAGTCTTAGACAGCCAAAGGAAACTGGTGAAAAACTGTGATATAAGTGCCTCTGCTGAAATCACCACAGTATTTGCATCCACACACCCATGTATTTTCTGACTTGACCATTAGCACACCTTGTATAGCTAATAAACAAAAAAATTAATTAATTGAGCTGGTGGTGAAATTTGATAAATACAGTACATGGCATGGCTGAGGTGCCCCTGAGGAGAGGTTTGGGAACTGAAGCAGTGTTCATCTGAGCATCCAACATGATATCAGTAACTTTTTAGAAAACAGAAGAAATTCTTACTAATATTTATTGTGTTACTCTTATTTTGCATACGCTCTAATGCTACTGTAAATTGTTTTTTTTTTTCTGAGCACTTACTATCGAGATGTATAGGTTTAAACATTTATTTTGACTGCCTAAGACTTTTGCACAGTACTGCATACTGTTTTGTCCTTACATGCATTGCAAATTGACTTCAGTAACACGAAGAATTCACAATAAAAGATAAGGAATGCTCTCCTATTTTTGTATGTTTTGGGAAGTATGGGAGGGGGGGGGTCTGTTGATGTCCCGAACCAGTGTACATCATAAAAAATCCTCACGGGACAATAAAAACTGCTGGGGGGAGGAGTGGGGGGGAGGGGCTGTTGGGTGACAACAGGACACATAAACATGAGAGCATGAGGGGTTCCAAAAAAGTTTATAACCCATCTGCAAAACCACCAGTGCTCTGTGACCTGGTGCAATACTGGCCATTTTTCAGAACCAGTCCACGGACCAGGGATTGGGAACACATTAATTAAGAAGCTAAGCAGAATACTGGGATCAGAAGCATAAACGAATCCAAACAAAAGTTGGCAAAATAAACCTGGACAGCTTTAAAGGGCCTATTAGAAGAGTGAGGCTGCAGCTGGCAGAAGGAAAATCTGCAATATACAGATGGACTTTTGTTTGTGAGGGTTGGAGGACGAGAGAACATTATAAAAAATGCTTTAAAGAAAGACTGAGGATGGTTCAGGGAAATGGGAGAGTACTGAATGACAATGGGACGAGGAAACCATAGGGAGGACTGGGAGGACGGAAGAGACGAGTAAGAAGCCGGCTGTAATACGCTGTGAATCTGGAATGTTGTCTTCTCATGTGTATTTACAACAGTCTGCAGTGAAACTAATGTCTTCCAGTGTTAGGGTCTGAAGTCTCTTGGAGCACCAGATGGATCACAGACAGCGCACCAGGGAGCACTTCTTTGCCGTAAAAGGGGCTTTTTTGTCGCTGGGGACAATGGGGGTCGACATGCTGCATGTTCTTGCTGTTAAAATCCAACCAAATCACTTCTTCATGGCCATTAAAAAAAAAAAAAAACTTCCAGCTGTTTCACAAAATACAATGCCCATGCCCATAAAGTGTCACAGATTTCATCGTGATATTCCCCCCTTATTGCACTTTCTGGTAACAAGGGGAGCTGTTTACCGTGAGAGTAATGTAACTGGCTTTCTCTGTCTTCAGAGCCAAAGACACTAGTCTTTTTTTATTTCATACTGATGGAGCAGTGCATATTTGCACTGCATATTTCCTACAGTTCTACATTTTTGCCTTTTTATACACATTAATGTTTAACAGAGTTCTTCAACTTCCTTGCACTGAAGAACCAGTGCACTTCCTTGCACTGAAGAAGTGGCACACCAATGTCACGTAGCCAGGGGGGTCAGAGCCGGGGTGGTGGGGGACGGGCAACCGGACAGGGAATCAAGAGCCAGGGTGGTCAGTTCGAGGACAAAAACTTCAGACAAAGGGCGTGAACAGAGGGAGTTCAGGATGGGAGCAGTCAGAATGGGAACAGGGCAGTGCAGGCAGGTAGGATATGAAGGACAAGCAGGGCGGGTCAGGAATAGACAAATGACAAAGGTTAGCTGGCTCAGTAAGTCTCATGTGAACACTGGACAATACCTCTCACTGAGAGCAGTGCTAAATAGGGTGACCGCCACTGATGCAAATTAGGAGCAACTGTTTCTGCTGCATTCTCACAAGGCGGGCATGACAGACCCCTGACAGCTGCCTCCTGGAGGCCGAGGGTGATGATGTGGAAGTCCACGGGACCACGAGGCCGGCTGGTCTGGGTGGTCCCAATAGAACTGGGCCACCATGGTGAGGTCAAGGATGCCAGCAGCGGGTACCCATGTCCATTCTACATGAGACAAAGTATCTTTCCCACCGCCTGGTTGGTCCTTTCTGCAAGGCCGTTGGACTGGGGATGATAAGCAGAGGTGAGATTCAAGGAGATGATCAGGTAATAACAGAAAGCAGCAAACTGAGGACCCCTGTCAGAAACCTTCAAATCTTCAGGAACAGCGTAGTAGCACCCAGGTAAACAGTATCTCTGCCAACTCGGAGGCCGAAGGGAGCTTGGACAATGGCACCAATGTGCAGGATTGAGGATGGCGGTGTGGCCCTGGAAAGGAGCTAAGTCAGTGATGGAATCCATTGCTATGCGTGACCAGAGATGGGTAGGTGTTGGAAGTGCCTGCAGAAGACCAGTAGGTTTCAAAGGTAAAAACTTATTCTGCATACAGATAGGACAGGGGTCACAACTGCTGACGGCACGATGGGAAGGGAAGCACGGGAGTCCAGGGATACAGGGAGAACTCGGGGTTTATTGGGAGAAACAGCACTAAACACAAGGGAAAGACTGGCAGCAACGGCAAACTGACGTTAATGACAGGACTGGGGAAACATACTCTGACGCGGATTTAAATACACAAGACTTATGAAAACAACTCAAAACAGCTGATGACACAGGGATTCCACACGAGGGAAATTAGGGGGCGTGGCACACAGGAGGATTGGACGAGCAAGGTGAATGTATTGCTCTACCTCAATTCTCCAGTCAGGCCACCAGTGCCGCCGCGAGATCATGCGAGTTGTAGCAGCCACCCCAGGGTGTCTGGACCCCAGTGAGGTATGTATCCACTGAAGCACCATGTTCTGGAACTGAGAGGGGACTAACATCTTCCCTGAAGGGCATTCATTGGGCAGAGGATGCTGCTGGTTGGTCTTCTCCAGCTGTTCTTCCAGGTCCCAGGTCACTAAACCTGCAAAATAAGACTCCACCCAACTGGACACAGGTTCCTCTGGTTCTCTGGGGCATGATACAGATGTGACAGGGTGTCTGCCTTCACATTTTTCACAGCTCTTATGCCCATCTCCAAGGCATCTACTTTCACAATAAACGGCTGTGACGGGTCAGGTAGTTGCAGGATCTGGATGGAACAAAACAGCTCCTTGAGACATTGGAAAGCTGCAGTGGCCTCAGGGGTCCATTATAGTTTGTTTTTTCTGGTTCGGAGCAGGTCAGTCAGGGGGAATGCCATGGGGCTAAAGCCCTTTAAACAACACCAGCAAAAATTAGAGAAACTTAGGAAATGTTGTAGGTCTTTTACAGATCGAGGCTGGAGCCAGTCCAATATGGCTCTTCATCCATCCCTACCTTAAGGGATGTACCCAGAAATCTAGAAACTTGATGGAGGTTTGGTGAAATTCACACTTTGCCCCTTTTACACACAGTTGGCGATCCTTCAGCCGCTGGAGTACTTGACAGACATTTTGTACGTGCTGCTTTAATGAGTCAGAATGAATCAGAATATCATCTATGTATGCAATAATGAATCAATTCAGCATGTCACCTAGAACCCCACACATAAAGGCTTGAAAGATGGAAGGACAGTTCGACAACCTGTAGGGCATGACCAAGTCCTCCTCAGATCCAGCTTGGTAAAGTTCTTTACAGACTGAAGTTGTTCTAAGGCAGAGGAGATGAGTGGAAAGGGCTCTTGGTGTTTCTCAGTAATCACATTCAGGGATCTGGTGTTGATGCAGGGTCACAGCCTGCCAGTTAGGAGGGAGGTTTGGCGGGCAGGTAATACCTTGCTCGAAGGCCTCTTGAACGTAAGACTATATGGCTTCCTCTGCCTGCAGTTCGGGATTCAGTGCCCTCTGATCCAGCACTTTCAGGCAGTCTGATGGCCACCCAAGTCTGCCAGGGAGGGTGTGGAACTCGAGAGGAAACTCGCTAGCAGCTCCCCTGACAGAATTCGTGCAAGCGATCACCTCAGCTGCTCCATAGCTGGGTCATCAAAGACCTTGCAGGATCCCATCTGAAAAGTCCATGTGGACTGGAGATGTGCGTTGTTGTCAGCCCAGAGGCCTGTAGCCCATCCCAGCACCCGGCCAGATCACAGGGAGATGACAAAGTGGACCTGATCTTCGACTCCCTGGAACTGGTCGGGGTGGTAGTTGATGTACAGTCCACATCTAATAAGGAAAGCCTTAGTAGTGTCACAGTTACCGTCGTACCTATTGGGCATCGCTACTGGGACTGCAGAAGACAGCTGCAGGGGGGTTGTTGGCAAGGGAGAGACAGCAGCCATTCCCTGCTGAAGCTGCCCTACCAGGTCGGTGAATTGGGTGATCTGGGAAAGGGTGTCTTGTAGCTGGGACTGCATATGCATTGGGTCCATATTCTTTGGAGAGGTATTCTGTAATGAAAAGAATCTCACAATCCACGGAATGCGTTCAAGAGTGTGTATTTGCAACACCAAACAAACAAGCAGGCAGTGAGCGAGCAGAACCAGAGTCAAGGTAATAAGGTGAAGCTGGGTCATGTAGCCAGGAGGGTGGGAAGCTGGGGTGGTCGTTCCGAGGATGAAGACTACAGACACAGGTCTGGAACAGAAGGAGAGTTTAGGATAGGAGCATTCAGGATTGGAACGGGGCAGTGCAGGCAGGTAGGATAGGCAGGACAAGCAGGGCAGATCAGGGCTAGAGAAAGGAGAAAAGGTAGCTTGCTTAGTAAGTGTCATGCGAACATTTGACAGTCCCTCACATCAAACACTGAGTCAAGCAGGGCTAAATAGGGTGACCGCCAGTGGTGCTAATTAGGAGTGTTCTCACAAGGCGGGCGTGACACCATCTTGGACATCATGAAAACAAGCCTGTTTTTCTTGTTTCAGTTCTTTGGTCTTTTAATGATTTTTGCTTCAGCTTCAGCACCCAAATAAATGTTTATTATTTTGAAAAAACCTACGGCTATAAAATCAAATAACGATTTCCTCAACTGGAAAAAGCCAATTAACATCAGCTCTGTGTGTTACAGATGTTTTTTCAGTGATGGTTATTTAAATACTTACTTAGCTGAATAAAATAATTTTGTTCATTCTGTTTCTCTTTTTGAGCCACCGTGTATGTCGTTTTACAATATATGCAAAATGTCTTTTTTCCATCCATCCATTCATCTTCTATAGCTGCTTATCCTTTGCAGCATCACAGGGGTCCAGAGGAAGGTTGGGAACAACCTAGAATATGGCGCCAGCTCATTGCAGGTCACACACACAAACACACACACACGTGCATTTGTATTCATGTCTTGGTGGGGACCGTCCACTCATTTCTATGGGCAAAACTCTAATCCCAACAATGACAATCTTAGCATTTTTATTTTTTTGATTGCAGTCATAATTTTTTTATAAAAAAGAATTTCCCCTTGTGGGAACCAAAAAAAAATGGTCCCCACAATGTCAAAATAGCAGGATTATGGGGACACTTGGTCTCCACAATGTAATATATACCTATACTGCTATGAATTACTGTAGTTGCGTTGCCTTCGTTCCCTTTAAACTAAAACAAAAGTACTAATCAAAAGGTCTTTGAAAGACTTTGATGGGTAGAAAAATAGCAGAGCTGTGAAGGTTTTGTGTGCTGAAATACCCTGAAGGATAAGAGAGGCTTTAATCTGATTTTGCTCTGTGAAACGGTAAAATGGGAATCAGCAGGGATGGAAACATGGACCAAGCTTTTAATGAAACCAAAGTTACAGGCCACAGAGTTTATATCTGAGGGCTGCAGCTGATCCAGCTGGAGACGCCATGGAACTCATTGAGTTAACAGTCCTCTGCGAAGGAAATTACATTTTACATTTTATTTAGCAGATGCTTTTGTCCAAAGCAATGAGGATCAGAGAGTCAGACAGTTTCCCTAGAGCAACTGGAGTTAACTGCCTCACTCAAGGGCCCAGCAGTGATATCACCCTCTCAGCCACGGAACGGAGACAAGAACAGTAACGTTGTATAACCACCTACTACACATTATAGTAATATAAAGCCAGAAACTATGAGGCACATGCTAAAGGAGAAGAATGAAGGTTTGATAGGGATCATGAAATCCAATGTCTGCTGCTGCCTGTTTCCTCATGAGGCAGAACCTTTACGGTGTCGTGGAGTATGGTCCTTCTTAGGAATATGGACCTGGGAAAGACGGCGCCCTCAGTGATTTATAAGACCAGCTTTAGCTTTCTACAGCGTTCCAGAACTTGAGACATTGCGGTCAATGACTGCCATCAAAATTAATTTAAAAGATTCACCAGCAATGGATTCTTCTTTTCCCCAGTTCAGACAGGTTGGATGACGCTGGATGCTATAAAGTGTGGTGAATTCAGACCAGCATAAAAGCTAAAAATGAATTCCTAATGCACTGATAGCAGTTCACTGCAAACAGATGCTCTGAAGTCTGTCAGAGCCATGGAAAGCAAAGGAATGTTACTCAATCAGTATTGGGTCCACACCAAATATGTGATATTCCTGAACAGAGATCCGAATCACCTTCCCATGGTGTCCTCAGCAATAAAGACCTCTCTAGGGTCTTCCTTTTGGTCTGTTGCTGAATTAAAACCCAAAAATCCTTCTTAAAATCTGGCAGGTAAATGTTATTCGGAGGTGATATGCTGTTCAGTGACCGAGTCTCCTAATTTGCACATAGGGATTCCTCTGATGAGCAGCTAAAACATTGGCCCAAAGAGTCAATAACAAACACGGCAAACTGCAAAAAACACATAATGTAACATACTGTTTATAAAATGTAGCTACATAATGTTCACCTTGTGAAAAAGACTTCCAGATCTCCAATGCACGCCAAAAAGCTGTGCAGACTATGCATTATGCAATCTTTCTGTCTTAAATTTATTTTTTTTTATTGTGAAGCATTCTGATGTTGGAACACACCTGGTTTTCATTTCAGTGCAGTTTTAAAATCCAGATGGTGGGAGAAACCTGAACATATTCTATTGTCCCACAAGATCAAAATCCCATTCGAGCCACCAGTCAGGTGCATCGGAGGTGCCTGGATACTATAAAAGATTCAGGGGCCCCAGCACTTTATTGGGGCCCAACCCGCTTGGTAAAATGTACCAGGGGACCCCCCCACCACTGTTCACCTGCCACTAGCCAAAATCTGCACTGGGTGGACCCCAGATTGAGAGTGGCAACCTGAGCAGAGGGCCTCAAGGTCATATTTAATCAGAGGGCGCAGAATTTCCTGGCCAACTCAAAAATGCAGGATGGTGAGAAATGACTATCAGTCAATGCTGCTGACACTAAACCATCGATGGGGAGGGGTCACATAAACTCAGCACCCCCAGGGAAAAACCCTAGGGAGTCATTCTCGGTAAAATTTAATTTATGCAAAAATCCAGGCCGAACTGAGAAAGAGAAGAAGGACGCCTCAGCAACCGCGTATGTATGAATAGGGTTCAGTTGGCTGAGTTGCTGAAGACTACAGCAACATTTTTATTTTCAATTATTTCTCAATTTATGGGAATGCTTCTGTGTAAAATATGCATTTTTTTGCTCCAGCCTGGCTCTTCTCTGATTCTCATTGACAAAAGGCTTTTGCCTTCCTTTATGGGTCTTCAGTCCTGCTTCTAGGAGCCTGTTAGGAACTTCTCCTAGCAGAGCACTTTACACCTTTTAATGTTTCCCATTCCTTTTGAAGGTCACTTGATATTATCCTCCAATTCTTGAGGTACTGTTGGATACGTTGACATTGGATACGTTGTGTACTGTCTTAGAAACCATGAGCCTGGAAGCAGCCAACCGCACAGTGCAGCCTTTTACTAGCAGAACCAGGATTAAACCAGGATTTAACAATGCAGATTCTTAAAAAAATATAGAGCAGTCTCTTAATTTTTTCCTGAGCTGTATATACAGAGGAGACTTTACTTCAGATGTCTCTTTTCATTACTGAGACTGTAATATAAAGGTGACTCAAATGCATAGGGTCTTCAGTGAAGGTTGGTGATGGTAATGGGAAGATTGGGTAAGGTGGGGATCATGAACATTTTGGAATATGACAGAGCTGGAAGAATATAAATAAATAGTTTCCTGTTTTTTAACCATGTTTACCTTTGTGACTGCTGTAAAGCTTTGTGGTTGGCTTGGGTAGTGTGGCTGCAGTCAGGCCATTTGGAGACAAGACTGACTAGCTCACACTTCCCTTATCAGACAGACCGGCTGAGCTGGATCCCCAGCCACCGCAAGATACACGTTTGTTGTGCAGACATATTGACTGAACGTCAGTCGCAGTGGTGCCATTTACAGACCTGCTAGCAAAAGCTGAGTGTGTCATACATCCATCATAGTGCAGACAAAACTCCCAAGTCAGGATTTGTGTGGGTATCTGACAGATCTTCAGTCCTTCACGATTCAAGTTTCTGGCCACGACGTGCATACTGAAACGCTGCACTTTCTTACCTCAACAACCACCAGAAAAAGAAACAAGACCAGTGGGATTTCACAGATACTAGGGGGTAAAAAAAACACACACAGCCACACTTCAGAACAGCTGGGTTATTTTTCAAAAATGAAAAATAAAACGATACGAAAACCGCTCCGTAAACCTAAAACAAGAAAGGAGAATAAAACAAATTACACCTGAATCAAAACTTTCACTTCTTTCTGAAACCAACTGAAAAAAATAAACATCAGTTACTTTCCATTAGCGAACGTAATGATTTGTTTATCCTTAATTACCACTAATTGTACCTGGAACACTGGTGTGTGAGTGTAACCTGCGATGGGTTGGTGCCCCATCCTGGGTTATTCACTGCCTTGCACCTGTAGGCTCCAGACCCCCCCCAGCCCTGAACAGGACAAGTGGTTACAGAACGTGGATGGATGGATGGATGGAATACCTGCAAGCAGGCGAGAGAGCCAGAAGGTAAAGGTAAAGGTGCACGAACATCAGACAATACAATGACGGATCTGGCATACATGGGGAGACGCGGACTGATATACAC
>JAODJU010000038.1:14752580-14768929 GCA_026776725.1 Gnathonemus echidnorhynchus | reverse complement strand
AGGAGCGGGCGGAGCCAACAGCCTCGTGAGCGAGGAGCGGAAATTCTCACCGCTCCGCTCCGCTCACATGCTCTGGTACCCACAATGTAATATATACTTAACCCACACACACACAATTTGGCAACTCATTCCATTGTGGGGACAATGAAATTGTCCTGAACTTAGTTAAAAACAGCCAGTCCTAAAGCGGAAACAGGCATAACCTGCAGGAAGATGTATTTTAAGCATCCACAGTGAGAGAAATAAATTCCTGTTGCCTGAAGAAATGAGATGTGGCCTGCTGGAAGAGGAATTAAATGAAGTCTGAAGTTCCCACTGGGATTTAATGATGGATGGATGGATGGACGTGCCTGCCTGTCCACCTGAAGGGTACTTTGAAATAAAATGAAATGATACTTTACTTGCCATTCGTACAAGTGCCGGTACATAGGAACTCTTTAGTTTTGCTTCCGTTGAGACTTACACATATTCAGGTGAGAATGAAGTTTGGGGTCATAACACAAGGTCGGCCATTTATCCGGTGCCCCTGGTGTGTTTTTCGGGATAAAGGGCTCAGCGGTGACGTGACTCAGAGTCGGCACTCGAATAAATTTGATGGCCAGGCTCGGCCGGGACCAGGGAGTTAACAGGATGTCAACGGTAAAAGTTACGGGGCAGTAATATGCACAGTATATCTGTTAGGGATGGCAAGGAGCCTGTTTCATCCAACACCCAGCTGCTGGTGTGACAGAACACATTCCCGGCACCGCAGAGAAGCTGGGGGGGTGTTACCTGGTGAAAGAGCGGACTGTGCGTGACGGGGATCCTAAGGGAGCTGAGGCACATGCCCAGCACCATGTCATCGGGGGCCTCATCGCTGTAGCATCTGCAGCTGCTGGCAAGCAACTGGGACACCGCTGGGCGACTGAACACCATCCTGAGAAGGGCAGGAGAACATGCTGGAGGCACCGGTGCGTGTGATTGGCCAGGACAATTTCGTTAGCCACCACAAACACTATATTAGTTATATATGGTAGCTATATAAGGTGACAGGCCTGCAGTCATAAAGGAATTTAGAGGGAAGTTCGGTAAATTTTGAGGGGTGGTTCAAACTTGTTACTTTGCTACCTGTTACATACCATGTAGGGGGCAAACAAATTCTGAGAGGAGGAGTTCAAACCTGTAATTTTACTAGGTGGCTACTTGCCTGTACTGTAATGATGTAAAGCCATGCTAAACTAACACTAAGGTTCATTTGCATGTTTACTCACAAAAAGTTGTGGTTTCCTGACCTGCTGTCCTCATTTTCAAATTTTGCAGATGTGCTGCTTAGACAGTTTTTTCAGTTTCGATTTCAGAATCTGTGCAAGTTTAATCGTTGACCTTGTGGGCAGGGTTGCAACATTCCCAGCATTCACTGAGAAAGGTCACTGAAGGGTCACAGCTGGCTGAAGACCCTCATTATACATATACTGCTTTTGTTGCTTTTTGTTGATTCGACTGGTTTGCACTCGCCCCCTCCTCAAAAGGCTAACCTGTGACACAGTCTTACCCCCCTCCTCCGGTGATATAGCTGTAGCCACCCCGGCCCAGTCCATAGCCATAGCGCTCCCCCAAACACAGTGGCTCGCTGGGGTCATAGCACTGCAGGAGGGTCTGCAATCTTGGGAGACTGTCAAGGAGGATACCAGAGAGCCTGAGCAAAGGTCGGGGCCTTTTCGTCACGTCCCTTCATCAAACAGAACCCTGACAAATCCCCTCCCCACCTTGCTCCCCTGGTCAAGACTCTCAACCACTACTCGCCATCCCACTCAAAGAGCAATTTGCTGCTCCTATGAAAACCTTTTTGGGAGAGTATGACTGTCAAATGCTGATGTTATGGCTGTTTGTGTTTTAAGAAACACACAACTTGCTAAAAACCAAGTTTATACAGGTCCTACCGTGAGCGAGCACCTTGGGATTATATATCGTTGTACTTCTCTTTATACAGCACACTCTGTAATTATCAGCTTTGCTAGCAGTGAATATAGAATTATCAGTACAAGAATTTACATGACTTAGAATCCCAAAGTAAATGGTTAGTTGATGCATGGGACTTGCTGCTGAATTCTGAGAGGACGTGCTCATATTTTGTCCCTCCAAAGTTAAAAGGCACTGCCCACTTGCCCCAAGCAGGCCACACCTAATCAACGTGTCATCATCCACAATCAGCAGCCAGTCAGCCTTCGGTACGGCGTCGCTCAAGAACCGCTGCAGAATGGCGAAGGTTTTCCCACAATGCCCTAGAAGAAGAGAGATGCACCATGAAGCAGGAACCCCCCAAAAAGTACACGCCTCAGTGAGATTTCTGTATGCTTTGGTCTAAAACGTCGTCCTTGTGTGCCAGGCTGCCGCACAACCTGCACAAACACGACTGCTGCTTTAGCTCTTCAATAAGGGCACAAGAGTAAGGAAGCCAGGTAGCTGATCTTGATTTGCGGGATGGACACCAAAATCCACTGAAATTACCTCACAAAATACAATCTGCATCTTGATGTAACACACATCTTCAAAGGTCATTTAACAGATTGCAAGAAAAACTGCATATAATTGCCCCATCCGGCCCACCATGTCCACCTGACCCTCCTGTCTCCTCCCTAGAGTGACCCTAACAAGCCACACCTGTTACTTATCTTACCTCTCATCCGTAACCCTCATGTTAATCACTCCCAGCTGCCTCTCGTTAGCTCCCTCGCTTCTTCAATATATACGTGCGTCCCAGTCCTGTTCCCCAGTCCAGTCATTGAAATCGTACCTTCTTGTTGCCCATGCCCTACCTTATTCCAGTTCTCCCATTTTGAACCCTCGCAATCCTGTTTATTTCCAGCCTTTGTTTACTGAGTTCAGTAAATCTCCTTTTTGTTTCTCCACCACGTCTGCCCATGAGTCCTTCGTCCCACCGGTCATGACAACGATAAAAACAAATGCAATGCTCACATCTGTTAAACATGTTTTTGCAATTCCTCAGACTAAACCAAGCATTGTGCATACTGGATATCAGACCAGTGGAAACTCATTAAGAGGTCAAAGCCAATTAAAAGAGTGATATTAAAAAAAGTCTGAGGGACATCCAATAGAGAAGTGAAAGGAAAAACAGCTGCTACAAGTTAGTTTGGAAATATGTCTCTGAGATGTAAGGGTAAAACAGATAGAACAAAACGTTCAGGAGTAGTGGGAAGAAGATGAAAATTCCCCCTGCTGTGGGTGCTGATGGCCCACCTCACAGACAAACTGCCCCATCGGAGCAGTCATCACTGAGGTATTGCCAGACTCAAACCATTCTGAATCTAGGGACTAATTTTTGCTAGAAGAGTTTATGGAGGTCAGAGCACAGGTGGCATGACAAAACAGCTTCCAGCAGAGGTGAATGATGACCCTTTCCCTTCCTCGCTGGCCTGTCAACAGCGCAGAGGACTGAGGAAACACACTGCGTGGCAGCGATCCCAGCGGGGCCCTTTGTCAACACGGCCAATCAGGTCTGCCGAGCTCCTGATCATAAAACAACTGTAACATTCTACAGATGACTCCAGCTAGGACAAGGCCATTTCCACTGCTGACAACACCAGGGAGGTCATTCTTGAAGCAGTGTCGCAGTCGGCTCCACGCTGCCTTCTGCCGGGTCTCATGTGTATTTATGTTAACTGTAGATGTTGTAACCGTGTAATGTTTGCTGTGGAATGTATGTGTAACTGTGATTGTGTAAATTGTTGGCTTCCCTCTCTGTATTACCACTAGTATTAGACCAACACTGACTGTAACTGCCTTTCTCAAAATGACTTTTGCATTCCCCACAATGTGTTTATTTGCGCTCTGCATGTGGGTCTATTGCATCAAAAACATTCTGCGTCCTCTAGGGTTGTGGCGCGACAATGGCCCAGATGGCGGCATCGTGAATGTGCAACAGATTGTTCTCAGCGAGGTTTTCGATGCCGTTCTGTCCAGACATCATCTGAAGCTCGCGGCCATCTTAAGTAGCAGTGGAGTGGACGGCTTTCCCGTCGCCTGCAGTTGCTGCCTCCACTCACCTCTCTGTGTGTTTGGAATGCCGAGGTCGATGGTGGGTACGTCGGGGTCTGCGTAATCGCTGTAGTACTCCAGCAAGGCTGCATCCTTCTCCCATGTCTTCTTCACCATTGAGACTGGGCCCAAGAAGAGAGGCAAATGCTCACAGCCCACTGCACAGTTAATACCAGGCCGACCGCAAATGCCCGGATAACCAGGAACATACCGAGAACGTCGGAAAAACGCTTCAGTTAGGTCCCTGGCATCCCTGGACTCTTATGGAACATTGTGTGCTGTTACCTGGGTGATTCTGAAAACCACAAATCTGCAGCACCAAACGAGAACGAAACAGCCTAAATAAATGAAACGAAGAAGGGCATGATGTCCTCAGTTTTGAGGATGTGAGTGATGCTTGATGGCTCAAAAATTAACTAGTAATGTCCTTCAATCAACATCTACATTCAATCTATAAATATGATTGATGTTGTCAAATACTGGCTGGTCATCTACAGTAAGATTGAGATGATTAAGATGTTGGAACGTGAGGGAAACTGAGGAGATGATGGAGTAAAGGCACTAATACGGCCTTCAGAGTTACTGTCCTGGGTTCACCTCGTAATCTCTTTCACGTGTGAGTGGGCGATGAGAAGAGCACAAACCATTTAAAGGACTTGGCAGTCATGCCTCAAGGCCAGGAGAAACACGGGTATGTACCCCAAACACAAAGTACACTCACTATCTGAGTGAATTGTAATAGCTCATCTTTCTAATTTGACTAATTGTTCCAAAACATAACAGTAGTGCAAAGTACACTATTGTAAGGAAAAGTAGTAAAGATGTCCCAATGTTCTTGGTTGATCATGTGAATACAGACAGTGTTAGCTATTAATGATCAAGGGAGAAGCCAGGGAGAGAATGGGGGCTCCAGTCAGCACCACTAGGGTGATAAGGAAGATGACTGAATTACAATGATCATAAAGTCTCCACCCTGTCCTGCCCCATCCCTGCCCCAGGCCCCTCACAGGCCAGGGGGTCACTCTTTATATGTAAATTCACTCACAACACCTACACACAGCACCTTTGGGGAGGGTCTTTTGGGGTATAAAGGGGGGTGAAGAACTGCCCTTAATTTGTATTTGAGCTGCCTTTCAATACCCGGTGTATGTTATTATATAATTTTTTACTGTTCAATAAACCACCATTTTGCTGAAACTGCGGAGACACTGCAAGTGGATTCCTTACACTATGTTTACATTATAACCAATATCTCAGTCCGGAACCAGGTACATGGTATATGAAGTTGGTTGGCCCATTGTTGCTATGAGAGCCTTTTCTCTTCTTGGAAGGCTTTCCAATACATGTTGGAACGTTGCTGGGGGGATTTGTTGATGTTGGGTGATCAGGTCACTTTCTGTGAGCTTGTGCGGTTGACCACTTCGCCGACTGAACTTGCCCCCAGACGTTTTGACCTTGACGACCACGTCATTTGCGGTTGACCAGGACAGCTCTAACAGGACAGAAATGTGGTCAAACTGATTTATTCGAATGATGGCACCCTATAATGGTCCCAAGTGGAAAATCACTTACTTCTCCTGTACAACTACCCATTCTGATGCTAACATTTGTTGCAGGAGATTATGTGACTGTGTGATACACCTGTTTCAGCAATGACCGTGGCTTAATTAGGCACTCTAATTAATATGGGCATCCACATACTTTTGATCAGTTTGTGTACATATGTCTTACAATAGCGATTCTCAACCCATGGGTGCAGACCCAAATGTGGGTCGCAGCAGGTTCTGAAAGGGTCACGAGTATAGCTTGCGTGAGTGAAATGTAAGCATTTTAAAACCAGCAAGCTCTTATACTGACCCACAATCAGATTTCCTAGCCCCAGTCCTAGAATTAACCTATATAAACACGGCTTGGGTCTGCAAATGCTTAGTACAAAACTAGTGAACACTCAACCAATCCAAGAAGTCAAACCACAGATGCTTAATTTAAAATTCACTGTCACATCCAATTAGATTTGTGTGATAGGTGTTGATTGGCACAAATTACAGAGCGTACTGTGTGCTTGATCATATCATTAATTTAAACCTGTACTTGATATAGGGTCATGACTGAGGTGGCATGGTAAAAATTGGGTCGCAGTCTGAGAAACACTATGTTATGAAATACTTTTCAGCTCATATTTAATTTATTTTTTTTTTTTAAGAATATAACCACTACTGCTCTGTTTATCTCTGCTCTCACACAAGCAAACTGCTGTGTGTGATTATGGGAATCACAGCAATTACTTGCTTGTCAGTTGATTTTCCAGATGGCTCTCTGAATACAAACCAGGGGTCTCATTTATCAAAGTGCGTGTAGAACAATTCCGAAATGTGTGCATGCCAAGTGCCTGTACGCACAGGTAAATACATATTTATCACTTGTGAGCAAAACAGCCTTACGAAGTGAACATTGATAAATCGTGCACGTTCTAAATATGACTGCGTGCACGGAAAGACTGATATAAACACCCACAACAAACCATATATGGGCATGTAACGTTCACATATCACACGTCGACCTGCACAGTAGGAGAATGTGTTGCAGAAACACTAACCGTGAAGAGACATGTACTTCTATATCATTATTGTTCTTTGTGACATATTTTGCATTATACGCTTCTATTGTAATTTGGTAGCCGTATTTTGTTACTAAGAATTGAAGTTAAAAAAAGAACTTAAAGCGGTGGAAAAAACAGAATGAGGTGAAATTTTTGCTGGATGTACTAAAAAATAAAAACAATTACCAGTGGTCTGTTTGGCAACTTTACAAGAGGCCTGTCAAAGAAAGAGAAGGACCAAGGCATGGGACAGGTGACACACGCAGTTAATGCCATGTCACCTGTATGAGAACAGCGGCAGAGGTGAGGAAGAAGTGATATGATCTGAAAATGAGGACCAAAAGTGGATTGCAGCCCACAGATCCCACGTCCATGACACAGGGGGGTGGCTCAAGCGCCACGTCAATGTCACCTCTGGATGGTAAGACAGATGCTATCACAGGCAAAACATCCCTAACAGGAATCTCTCCAGATGGTGACACTGACAGTGCAGCTCCATCACGAGGTCGGGGCAAACAAAAATAGGTAACATACCTTTAAGGCTACAGCAAGAAATGTGTGTCATACGTCACAGCTGCCAAAAATGAATTGTACCAGATACATTAGTTGTCTTGTAAAACATGCATTTAGTGACAGTGATATATTATTTCTTAGGGTATAGACCTTAAATATCTTTGGAATGATTCTTTGTAAATAGCACAACCTGCCTGCACAAACTCGCACTTCGTGTGAACGTAACTAGATCATGATATTTGTCTGAAAAGGTTGATAATTAAGTCAAAGTCCATGCATATCCTATACACCGATAGGTTTACTTTATTTACGTTACGGGTTTGTGTGTATGCATGGTCACAGACCCGGCACCAAGGCGGGTCCAGGGGGGCTTAGTCCACTCCGAGGTGATCTTAAGCCCCCCGACTGTGCCTAGCCTGTCAGATGGAAAGACAAGTTTACAAAAATAAATAAATATATAATTGTTGTTTGCATTATAAAAGTAGTTGCTTGGACCACCTCCTCTACAATCTGATTGGTTATCTTTCAGAACCAATCATTTTTTTCGTTCTGCCCCCATGAGCCAAAAAGTCGCACGGTGATGATGAAAGCGTGCTCGGGCCCAGGAGATTAAACGCAATGTGAGACAGGCGTGGTAGTGGGGAGAAGTGGCAATCATCCTCGGGCATGGTACACGGGAACTGGGCCAAGTGGGAGTACTGGGAGTATGCCCCTAAAGCACAGAGCTGGGATGAGGTGACAGATCTGCGTCGCTCTGGGACACATTCGCAGATCCCAGAGGATTCAGAGCCACGCGGGAAGCAGCTGTCGCTGCTGATAAAGGCCATGTAGGCAAGCTGTTCAGTCTGTTTAGGCTTAAAGGAAGAGATGAGTGAAGTATTTAAGGCTGGACTGACACTTCAGTATCCATATTCTGATCTCAAAGATCAGCTCTAATGCCTGTATTTTATTCACCCTCAGAAACAGCCGCTTATCAGAAATGACAAATGATCCAGTTTAATTTAAGAACATTTTCATTAGCAGGGGGCAAGCAATACAAATATAGTATTTATCTAGAAGGGGAAAACTGTAAAGGACAGGCAAATGCAAGGGGGGGGGGGCATGGGGGTATTATGGCACCTCTATTTTCACGTAAACACAATCCTATACCCCCTCCAGCTTTTTGTTGGATTAATACTTAATAGTAGGACATGCTGATGAATTGCGTCTGTTATGGTGTAACACCATTGTACATTAAAATTTGATGTAATTTACTCACCTCCCTCTCTTAGAACCATTCCTCCACATTTAACAAGGCTGATTCGCCCCTGTACAGGCACGTGTTTGGGGGGGTGGGGGCTGTGGGGGCTGGAGCACCAGCCCCTTTTGGCTGAACGATTCAAAGTGGATGCCTTTTGGGATTCTAAGTGCCCCCCCACGATAAGTGACGTTCATACTATTTACCAAGAGTGTCCCTGAAGGGGCGCCATCCAGTGACTGAGCTATTTTAAAAAAGTATAAAAAGCTCACACTGTTTATTTATGCAGCCAGAGAACAATTCTAAAGTTCCAAAGGTGGTTGTCAAAAGTGAGTGTTTTTGTGACCCGACCATCCAAAGGATCTGAGCAAACGGATGTTAAAGTCATCGCTAACAGCTTTGTAGGATGATTTGTTATTTAAACTTCAGAAATAAAGCATGCTAATATAGCAGTTGAATGTAATGAAATTAAACATGCATTGCACAAAATGCTGAAGTATTTATCACCTGTTCTACAGATCACAACACAGGTGACAAACTGGCAATATATAGCATGGTACTAAATTTTATATCAAAAATCCCCAACTTCTAACTTTTTAATTTGGTGTCATGGGGATCTGGAGAAAGTTCTTGGATGTAAACAAGTATAACAAACTGAGCAGTTGCGGGGCACTTACTCAGAAACGCGATTTGAAGGCACATAGCAATCTTGTACATAGCTATGAATGGTTCACTTGATTAACAGTTAATTATCCACCATAAGCCCCAAGTATAAACAGCCAGGGTGAAGAGGAATGCATCAGGGTCACTGTCACAGAATAAACGCCATTTATGTAACCTGGAGCTTACTTCTCTCCTTATGAAACTTCTGGCACGTTTTCACAGCCACGAAAACCTCCTCCTTCCTCACCGGGTCTCCCTGTGGACAGAGATGTGGAGTCAGGAACAACCAGCTTCCAGGTGAGACCTCTGCCATGGGACAATAGTTGAGATGAGGTCATGGTCATATTGCAGATTTGCAAACTGAAACTTCTCATATGACGCACTGAAAAGTCAGCACACATTTGGACTATTTAAGCAGATTGATGCATATAACCCAAATCAGGCTCTCGGATGACATATAACCCAAATTGAACTCTCGAATGGCATATAACCCAAATCAGGTTTTCCGATGGCATACAACCCAAATCGGGTTCTCGGATGGCATACAACCCAAATCGGGTTCTCGGGTGGCATATAACCCAAATCGGGTTCTCAGATGGCATGTAACCCAAATTGGGTTCTTGGATGGCATGTAATCCAAATCGGGTTCTCGGATGGCATTAAACCAAATCAGGTTCTCGGACGGCATGTAACCCAAATCGGGTTCTCGGATGGCATATAAACCAAATCGGGTTCTCGGATGGCAGAATGAAGGCCTTCTCGAAACTCCCTGCATAAATAAGAGGTAGAAATCATATTGGCAGCACCAGTTACAGACTTTAGGCTCCTAGCTTATAGAGCAGCCTATCAGCTAATGTAAGGATGTCCTTTCAATCTAGATTGTAGACCTGTTTTATCTATCTTAAGATAAACAGTACTGGTTATGGCATTCCAGAGGATTTTGGGTCACTAAGTTACGTCCCATGAGAATTTTTCTTTTTTGTGGTCTTCTAACCCCTCCCCCCTCTTTTAATAATGTATCAACTTTAATGAATAACAAAACGTTGAGCAATTTGTGGCAGGTTTTCCTAGAACGGAAAACAAACTGAAGTTGTGCAGGTAACATGGGTCCAGGTTTCACAAAAGGAACTCATCACCTGATTCATTTCTGATAAGGTTTCTGTTGGAAGCATGACAAAGGAACAATGTAGCATTGTCATGCTGAAGTGAACCTGCTGATCTGGAGCCTGGAGCTCTGAGCCCTATAAAACTTTATTAGCTGCAACCAATAGGCCCAGCAGGACTTGTATTCATGGATGTTGTCATCAGCCGCACAGTATCGCTGGACAGAGCCCAGGGAAAAAAAATACATAAACCAAAATGGCAATAACGGTGAAAGCGAGACCTTTTATCTCCCTGCCACAGAGCAGAAAAAAAAATGCATCCGTTCTACTAAAGACGTTCTGACTCTGGAATTCATCAACCTGGACAGCTGGGTATTCATCGCAATAATTTCAGTTAACTCTTCTGCCACCATCATGGATCTAGACCTGCAAACTTCCAGGTCACAATTCCAGACATCCCACCTTAGGGATATTGATTTCAGGGAGGCAGATGAGGTGGATCTGGGAGGGCGGGGGTGCTGGCCAATACTTGGCTGATATTATGGTAATATCATATATATATTGCCGACTAGGGTGGGGCTGGTCTTGCTGACCAGGGCTAGAGAGTGATGGTAAAATTTGAGGCAAGGTTGCAGCCATAAAATGTCTCGGCAGCTAATCTTACCACTGCTGAACAGCGGAATAACAGATTTCCGGGACATGGTGCACCATTTGCGGGTGTCAGGGAGCTGCTGTCAATTTGCGGGAGACTCCCAGGACTTATGGGGGAGGTGGGAAGTCTGCAATTCCACAGTCTCAATTACTGCATCACCCACTGTAGGACAGGACAGGAAACCCCCTCCTCCTCATACCCCTAGAGTATGATACTCTGCTTACAAAGCCGAAATGTGAACTTGTGATGTGTGAGACTAGCTCATCCTGTCACGGTCTGCATATAGCAGACTCCAATTCCCAGAATCCCTTTCATCCACTTCCTGTTCCCCATATTGTTACCCACCTGTTTCTGTTCCTTTGTTTACTTTGATTCTTTCATTGTGTCCAGCTGTCTCTTGTTCCCTTGGCTTCTTTAGCCTTGTTCTACCCAGCCCTTCCTTGTGAGATTGTCATTGTTTATTCCCATCCTGCCTCATTTGTTTTAACCTTGGCTTTGCTTTACATTCCTGTTTACCATTCTGTCTAGCCCTTTTGCCTGATTCTGTGCCTGCTTGTTTTTGACCATTGCCTGTTTTTTTTTTTGCGAATTTTGTACTTTTGCCCATCCCAGATTCAACCCTTGCCTGCTGTTTTCTGCAGCAGCTACGGCTCACAGCATTAACCCTTTTTGTCTCCCGCCTCCCATGAGTCGTCTTTCATTGTCTGCCCGTGTTACAGCAGCTGTGGCTAACCGTAGTAGACCAGAACGGCACCTACGCATCGAGGTATGTGCTCGGGGAGGGTGGTGGCACAGTCCCTGGCCTGAGTGGAGCCCTCCAAAGCTGTGCAGAGCTCTGGGACGACGGTCAGCCGAGGCCCCTGGCCATCTTCCCAAATGTAGAGTGCAATCTAAAGGAAAAAATGAGGGTGCTGAAGATGGTAGACTAGGAAAAAGCACATCCAGCATCCATCAGGGAGGTTCTATGCAACATTACTCAGACCTTCACATGTTGCCTGTCTGCTTTCTATACACACTGGAAGGCAAGTAACACCCCCAAGTCAGCTTTGTAGAACACCATATAGTCATACAGTCCCAGTCAAAAGTTTGGACACACCAAGCCACCTATGAAGGAGAGTGATAGTGTCACATTACATGACCTGGCCACCTGCTATAAACCCAGCATAAATGTTTCTGGAGGAGTTTGACCAGAGAGTGAAGGAAAAGCGGCCAATGAGTGCTCAGCATATGTGGGACCTCCTTCAGGACAGCTGGACAAGCATCCCAGGAGGCCACCTCATGGAACTGGCATAGAGGAGACAGTGGGGTCAGCCAGTCCCTGGGGCAATTGGGGTTAAAGGCCTTGCTCAAGGGTCCAAGGTGGGATCATTCTGCTGACCCAAAGATTTGAACCGGCAACTTTCTGAGTCCCAATGTTATTTTGTAGTTATTTTATAGCATTGATGTCCTTATTTTAAAATGTAGAGAATAGTACAAATAAACCTTTCTACAGGTAGGTGTGTCGAAACTTGTGTCTGCTACTATATATTTTGTATATCGCAACACACAAACACAAATGATTAGGTTTTCAGAGTGTGCCAGAGCCAGCATGCAGTACATGAACTTAAGGCAGATTATTGCTAAATGATCTGTGATCTGTCTCCAGATGTATATTAAAATAGGAAACATTCATTCATTGAGTTGCTGTCTTCAGCACCATATAATGGGTCAAACTGTAGCCCTCAAGACCTGTCTGAACGTCAGCCAAAAAACCCCTCGAAAATGTCATAGGTGCCCCCAGAACATCGACCACCTCACAACATCGAATCCAAAGCCAGCCTACTGCACAGCCCTTTGTAAAGGACCACGTTGTATCTGTCTCTCAGACAGATGGATTAGTAAACAGTCCCTGGCATCCAGTAAATAGAGATTCAGTTTGGGAAAGTTGATCAATTTTATGGGAACGGCAAGTCCTGCTTTCTGGTGAACATGACCAAAACTCAACAGTTGTTTGTGGCAGTTGGCAAACACCTACACTATGGTATACTACACTATGGTATACTACACTATGGTATACAACCAGATGGTTTATCAAACATTGTGTATAAAAACCACAATGCTACATTAAGTGAGAGCACGTTTTTTGTTTTGTTTTAAAAAGTCACATTCAGTCATTTCTGGCAGTTTTTGAACGTTGCACACCCTACACTCGCAAAACCCCAGAAACCACGATATCAAGTATCAGTCCCGGTGCCTCACCTCGTGCTTTAGGTCGATGGTGAAATCTGATTTTAGTGGTTCATCTTTCACTTTGCTGGCAAGCCTGGAATTAAACCGGTTAAGCCATCAGAGCTTAATTGCACATGTAACGCAGAATGCAACTGGACCTCTGCCGCTCTCCCTCCGGCAGGACGAGGGCATTCTGACCTGAGGACGAGGGGTGTGCTGAGGGCCCAGGCCGCCGAGAAGTCTGGGTAGCTGAAGGCGGATGTGTCGTCAGCGAAGGCGTAGTGGTGGGTGATGGTGGCCTCCTCATCGCGAAGCGGCTTCCCCAGGAACCACTCCTGAGCAGAGAGGAACGCAAAGCCACTGTGCCGATGCCTGCACATGCTTCACGGTCTACAGGCTGTACCGGATGAATGATGTGCTGTCGTCTGTGATGTCATGATTGACTATGTCAGGATTTAAATCACTTATTAGGTGGATCCTTTCCCAAAATTAGCAAAAATCCCCCTGCCATATTTATTGTCTAAATTACATGCAGACACAGGTACAGTTGGGTGTAAAATTTCATCACATAATATTAAGACTGTGATTTATTCTTTTCCAGGAGGATAAAAACCTATCCTTCTTATAACCCATAAACTCTTGAGTCCACAGATGGTGGCATTTGCTTTAATAAGTTATTAAACCAGACACATCATGTTTCCACAGCCCTCCAGTCACCAGCAGGGTACAGAATCCATGAGGCCAATAGTGATGTTCGAATGTTTGAAGCCTTTCATGAGTACGCGATAGCACATGCGGTTCTAAGCCTAGATTGTCTGCTGCATAGGTGTGAAACCCGAGGCCCCCTGTCTCATTTCATGAGGCCCACATGAAAAAAACTGATAAAAGTTCCAATCTGGCACATGGGATGATTTTACAATAGGACACATTGATTTGAGAAATCCCAGGGATGAAAGGATATAATATTCCGTGGCACTATCAGACTCACCATGCTGAAAAAGGGAAAAGGCTTGCAAGGGAAACTCAGAACGGACGGAATGAACTGCTGGCAAACCTAAAGAAACGGCAGCATGTTTTTAATCACAGCGGGAGACCCGAGGTAGCTACCGTAAATGTTTGCAAATGCTGAGTCTGTGAAACTATAGAAATTATGTGCCAACAAGCCTCAGACATTCGCCAACATAAGTCTGATGAGAAATGGTGACTGTGGATTTCAGATCTTGCCTATTTTCATGCTTTCTTTATGCATTAGTACTTAGTGAATAACTGTGGTGATTAACTGCTTAAATTGCACTTAATGGCTGCTAAGTCACTATCTTAGATTGCAGGAAGAGGAAGTTGTGTTTTAGTTGTAATTAGCATAACTGCGAATAACCCCCCCCCAGAACGCACTGTAATTTCCCTGGGAATTTTGGTTGTAACTCGACTGACACCCCTGCAGTGTTGGCGCCAGGACATACCTGATGGGCGGGCCCAGGATTTTCATAGGGGGGCATACGGGGGAAGATGGGGGTAGCAACAGTAAAAGTTGTTGATCGGGAAGTTGGGGGGGGGGGGCGGGAAAGAGCAGGATTCTTAGCTTTATGATGATCAGTTTTACTAAAAAATTAAATATACTGTCCTATGTGGGTGGCATTTGGCGGGGCATGACTGAGGCAGGACTGCACCCCCATGATGCCAACCCTGAACCCTGGGTTCTCATAGTTATCAAAAGGACCAGCTGGCTTGATCGTGGAGGGTAATAATCCAGAAAGAATCCAGAAAACAATTTTCAGCCACCATCTTGAGGATTGTTCAAGTGCTGTAGAAAACCTGTGAAGGACAGTTGCCTCAACATCTCCAGCGGAGGATGGATACAGTGATGTCACACTGGCACAGACTCATTCATTCTCTGTCCCGCTTGTCCTACTCAGGGTCAGGGGGTCCGGAGCCCATCCAGGGATCTACAGCCGCAATCCAGAGAATCACCCAGGATGGGTTGCCATCCCATCTCACACACGCCATTCACACCTACGGACAATTTAGCGACTCCAATTAACCTCAGCGTGTTTTTGGACTGGGGGGGGGGGGGGGGAACCAGAGTACCCAAAGGGAACCCCACGACAACACAGATAGAACATGCAAACTCCACGCACATGGAGCCAGGGCAGAAACTCACACCCTGGTCTCTAGAGGTGTGAGGCAACAGTGTTAACCACGGCGCCAGCAGACCCCCCCGCAGCAGAGAATGTTCTTTACGAGGGGAGGTAGCCTAAAGACAACATTACCTAAAAATACCATCAATTTTTATGATTATTCTAATAATGCTTATGAATAAGGTAATACTACTAATCATAGCCCTACATTAACTTATGGATTTTCTAAATCACAAACATTCACCCATTTTCCAAGTGCATATTCAATATGGAGACTCGGCCTGGCAGCGGAGATACACAGGACTGGATACCTGTCCACTGCATGGCACGCTTGGGGTGCTTTATGGATGCCAAACAGCCCCCCCCACCCCCCCCCCCCCCCCCGACAAACAACAAACAAAAATAACTCGCGCTGTGCACTGTACAAAAAAAAATGGAACGGAAAAAAAGAAAACACCGAAGATTCAAAGATTCTGCAAAAGAATTCTATATGGCTGCGATAAAACATTATTTTGATAAGCGATTAATCATGTGATCAGGTGATCGACTAATTGATGTGTTGGGGCAAAATACAAGGTTTAAAGTAAACTGAAAATGCTTTATTTAAAAAAATGATAAATCTCAATTTATAGTTACAAAGTGTCACAGAAAGAAAGGTCCACTGTCTCCAGCATATTTATCTCAGTAACAATTGTAGCTTATACTGCAGTACACAGAAATTCTGCTGCGGGAGGGTGGGGTCCAGGCTAATTTTATTGCCAAGGTTTCAAAATGTGGCGGTATATTATATTACCGTAATACTGCAAATGCCTAGTAACAACTTCAAAATTATTCATGAAAGTTTACCAGTTTCTTCACTAAACTGTTTCTATTTGTGTTTATTGCAATACATCTGCCCTCTGCTGGTTTGGTGGAATATCACTACTACTTTACTACTGAACTAGCAGCACAGAGGCTACAACGGGAAATTTAACATAGATAAATGTAAGGGAATCCATGCAGGGAGCATAAATATAAAGTACAGATATTTTATGGGTTCCACTGAAATAAAGGTATCTGATTGTGAGAAAGACCTCAGTGTGTATGTTGATGCTTCCATGTCCCACTCTCACCAGTGTGGGGAAGTGATTAAAAAGGCCAATAGGATGTTGGGTTACATCTCTAGGTGTGTGGAGTTTAAGTCAAGGGAGGTGATGCTACGATT
>JAODJU010000038.1:14727508-14752257 GCA_026776725.1 Gnathonemus echidnorhynchus | reverse complement strand
AGTATGGAATAGTCTTCCTGCTAGTGTAGCGCAAGCTAAAACCCTGGGTTCCTTTAAATCAGAGCTAGATATGATTTTAACAACTCTGAGCTATTAGTTAAGTTCTCCCCAAATGAGCTTGATGGGCAGAATGGCCTCCTGTCGTTTGTAAATTTCTTACGTTCTTATGTAGGCATGTGACGAATGCAAATACGGACAAATGTAACATGTACTCAGGAGTCTGGGCGCCCAGCTATGCACAGACCATAACGGCACTTGGAAAAGTGAAGCTTGATACACCAATAATAACATTGCTAGGTGGTGATGTCATTATATAAATGCAACCAATCAATAACAAAATTACTTGTCAGCTATTTTTATTACAGGTTATTATCGATGTTATGGATTAGTTGTAGTAATGCTGCATTTAACTGAAAAGGAATTCCCTATCATTTAATCCCCCTTTCTTTTTCCATCTCCCCCTTATTATCGTAGGAAGGGAGGTTAGGTAAAGGTCACATTTCTATTTAGTAATTACTGCTTCAGCTCAATTTGGTGATTTTTAATAGTCCCTCTGATACTGAGCTTTTAATTTATGCTGCTATGTGTTTTTAATTTTGGCTTCCTGACTCCTACCCAGTCACCACCACAGTATATGAAATCAAAGCAGACCAAACTAATTTAAAAGTGAAAATATTTTGCTTATCAGGCAGACACACCTGACAGCCTGAGGCTTCTAGGGTCAGCATAGATAGCTAAAAACCATGGCACAGTATGAAGCTCAGCAGATTAGCATCTGTATCCCTGCCTGGAAGGTTGTGGGTTCATATCCCGTGGCTGGCCTAAACCCTAACGGCTCCCGGGGTGCTGAATATTCTCAGCCCATAGGCTTTCCTCACTGGTATGTTGCTTTCGTCTGCAACGTAAAATGCAAATCACTGTAAAATGTCAATCAGTTTGCTATGCTCGCCCATGAAGTTCATACCCACTGATATAGGGGGTTCGGAGCAGGGAGGGTTTGGATGAATCAATAGCTGCCCACTCCCACTTTACTGCTCCCAACTCCAGACACATTTTATTGCCTCTAATAGATTCTACTCACCTAAAAATTTACTGTCCAGTGTAAGCTCAAATAAACACAGCAGACATAAAAAAACAATGGATGCACTCGATAAATACTCTCAATAAATAAAGGCACTCAAGGAGAAAGACTAAACTTAGAACAACAGAAGCAGACAAATGCCTCCAGACCTACCTTCGCTGCGTCGAAGCGGCTCAGGGCCCGGAGCAGACGTTCCATCCGTACATTGGTCTCCTCTTCCAGGAAAATGAACCATGAGGAGGTCTCCCCATAAACGGAAGCTAGGCTGGAGGTCAAGAAGAAATTTATTTGCTACTGATGAGGCACGTAGCTAGACAGTAAAATTATCGGTTTGAACCCCTCTCGGAAATTTGCTCCCGACCCCCAGTCTGCAAATTCTATGAAGGGGAAACCCGGTCTGGCTACCAAGAGGGAGCGTTAAGTACTACTGAGGCTCTCTGGGATATATCTGAGTATTAGTAATAATACGAGTATTATTCCATTTGTCAGGGATGCATTTCCTGTTTCATTTCCATCTTGAATGCTTGGCAAATTTCATCACAGAGATCCATCCCACCACGCAGAGCCCAAGCGGTAAGGACCAGCTCACACCTCCTGCGCCGTGTGTGGCCATCAGCCACTTACTTCCTTCTTGCGCCGCAGGTTTCGGGCTCTGTTGAGCCGCGTAACGCGCTTGGAGGACAGCATTACGCTCTGGGTTCCACCCGTAGCCCAGTAGGTGTCACTGTTAAGCAAGGGTAGGGTGAGGAACCCAGCTGTGTGGCCCACATGCTAGACTGCGCGTCTGCATCCCTTTGACGTCATCATCGCCACCAACTGTTAATGCGGCACAGGATGGGAATGGAATCCCCTTCCCTGCTGTTGGACCTCTTCACCACCAGGGGGGGACATTCAGGAAGTACTGCATCATTTTGCAGAAGGTTCAGTCTGCCAGGTAGCACATGCTCATACCCAAATGAACCCTCAGTGTACCCCAGGTACCCATATCAGGAGGAAGCAGCAGAATCGCGGGCGTCCAGCGGTTCCCAGTGGGCGCGTGCTCTACTCACAGTGGTAGCACTGGCAGAATGCTCCAGTCGCCATCATTGCCGGTCAGGTTGTGCAGAAGCAGCACGGTGGGTAGGCTCTGCGGGGAAAGGAGAAGCCAGTCACCACTATGGACGCCAGCTGTCTTCTGTCCAGAAGAGTCACACCTAGAGATCAAAAGCTTTGTGCCTGAGCAACCTGCATATCTACAGTAATTAGATTCCTGTAACTAGCTCCTAAGTACGACCTTGGCTCACACAAGCGCCAGACCTGACTGCGCTCTAATACCTTTTTTTGCACATTAACTAGAGGCCTTTCCAAGTCAAAGTCAACAACCAAAGTCAATGACAATCACAATCTGAAAAGGCTTTTCCTCCTGCCAAATCATGACACTTAAAAAACTCTTTTCATCCTCACATGGTCATTTCAAGGAAAGAGTTTAGATATAAATCTGATTCAGCCCTTTCACAGTTATTCCTCTAACTAGGATAAGAAAAACTCTTCTGTTCTTCAGCCTTGACTGCAAATGAATGTGGTTACCATAGAAACATAGTGAGGTCCTGTTCACACTATGGGAAATGGGATATGATATTTTACGGGTAAAACGTTTCACCTTGATCCATTAAGAATAGAAAATGCATTTACAGGCTGAGAGGGAGACCACGCTTGCCCTTCATCCTCAACTGGAGAGGTCCGATGATAAATGGAAGGCAAAAGGTACCTTAGAGAGAAGCAATCCAAGTCTATGAAGAAACAAGAGGCTGTAATGCAAACTGCAGGAGATCCGTGTCGTTCCCTTAGGGTCGCGTTCATCGAAACTTGCAACAAGTAATTTCATGAGTAATCCCGGTCCTCTACTTAAAAAAAAAAAAAAAAAAAACAATAATAATTTATTGATAAAAAAACACGTTTTACAGGGCAAGGCGGATGACACTCATTGGAGGGTGGGGCATATCTTGTTCAGAGGCACAACAAGACTGGAGCTTTCAACAGTGTCTGTCATTAATGTGGCTTAAATGAGCCAAAGCAACAGCCTCAGATGGGAAGCAGTGGCCTTGTGAACAGAAGCCACTGACTGATTGTTATGGCACCTTTTGCAGTTCAGGCACAAATACATCAGTTTTGAACACCACAACTCTGCTCTGTCTAAGTGCCCTTAAATTATACACTTGAAAGAGAATGAGAGTCCCTCAATGCTCCCAAACACCGTGCGCCTTTACTCATGCCGCTGCCCCTGCAGCTGCCCCCCCCCCCACTTTGAATTACTTTGTTTACATAACCGAGCGTCCTTCATCCAGTGGCCATAATGCCACAGGGGGGCCAAGCAAAAAGATGCACAAGAACCCTAAACGAGCTCGCAAATGCTAGGTGGAAAAAAGAGCATGAAATTCTGGAAGTTTCTGTGACCGAAACTGGGACTTTGCCTAAAATAATGATGATTCATTAGATTAAACATCCCAGTTAGACAATTTGGGGGGAGGGGGGTGCTTTGCTGTAGGTAAGGATGCCCAGAGCAACATTCCCAGGATATCTTTGTAAAGGCCAGTATGAATTTATGACCCCTGCTGGAAAAGGCATCTTCATAATGATAGAGCATTTCTACTGACGCAAGAGAGGCTAATGAATCCCACAATGCAGAGACACACGGTGTACCTGCCCTGTCCCTACCCCACAATGCCTGCTGCTGTGTGTGTGTTGGTTGTGTATATATTACACTGTGGGGACCAAATGTCCCTACAATGTGATACAAACCTGTTATTTTGACCTTGTGGGTACCATTTTTTCAGGCCCTACAAGTGGAAACTCAATTTTATAAAAATCTGTGAATGCAATCAAAAAAGTAAAAATGCCAAAAGTCTTCTATTTGGGTTGGTTACTTATGGTTAAGGTTAGGGATGGGTAGAGGTTAAGGGTGTCGTGATTGGGATTAGGGTTTTTCCCATAGAAATGAATGGACGGTCCCCATTTGGATAGGAAGACCAACGTGTGTGTGTGTGTGTGTGTGTGTGTGTGTGTGTGTGTGTGTGTGTGTGTGCGTGTGTGTGTGCACATACATGTGCATGCCCACATATGTAGACATGGTCACAGTGGGCAGCCATGCCAGGGAGACGCTTCACAAACAATCACGATCGCTCAGTATTCAGGAGCAGCCCCCCCCGCATCGCTCCTCACCAGCTCTCCGTTGGCATAACAACAACAACCAGCCCAGGGACACAGGTGCAGCTTCACCCTCCCCGAAACGATCCGCCCTCCACCAGTTATAACGTTTTTGTAAACTGAAATAATATAGGATGCAAAAAATGAAACAAAAAACTGCAAATAAGCAAAAACTATAAATTCTGCTTCTGTAACTTAAACAAAATAACAAACGTCAGAGACTTTCCATTACTGTTTTACAGTTTAGCTAAAGTAATGATTTGTTTATCTTTAATTACCATCAATAATACCAGGAACACAGTTTGAACTTCACGTGCACTGAATATTTATGCAGGAGTCACTGAAGATCAGTTACGTTCAACTTTCAGTCTGTCCCTAGAAAGAAAATTACTAACACTTAAACCACAACAAAATATATAACCAAATAGAAATATCTCTTTAAAATGAAAAACAATAAAAACAGACAAAAACAGAATGAGAATGAACTTAAACTAGGTCTCAAAAGGAAATTGAAAATAATATAAAAATAAAATCTAAATTTAAAAGCTCAAAATGACAGTAATACTGCCCTGCAGAATCCGGGCTCCGTGCCTCACGAGAACGAGAAAGATGTACTTCCGGCTCACCGTGTCTCGACGGTGACATGAGAGCCCCCCTGGGGCTACTGATGTAGTGAGTCAGTGTTTAGGCGCCGCTTCTCCAACAGTGCCAGGAATATATAAGTTGGCTGCTGGTAACCTCATGTTACATATTCATACAGCTTGATCCATCCAGAGGTCAGAGTCAAACGTCGCCCTGAGACACCCAGGGTAGTGGACAGTACCATTATGTCACGGGGAGGGGGGTCCCTGCAGACCAGACCAGACCATATAGGCCAGCTGAAAAATGTGATGCCTAATTGCTTAATCTCTTCACAGATATTGGAAGAACATTATAGGAATACAATCCATTATTAATCAACTCACTTCTGCTTTGATGGTGTCTATCGACAAGGCAGCTCCTGCCCCTTCGATAAATTCGCTATAAATCACACCAAATAGCAACTGTCCATCACTATGATTAAACCACTACATAAAGGGAAAACCAAGAAAGAGGTGATTTCTATTTTTTACTAAGCAGCACTGGAAAGCCTTGTTGTCTCCTGCACTAATATGAAGCCCCTTGGATTGAATAGACCGCATGTAAAATCAGACTGAGCTGAGCTGAACGAAACTGTGGGCCTGGAGCAGATGGCTTCCTGTCTACCACACACACACAAACACAAACACAAACACACACACACAGGCAAACACACACACTCACACACAAACACACACACACACACAAACACACAAACACACACACTCACACACAGTCGCCAAGCTTAGCACTTTATGTGACATCCTCCACTGTGCCATGACAGAGCAGCCAGCCTGTGTCTCTGCTGCCCCCTGTCACTGCAGCCAAAGGTTATAGAGGCAGCATATTTGGTGCTACTTCCCCTGACACCTGAAGGACAGACTTAACTGTAAAGTAAAACACTGTAGTTTTAATGTTGTCTGTTTCTTATCCAGCCAGCAGCCTTCTGTACCTCTCTCCCACCCACAGAACGAAAAATAATTAGGTAGGTTCAAGCTGAAGCAATGGAATATTAATGCAGTTAAGACGTCAGACAGGACTGTCAGCCAAAATAAATAATGACATTGGTTCGGATGGTTCTACCTAGGTCTTTTCAAAGCAAGGGCGACACACTGTGGAGATTGTGAGGTACTGCAACAGAAACTGAAGCAGAAGTAAAAGCCCATCAATGGGGATCATCAGCTCCAAGCAAAACAATTTTATAACATTACTTTTCGGACAGGCTGCTAAAAGACTCAGGGGACACAGACACGGCTCAAAAAGTCCAACTGAGTTTCACTGATTTTAGTTTTTTTTAAAAAGCTGTAAAAAGCTGACTAGAGAACAGCGCCCTGGTATAGGGTGACCAGATAATCCATGTCAGGGAGGACACTTTGAGCTACTTTTTACAAACTACTTTCAAACTGAAAGGCTCCTGTGCTCAGCTAAATAGTTCAGCTCTTCTTGTGCTTTGACTGGTTTGTTTCCTTGACTGAAAGACTCATCCAGCTGTTTCATATTAGCATTAGTGACACGTGCATGATTATAGGAGACTGACCAATCAGCACACAGCAAGAACTCAGTGCTCAAGTGAAATCCAGGGCTGTCTAATTGAAATGGTAATTTACAAATCCTGTCCTGGCTCAGAGTGTTCTCCCTGACATGGATTATCTGGTCCCCCTACTCTGGTACCGCTTTGAGGTCCTCCGCCTGCTGTAAAAGCTTTGCTTTCTGCTGCTTCGCCCGCCGCTCGTGGAAGGAGTTCCTCTGGCTCTGGATGACGAACACCACGTTGCGCAGATCTGAAACATGCAGGGACAGTGGACGGGCGTCAGGGGTGCTGATAGTTAATGGGACAGTATTATGTTATTTAACAAACATTAACATTATAAAGTGTTCTAGACTTTCCAGAAGTTTTTGTGCAAGCAATTTGGATTGTGTACCATCCACAGGGTTCGCTTGCCTATTTATAGTATTTTATACTGCTTGGATACCCTGGTAAATCTGTGGGTGGCACTGCATAGGGGTCCTTGAATAATGAACTTTATACAGAGGCCCCCCCACCCCAATGTGCCTTTTTGTCAGGACCCCCAACATTGCTAGTTTTGCCCCTAGATGGCGCCAAGTTGCAGCCACACAGAGTAGCCTGTTCTTCCACGTGTAGCAGTGTAGCTGCCCCCTTCCTTACAGTTTTATGTGAGCTTTTATAATAGTAACAGCCACAGAATGTAATATTATGTGGTCATAGATGCCACACTTCTAAATAAGATGGTGTCGTGTGTAGCCTATAGAAAGAGTTTCTGTTTTTGGATACCATCAGGAAATGTAGCTAATGCCTTTTTCAAGTCGTTCTCTAACAATCATCGCAAGGCGCTTTTCCACTGCTGTACGGGACACGGACCCAGTTCGCTTCGGTTTTCCACTACAGAAGGATCGGCTCGGTAAAGGCGTTGCAGGGCTTGAAGGGGCGACAGTGACGGAAAACTGAAGAGACGCTTGATCACTATTCATACGGCGTACATCATGATTTATTATGAACTATAGTACTTTTAAAATTAGGTTGGAAATGCCCATTTTCCTTTTGCATAATCCGTGGAGCGCCGCATCAGCACGGGTACGGCTCCGTTCCTGGTGGCAGTGGAAAAGCGCCAATATTCCCCTGGAATAAAGCTGCCCTGGAAAAAAAGGCCCAAGTGAGAATTACGTCAATGCCAAAGACTTGGCACTTGATTCCACTCATTAACATCTCCCATCTCTTTAAAACTTAGCTCAGTCTGTGCGCAAAGTCGTATACTAGGCTACATAATACAGCGATCTTACGGAAGAGAAAAAAGTATATAAAATTGATGTAGGGGGACCAAGTTGGTAAGCTAAGGAAAAGTCTGGAAGGCTGTAAATTACATAAAATTTGCCTAAAACTTCTACATAAAATAATTGGGATTATACTTTATTTCCCAAACTGTTTATTAAAGAGCTCATGTGGTGGAAATTTACTAGGTGAGGTACGCAGACTCCGAACCTCTAATTGCCTCGGGTTTGTAAACCAAGGTAGAAAAATGCCGCCCACAAACACATGGGACGATCAGATTCAAATCAAGAAAAAAAAGGTTGACTGTAGCCAACCAGCTGGGGGACGCTTTCTGTTTCGTATCTGAGGCTCAAGTAATCAGCTCCTGCTGGAGACCTCGGCTCGCTCTCTGCCTCGCTCTCTGCCTCACTCTCTGCCTTGCGCTCTGCCTTTTTTTCCTCTCACTCTTCTTAATCCAGCCTTCAGCTCACAGCCCCCAGAAAGCCAGCAGACTTCTGTAATATGGAATAATCTAAGACTGACTGAACACTACGTTCAAAACCTTAAATACAAAAAGGCTGCTGTTGAACTGCGGCATTCTGGAGGCAATAATAAAAAGAAAACACTTGCCAATACCTTTGATGTTTTATTTATTATTTATGTATGTTCAGTCTCTGTCTTCTGACTCTGTCTGTGAGCCACTTCTTCAGAACAGGCATTGCCCGAGGCACATTAACTTGGTCAGAGTCCCCGGGTCTATTTGAGTTTTCTTGCCCCCCACCCCCACTATTTTCTATGACGGTTGGTACAAGTTGTCCAAGGGGGAGGGAAGTTAGCTGAAGCCCCAGGACTTCAGCCTGGGGGCCTTGAAGGGCCCCCTGCCCGTCGCCATGGCGCTGCACCATCTGTGATCACATGTGCATGTGTTAAATGTGCATCACCCGACTCTGCTGTTCACTTCCATTATATTAGTGTAACAGGACTTGGCAATGCAAAGCCTTATCCTTCATTGTTGTTTCCGTCACTGTGTCTGGTGTCTCCAAATCCTCCCACCACCATCAAATGCTTTAATGTTTCATCTGGACTCTATCGCCCTTCTGCAGTGTCAGATCAGATTCATTCTCACACTCTCACAAAGTGGGCAGACTTGTAATCTGTGCTTATTCTTTCATACGATTCGTGACCTTATGATTCACCGTCATATAATTTTTAAGCAGTTAATAAAGCAAAGCATGCTGGGATGATTCTGTGTTCTACCCGTGAGAGATTCCAGGTTTTAATAAATTACCTTGAATTTTTTTCGTTCAGTTTTATTGAAAAATCTTCCTAATCTATTTCTGTACATAATTTCGCCAACTTTATCATTTCGATAAATCCTTGGAAATAACTGCCCATCTGTATCTGATCTTATTCATTTAAGCTACAGAGATCCACTGACAGACTCAGTGACGCAATTCATGTGATAGAACTGCAGTCTCCCGCCTTGAGTGTAAGCTCACCACCCTGTGTCTGCCTATAAAGTTGCTTAACCCCACATGATGTCGTAATTCCTGCAGACTCACCAACGTCTCTTTCATTGTTCCCCCAGATGTCCTGTATCTGAAAAGAGGGACAGCAGTTTAGATTTTACTACGACTCTGCAAGCTTTGCATATTGGCCCTTGCAGTAATATAGCTGTTTAGTATGTTTTTAGACATCATTATTCATATGCTTTCTATTCCCATGACCATGAACACAATATGCAATTGGAAAATGGATGGATGGATGTTTTATGTTTTCTAAATGATATTTTTACTCTTCTCTTTATGTATGCAATGCGCTGTGATGGACTGGCATTCTATCCTGTCTGACCAAAGCCTTATGCCTTAAGCTTATAGGCCCCAGGCTCACTGACACCCTCTACTGGGTTAGTGATTCCGGAAATGCACAGACGCTGGACGTTTATATACAGAAGTGGACATTTACTGAGACAGCAGATCATCAGAGCCTCCCTGAATGTTAGATGTTTCTTCCTATTTTCATCACTTCAGTGCAGGATTTCCAGCACATGTCTCTGACAGTTGCAAATGTTTCATCACATACAAAAAAACTTTAAATAAATAAATTAATAAATAATAAAAGCTGTCATCTGCAGTGGGGGGTGGGGTGAGTTCAGTCAGTCATGTGACCATGACTTAATTAACTTTTCAATGCAGGGAGGGACATTTTTAGATTCCATAGCAGCTGCTCAGATGTGGTCATAAAGAACTCCAGAACAAGAGACATGAGCCATACTGGATCTACTCTATGTCCATGTTAATTACCATGTCCTACTGGTGGAGAGCCAGACCAGCAAACTGGGCCAGACGCAGTCCCTCCTCAAACCAAATGTAACATAGGACTGTTTGCAGGGACAGCGCATTACAATCACCTCAGCTTTGCATGAGAGGGAAGCCCTGTAGAGTGACCATGTATGGTGGCAGCCATGCCACCTGCAGTCAAAAGCCAGTCATTAAAATACCAGAGAGGCATCACCGCAACGTTCAACCCAACAGTCCATTTAGAGGTGAGAATGGATGGAGGGCGTTTCCATGGAAATCTCTGACTAGACACGAGGGGATGACTCAACACGTCTTTTCAATCTATGGGAAATGAAAAACTCCTGAAAGGCAAGGGCGCTCACTAAATGATTTGGGTTCACCTGATGTGGTGCTCAGTTCCATTAGCTGATTGCCACACGTGCACAAGACCAGAACACAACTTCAGGATAATCCTTGAAGCCAGCGGAACAGAGAATGCTATACATGGGAATGTTATGAGCACACAAAGAAATAAACCAGAGACACTGATGTGGATCATACGGCTGAGATTTTTGACAAACAGCTATCCTCAGGCTGCGTTCGGAATGTGATTTAGCATCTGTGGTCTGGACTTGGCTAAGTGTGTGGGAGCTGGGCTGATGGGACTCGCTCATCTGCTGCATCAGGCAGGATGGGGGAATTTCTCCTGAATTCATACCCAGCCCCTTAACCACAGTGTCAGAAAAAAGAGCACCAATTTGTACCTTTGCTTGTCACTGGGGCTGTATCCCCGAGGGTAATTGTACATTTTAAGGTACAGAAATGGACTCTGAAGAACATTTTTGAACCATTGGGGTACATTAATGTTGTTTGTACCTTGGAGATGTTCCTCAGAGTCCATTTATGTACCTTAAATTAGATTAAAAGGTACATTTACCTACAGCTAGGGTACAACTGGCAGACCCTTGAGGGCACAGCCCCAGTGACAGTCAAAGGTACAAATCTGCACTCTTTTTTTCTGACAGTGTATATATGCATGGAGAAGGAACAACAGAAACACCTCACAGAACACACTGCTGACACTAAACACACAGGCACACACAGAGAATACAGCAAAGAAGTGCCGTTTAATCCCTGACCACCGTCCCTGTTTAACAACTTGCAGGTCTTCTTGTGGAGAATAAGCAAGACGTCAGGCTTTTTCTGCCTTCGTGACAGTAAATGGAAGAGATGGAGCAGACCACAGCATGTAGTCATGCACAGACACACGCAACAGAAATGGAAAGCAGGTTTGCCTGAAGCCTTGTAAACCGCTGGAGTCTCCCCTCCTCCGCAAGTAATGTCCAGAAGACCTTCAACGTGACTGCTGACATAAATCTGACAAATGGCTCCAATATAAAAAATATCAGGTAAGCAGCGTGATGCTCCAGCTAAACTGAAGTTGTGCTTTATTGCTCGCATCAAAGGACAGGGGAGCTCGGCGTCTCGCATCACGATATGTCAGGGTTCCCCGAATCCGGTCCTGGAGGGCTAGTCTGCAACATGAATTGCAGATTTCCCTGCTCAAGCACATCATAAGCAGCTAATTACCAGGTTTAGTGGGCATATTTGAGCAGGAAAATCTGCAAACTGTGTAGCAGACTGACCCTCCGGGGCCGGAATTGGGAACCTGGTGATAAGTGCACACAGTCAGGTGGAGGTCATCCCCTGCCTGCCAGTGGTGCAGCCAATGTGGAAATTTGAGTGCCCCCCTGCCCCACCCAGGATCTAGTTAATGTCAATCACAGAACATGGAACACAGTGTTCCCAAATGCACAGGCTGTATGTGCCATAACTATAATTTTAGCCGCTCCTAGAATTGAATGCATTGCACAAAACGTCACCTACGTACATTTTCTTCAAATGGACCCCCCCACTTTACTGCTGAACCCCCCCCACCCCACCACCACCTTCCCAGTGCCCCTCCCCAGAAAATAATCGGAGCCTCCACTTCTGCCTGGCAAGTGCAGAAGTACATTCACACCTACGCGCACAAATTAGACACTCCAGTTCCTTAATACTTCCATCCTAAGCAACTTAAATAGCTCAGCTCCCCACTCTACACCTACACAGCTGTATGCTTTGCAGACACATTATCTGCCTTAGAGTTTCACTCTGGGGTCCAATACTGCCTGCCCTGACAGAACGGCTTTTGGCTACGTTCAGGGGAAGAGTGCACTGCCCTCTTCCACGGGCGGCTGCTAAGAAAAAAGCTCAACTTATCCAGGTAAATCGTGACCCTCTTGGTTTCCATACTCCATCCGCGGAATGTTCTTCACTGGGAGTGATTGTGTGTCAGGCTCCAAAACACGCCTCAGTGTTAGTAGTCTGCTGAATCACGTGTGCCACCATGTCTCTGTGAGCATCCGGCAACGCTTTACATTAACTGCACCTTCATGATGCAGTCATAGAACATTCATAAGCAGCATGTAAGTATACCATAACATCCTAACAGCTTTAATGTACATTAATAACAAGCATTATACGATAATAAAAAACATTATAATCATTTAATCATATAAGGTTTGTTATTGATGTATATTAAAGCTGGTAAGGTATGTTAGGATGTTAATGTATACTTACATGCTGCTTATGAATGTTCTATGAATGCATTATGAAGGTGCACTGAATGTTCTATGAATGCATTATAAAGGCATTATGAAGGTGCCGTTCATGTAAAACGTCACCGAACATCCTCAGTGCGGTTTCATCTGTCCCGCCACCCCCCCACCCCTCTCAGCTTTACCCAGTGATTAGCTGGTATCAGTAAATACAGGGACACATCTCTCTGAGCAAAAGCAGCTCCCTCATTGTCCCTGGGCTGCTGGGATTTTGCACAACGAGCGAAACCAATTTTCTTAATCCTTATGGTGGACTGGAGGAAAATCCCGACAATGTCACTCAGAGGGTAGGGGCAGCAAACTCCAGATTGAATTTTTTTAACAAAGCCCGCAGTGTACCAGCAGGGGTCCCAGCTAACAGCACTTATCGCGGTTCCCCTGAAGAAAGAGGCCTTGTCTCTCCCTGACTGCAGAAGAGCAGTAGCACGTGACAGGGTGCCAATTTTGCAGCCCTGCTGGACCAAATGTCAGCAAGTGCCCAGTGAAGGAGGAAGGGGCCAGCCTGAGCTGGAGATGGTCAGGTTCACATTGGAGAACTGGCTTGGAGATTCCGACGGCACAAGTTTCAAATTTTTAAGTTTCGAGTTTATTGCAACATGTACAATGAGATGCCTCCTCATACGCTTCCCGCAGACTGTCAGTTAATAGTACGATACAGAATAACAGTGAGCAGCATCACCACACAATGAGGACACTGTGACAATAAGTAACATGGACAGCAATACTACACAATAAATAACACTGCATGATAGATAACACAAAATGACACAAATCATATCACAAACAAAAGTAGTGCTGATAGACAAACAGCCCACATTCTGCGAGGGTCCATCTCTGTCCTGCGTATTTCGGTTCTGCCTGGTCCAGATGAATGAGCTGCCCACATTTGGAGAGAAGCAGGACCGTGTGTATTCTAGTGTGGGGTGTAGAACTTCATTTCTGGAACCGGGGGTGGGATTACAATGATACATATTATAGTCCTATGGGGTGGTTTGTAGCCTTTATCAGGTTAGGGTTCTTTGTTGGAAGGTTGTGGGTTCAAATAACGTTTTCATCCTTGGGCCCTTCTGTTCCATGGACCTGCTCTTTGACGCTAACTGTTCCTCAGCCTTATGTTGCTTTGGGCCACACACATGTTGACCATGACTCAGAACTCAAAGAACGGCTGAGACTGAAGATACAGAAGACAGAAGCTTTGCATACGGGGAAATGCAAAGAAATTCATGCAACAAACCAGGGATCTAAAATTAGAACCCCCCCCTCCAAACAAGCTGTGCTTACCTGAGTGCTGCTGTCTTTCAAGTCCCTGCCAGGGATGCTGAAAGGCACTATGGAGGGATCAAATTAAAAAAGGGAGGTTGGATATGAGGAGCAACAGGAGGGGGGGGGGGGGGGGAAAAGAGATGCACATGCAGATCAGAGCGTGGCCGAGCAGGAAGACACATCAGGAGCTCGGAAACACTCTCGGCCCATGTGAGGAGCAGCAGGCCCGTGTGTCTAACCCCTCCCACGGCCCCTATTTTAAGCACGCGATCGCACCGCTCATGGCACACTGCCGCTTTAGTGTAGTGTGGGCAAGACAGAGAGCATTCCGGTAGAAATACGCCTAGGTGTTCCCACGCTGTGCCTCCTTATCCTGCTGGGAAGAGAAAGGATGCAGGGTCCTATGACACTTGCTGCCCTCTACAAGGAACAGGGGAGGGAACTGGGGGGGGGGGGGGTATTTAACCCAATTGCTGTGCAAGACTTGAGCAAGGCTTCACCACTTACAATTTAAAAAAGAAAAAAAAATCAATAAACAAGCACAAACTGGTCTGAGGTTTGGTCAGTATCAGAATGCATATTTTCATTTCCTTACTTTTTGCGACATGCATGTAGGGAGGGCAGTAAAAGCAGAAGTGCGAACAAGCTGCGCACAGCATCTGCCCAAAGACGTGTCTCTCCTCCACCACGCCCCCATCCGCTCAAGACCCCAGACCCAGAGGAAGTCAGAAGGATGTGGCTAATTTCAGGACATTATACAAATGCTGGCCGGCCTCTCGAAGCCAATGCGGGCAGCCTCTGACCTCACAAAGGTCTTTATCGTCTCATTCAGTCTTTTATTACTGATTAGCACGTACCTGTCTCCATAGCGATAACAGTGACGGGAGAAAAAGCTTTGAAAATCCACAGTGGGCAGCATTTACAGACTGTTGTCAATCATTGGCTGGCTTAACCCAAAGGGAACCAGGAGAACAACCAATAAGAAGAGGGCTAAATCAGCTGATGATTTAGAATGCACGATAATCCCGCCCGTTGTTGGTTTGGAACTCTACTTTCTCCAGTCACCAACTGACTAAGCACAGAGAAATTAAGTGCTGAATGCGCATGATCTGAACCTGTGAATATCTCCAAATATTCAACCAAAGCTGTGGAACATGAATAAAGGTACCTGACAGGAAACAGGATATCACCAGTCTTAATTCCCTGGTAGAAAGATACATTTATAATGGTGAAAGTCTTTTGAAAGATGGATTCTTCCTTGCCATTTCAAAATGCTGCAGAGTGAAACAGCACACGGAATACTCTTCCCCCATCATGAGATTCGAAGGTGAGGAAGAATGTGAGAATAAGGGCCTGAAGTGGCACGACACAAACATGTCGGTTAATACCGCTATCTTAAGAGCATCTGAAGGCGTCTTGACTCTGAGTGCCATTACGTTCTTGTTCGGGTTTTTCTGAGTGACGGATGAACACCACATCTGTACCGCAAGGCTGTCCAGGATGGCTGGCTTTACCACAACCAGATCTGCCTGTCCACTGCAGTGGGGCTCACATTTCAGGCCAGATGGATGAGGATGTAGGAGCACTGCATGCTGAAACTGGCTAGCAGTTTTTATATTCAATAAAGGGCACCTTTCACAGAACAAGCCAGCCAGCTGAATGTACCTCAAATGACTATATTTTAATGTGGCGACAATGTTGTGTTGTACATTTCCGGTAAAATAATTAAAATAATTATAAGGGCAGAAATCAATCAAATTATTTCTCCCACAAGTCAGAGATAAACATTTCAATGAATAAGATACAATTACGTTAAATTTCAAATACATGTACGCGCGTAAGTTACGTAAAAACTGTTTAGCGGATAAACTGCCAAACGGGCAACAAGTGAGTTTAGTATAAATGCAGATGAATCATTTCTGTCTGTGGTTTTCCACGTATGTGTCGCTAAATCGAATGAAGTGTTATGGAAAAGCTAAACTGTCTTAACGTTATAATGCATTGCTGTTCGAGAGCATTACAGCCGCAGGCGTCAGTGACCCAGTTATTTTCAAGACAAGCACAAATGTAAAATGTAACTTAAATATGAATGTAATTCAGTTCGTGCATACTAAGTACCGTACTACAGGATTCCGGTGATTTTTACAGCGGATTTAAAAACAGGTGGACACCAGCTAATTACTCATAAGTAGGTCTGTCAGCCTAAGTAGGTAATATACCCTCACCAGTACATCTAATGATGACTAATACAGACTTCTTCACCCGTGAAAAAAAATCACATTTCAAATTATGGGTTGCAAATGGGATTAACGCAGGAGAGACTACATTTAAATCATGAAGTAGACTGATCCCCAGTCGCACAGAAGAAACCTGCACACACAAAAACAATCGGTGTTCATTAAAAAAATCATTTCTCTAAGTTGGTAAGCGTAGGTAAGTTTGGTGAACATATTCGGGGTGTACAGAACTGGCTTTTCTTACCTCACCATTATCTTACTGTGTACACGTTTACGCCACTTACTGCCGTAAATAATAGCTGTATGATGAATATTATTAATTAGCTAATAAATTAATCCATAAGCGGCGACGCTCCGCACTTTTAGAGAAAACCGCATTCACAGCCACCTGCGCAACTCGCGGAAAAAACATAATACACGAGCTGCTTTGTATGTGCGGCCAGACAACGCCGTGGGTGCGTGGATACTGTCCCTCAGGAGCGCGCGGCGAACGCCTCGTCGCCTCCACATCCCCACTTTAATAAGCAAGCGCACGGTTCTGGGGGGGGCGTCGCCACGTGCATGCGATGCACATCAAGGCTATGCACGGATAAAAAGGAAAGCAAGCGATCGCAACTTCAGCTGTACTTACTGAAGAAGAGGAGAATGAACCAGGGCGGGACTTTGATTCCGGCGTGGAAGTCGTCGGGCAGCATAGCGACACGGCACTGGCGGCTCCGCGATGCGTTACGCCGGGCACCGCTTCCTTTTCAGCAAGCCGTTGACTACAGATATTCGATGGGATTTTCATTATATATATTTTTATTATTTATTTATATGTTTACAAAAGTTGTTCAGGTGCGCGCTCTTGTGGTCAGAGATCGCAAGTAGTCTTGTATTTATATCTACATCTAACACATTCAGTTACATGTAACACATGCTTGTCGGTGTTGGAGCTAGTGTCAAGAGGTTAAATATTCAGAGTTATTGACGTCAGCTGAATATCGTTATGAATCAATTGATTAAGTTATTAGTCAGTATATGCTTGACTCATGGGCTTAGCATACATTCCTCATATGATTCAGTAATCAGTAACACCCTGCTTGTATCCCTTCCCACACAAAACTTGAACCGATTCACAAAATACAGTACCAGTCAAGTGTTTGGACACACTTTTTATGCATTTTCCTCTGTTTCAGCTGTTATTCACGTTATATTAAAATGCTTAGAGGAAAAGAAGGCAATACATATGAAATATTGCAACAGCCATACAAGTGTTCAACATCTCAATATTTTCTCAAACTATAAACTCTTCGAAATAGCCCCCTTTGGCTTTGATGACAGCATTGTAGACTCTTGGCATTCTTTCAACCAGCTTCCAGATGTACCCACCTGGAACGCTTCTCCACCAATCCTGAAGGAGTTTCCCCAGGGTTTGGGCACCCATTGGCTACCTTTCTCTTACTCTTTGATTCAACTGATCCCAAACCAGCTCTATAGGGTTTAGGGTGGGGAGGAGGGTTAGGTCATCTGTCACAGCATTCCATCTCTTTCCTTGTTCACAAGATAATACAGCACTCATATAACCTCGAGGTGTGGTTAGGGTTGTTACTTTGTTGAAAACCAAATGATTTTCAGTAGGTGTGTCCAGACTTTTGACTGGTATTGTATGTTTGTTCATATTTATACAATTTTACTCCAAGTTCCTCTTGCAGTCCAAAAAACATCTGTTTATCAGGAATTGGTGTTTAGAATTGCTCAGTGTGTGTGTTTGTGTGCTCTCCAAGGGATTGGTATTCCCCTGCCTTCTGCCATGTGCATCTAGGGACAGACTGGACACCCACCACAACCACGTACTGTAAACATGATTATGAAAGATAGATGGATGGATTTATGCAAGTGTAGTGCTACGGTAAACACATGAAGCCAAATTAAAGAACTAGAAAACATCAGTAAAATTATGCTTTTAATGTATATTATGAAAACAATCAAATGTTTTCCGGGAAATAAGGTGAGCAGAAACGCAGACAATGGAAGGAACTGGGAGCATAATTATCTTTACTGAGACACAAAAAAATGAAACCGAACAGAGACAAAACCAAAAGTAAGCTCAAATGGTCACAAATCAAACTCCCCAAACAGACAGCAACACTCAGGAACCCCCCTAATCCTAAAGAAGAACTTAAAGGATATGTCAAATTGCACTGGTTAGCTCCACGAGGAACAGGCAATTTCCTGAATTCAGCCCTCCATGGTCAGAATGCGATGACATCACTTCCTAGGCATTTCACAGGACCATCTGCTTATATTCACATTTTATATATTTACCAGATGCTTTTGTCCAAAGCAACATACAAGTGAAGCAAATGGCACTTTGTAAGAATACATGCTGTCAGTTGGAATCAACTAGATATAAATGAATCTAGGCTGAGTTTCCAATGGATGTCCAGGTACAAGTGTAAGAATTACTGGAGCAGGGGCTACACAACAATTTCTGACAAAGCGAGATCTAATAGGACTATTCAAGGACTAAAAGTGCAACATTAGGACATTCAGTGAGTGTAAATAGGTATCAGACTAGGAGAGAAATTCATGGAACAGAAGGGGCTGGAAGGTGGAGCGGGAATCTGATAACCGGACATGGTTCAGCAGCTCATTCCACCTGCGGGGAACCACACAAGAGAACCTTCTGGAGTGACAGTTCTCTCATGGTGAAGGGAGCTCCAAGCAGTGTTGGTTTGCTGACTGAAGGGGGCGAGATGGGACGTAGGTCTTGAGGAGCCTTTTAATGGAGATGGGCGACTGTCGACTGATGGACCTGTAAGCCAGAACCACGGACATGAACTTGATCTGAGAGCTAATAGGGAGCCAGTGAATGAGAATGTTTAGGCTGAATGAATATCAGGGGTGCTATAATGTTTTGAATCATTTGCAGTGGTCAGATAGCATAAGCTGGTAGACCTCTTAGTAGAAAGTTGCAGTAGTTTAGTAGTGAGGTAACAAGGACCTGAACTAGAAGCTGAGCCTCATAGTATGAGAGAGAAGGCCTGATCTTCCTGATGTTATACAGGGTAAACATGCAAGATCGAGAGACTGCTGTTATACGCTCAGCAGAGGACAGCTGGTCATGTAGCATTACCCCTAGGTTCTTGGCAGACCTTGATGGAGAGAGCGTGGATGATCCAAGCTGAACTGTGATGTCATGTTGGAAGGTACAGCTGGCATTGAAGACAAGGAGGTCAGTCTTAAGCTGGTTAAGCTGGAAGTGATGGTCCAAGCAGAGACTGTGGTGTCCCCGGGAGAGAAGGTCAAGTAGATCAGGATATCATTTGCGTAGTAGCGGTCGGATAAGCCATGCAACTGGCTGGTCTGACCTAGAGAGGTAATGTAAAAAGAGAAGAGGAGAGGGCCAAGGACAGAGCCGTGGGGAACACTGGTTGTTACCTGATGTGATTCGGACACCCCCGCACCCCAAGCCACTTGGAACGATCTGTCTGACAGGTATGCGTCACCCCAGCACAGAGCAGTTGCTGTCATGTCAAGCTGAAAAAGGGTGACTTAGAGGATTTGGTGGTTAACTGTGTTGAAGGTGACAGAGAGATCTAGCACTATCAGTATGACTATCAACAGATCTTTTAACTGCCTATTTTTGCTGAGAAACAATTACCGCAGCCTTGAGAAATAGGCGGCACTCTCACTCTCTAGACGAAACACTGCTGCTGCGAGGAGTGAGCTGCGTCTGAGATCCACCCGTCACAAAGGCAGTGAGCTGCGTCTGAGATCCACCCGTCACAAAGGCAGTGAGCTGCGTCTGAGATCCACCCGTCACAAAGGCAGTGTGGCTGCTCCAATCTGTTAATAAGGGCACCGGAAATGAAAATCGATACTTTCCGCACCCATGATACACATTCATCCTGTGTGTCCCAGGCATTATGCATGCAGCCTGCCATTTTTGTGGTTATCCTCCGCTTCCTTATTAATCACACCTGCAGAACTGTTGAAGTCTGAATGTGAATGTCCATTGAGCTTGAAAGTGGGCTGGCATATGTTAAGTTTGGGGGTTAGGTTTAGGGTTAAGACTGTTAAGTAACAGTCTAGGAATTTCGAAACAGCCTGTCTCACTTCCTTCTTTTACATATTAAAGAATTGTATTTTATATCTTAAATGTGCCGAATTTTTTTCAACTATGCCGAGGAAAAGTCAGGTTTTCATTCTACGGCACCATTAAAGGTGGCAGGGAATGTGCCAGTTGTAAGGGGAGAGTTAATCAGGTGGGTAAATGCAGGGATTACTGTAGGAGGGGAGAAGGTCCAGAGGGGAAATCAACAGTCAGGTTGTTGGACGGATGGAGAAGCATCTCATTCTAGATGCTTCTGCGTGTGGTTTCCTGATGAATTAGCAAACCACATCCAGTCATTAGATTCTCTCCACCTTCAAGAAATACCCCAAGACCCATCTCTTCCAGGAATGCCTCTACTAATCTATGCCACTCTATGTTCCCTGAATGCTCTTAGTATTGCACTTTGTCTGCTAAATTTATAAAATGTTAATATAAGCAGGAGCTCCTGGGGAATCCTCCCAGAATCCCTAGGAAGTGACATCATAGCACTCTGACCATGGAGAGCTGAATTGAGGAACTGCCTGTTCCTCAGGGAGATGGCTGCTTATTAGGTGTCTTACTTTGTTGGAAAGATATTGTGTAGTTCTTGCTCCTACATTGATTACACTAGTAACAGGGAATTAATTGGAAGCTCAGCCCAGCTACACTTATGCCTAGTTGACTCCTTGACAGTTGTATGTTTGTAATGTGCCACTTGCTTTACTTGTACATCGCTTTGAACAGAAGCTTCTGTTAAGTAAGATGAATGTAGCTAACTAGGCAATTCGGTTAAATGCATTTCAGCAAAAATTAATGAATGAATGATCAAATAAATAAGCTTTTGAATGATTGACATGTGAAACTACTGGAATCAAGTAAAGCCATTTAGAGCTGTCTCAACAACAATACCATAAAAGCCCATGTGTGAAGTCACATGACCACAACCTCTATCTGTCCCAAAGTGTCAACAAGGAAATCATCTTGTGTCCAATTGAAAAGGAGCCCCAAATACACCTCCAATACCTCTTCCTGGTGATGTGGTATTGGCCTGAGGTCAGGACAGCCCAGATCAAAGGACAAACCTGTGGGACACAACTTGTGTTTCATCAGCAAAACGTAGCCGCCCGTTTTTTCACAGTTGCACTTGGAGCAGTCTGAGCTGTCATTTCGTTATTATTATTAATTATTATTAGTAGTAGTAGTAGTAGTAATAGTAGTATTCTACAGTGGCACTTGTTTCCCATTTCAGTGATCGTGTAAACACGAACCATTTCTTTATCATTTGACTGGTTGCCCAGTACTGGCATCCTCAGCCTTATAGCCCCTGCTCACTGGGACTCCATGGGTGGTGGTCTGCAAGATAAATCATGCTGGGCAAATGGTGCAGTGTGATAAGAGAAAAGTGTGATGTGTACATTTGGGTAGCCATACCTGTGGGGATGTGACGAAACAGACCAAACTGAGGATTTGACGATGGTATATAACCTCAAATTCAAGCCTGATTTTTTTACAACAAAATTGGGCAAATACATGCTACTGTGCAAAGGTCTAGGTAGTCAAAGAAAATGCTTAAGGTTAATTATGTGGGAAGTAAGTGTATAGGTCCTACAGAATAAAACAAAAATAATAAAAAAACAACTTAACATTATAACATACAGAATTTAACAGCAACACAATAAAAAACAAACAAGAATTTTTTTTCTGTTCTCCAGAAAGCTACTGACATGTTAATGCTAGCTAGATGAGCACCACTATGGTCCTAAACCTCTTCTCAGGGACACCCCACCCTTTCCATATATTTGTTAAATTTCTCCACCAACTTGATTAATGAATTAATTGGTTAAATAATGCAATGAGGTATTTATTAGCCACACAAGGTGAGGTAGTGGTCGAAGCAGACACTGGTATATTGGACTGTTGTTGACCATATCGGGTTGATGTTAGGAGAGGTTCTAAAATGAGGAAGCTGACGCACTGATATATCATAGTTTTACACAAACATTAAGATCATTCAAACATAATTTTCTGTGACTTCCTAAAGACTTTTGCACACTACTGTACATTTCATCTGCACTCTTCCAACAATCTCTTTAAACAATCTAATTCACCATTTGTGTGTGACCACGAAGGAGTTCTGATTCTAAAACTGGTGCATCACTACTTGACTGTGCTTGCGAGCGACATATGTGGGAAGTGCATGCAAAAACATAATTTTATACGACATCGTCACGTGCCACGAGGAAAGACTGGTAACGAGAACCTGTTGAATGAAAGTTACTGAAGTGGCAGAGTTCCGGATGAGTCTTCCAGCTGGTTGTGAGGTGGAGATCCGTGGGATGTGTTACAGGCTCGTTAGATCCGACACAGGAGAAAACTCCAAATTCATTGATTTGATAGTGCCAAAGGAACAGAAATGCTCCATATCAAAAAAGCAAAAAAGACGGGTATCAACTTTTATTTACTTTGGCTTTTGTGCTCAGTGTAAACGTTTGGTTTATGTTAAATGAAAATGATCAATTAAAGATCAATGAAGTGATTTATAGTCTATGCATAGTTTATAGGCAAAGGCAAACTGTTGTCATTTCAGTCTCGGATGAGTACTAGTTCCGCACACAAACTCACGGCAGGGGGACCTCGTCAGAACTCCCTATTAAGGGGCTCCTCTGCCATCCATCTTTCTGTCTCAGCAACCCTGAAAATTATTTTCTATATTTCTTCAGATTTAACATGGTAACTGGGGCTGAGCCACCAGACCTGTGGTCATATTCTAAAAATACGAAAACAGGAGGTAAGACAGCTGGTATAAAGCCTTTAAGTCATTTCCAGCCGTGACTCCAAAACCGAGGCACTCTATAGCTGTCGACATTTTCAGGACATTTTCTGTGTTAGTTAACGTGCAAAAAGAGGTTTATAACGATTAAAGTGCCGATTCCATGGTAGCTAGCTAGCTTCCCTGGTGTTTGCACCTACTTTCTTCCTATAAGTCGTCTGTTTTTTTTGCATTACATAACCAATAAATACTGAACACATACCTTGCGAGAGGCTTGTTTTTTTGAGCAGTTTGAAGTTTATCTTTGTTTCCAGTTTTTGTATTTCTGCCAATTCAATGTGACAAGATCTGTATAAATAGTGTTAGAAAATGATTTAGAATTAGAGTAAAAGATATGATGAGTATAGACTTTCTATAGTGTAGTATAGTCAGTACTCGAGGAAAAGTTCATATGTACCTAAGGGTAAATCACAAAATTTGTATGCCCACCCCATACAACCCGCAAATATACAACCCCTACCACCCCTCCTTGAAAAATTAAAATCTTGAATTACTTTTTTATTTCAAATAAAAAGATCAATTTCAGAAACAAATTCTGAACAACCAAAGTCGTGCTATACTATTTTAAGGAGGCTGGTCTTCTCAGGGAATCAAGAGCAGAGCAGAGGCCGCGTTAGTCATGGTGCGGATGTACTCCTTGTAGTCGACAGCAAAGTACTCGGCAAGCAGGAAGCTGATGATGCCCACGACGGACATGACGAAGAGGAAAGCGACGATACGCTTGCCGAAGAGGTATCCAGGGGTGCTGTTGGGGGAGGGGGGGGGGAGCAGAAGCTGGTGTCACTGTCAGTGTCAAAACATCACACATTATAACATCACTGACTGCTTGGCAACGCTGTGAGAGCAGCTGTGAATCTGGGATGGAGCAAACCTTGTGCTCAGCAGTCTTTGTAGTGTAGAGCTATAGTAATTTATCAATCAAAAGGTTCTTCAGAAAACTTCGTTCCTATTAACTGAGAATCAGAGGTGTAACATTACTTTAGTTGAGCAGTTTTTTTTTTCCAGATTTATACTTTACTTGAGTGTTTTAAGTTGTTGCAACTATCAGTTTGTTACATTTCTGAGTCAAATAATGACTTTTTACTCTAATACATTCTGCAAGAGACCATTGTTACAAAATTAAAAAGTTAAATAAAATATACAAAAATAAATGTGATAACAAGCTATACAGTAACTGCAGCCTGCTCTTTAAAAACTTTCTTGTTTTCTTATAACTAATCTTTTAGATACTTTTGATACATTTCTCCATTTTTAGGACTCATTTTGTTACCTTATGTCATTTCATTTTGTTACCTTATGTCATTTCATTTTGTTACTTTATGTCATTTCATTTTGTTACCTTATGTCATTTCATTTTGTTATCCTTCAGTCTTATTTGTTGTACCATCTAGAATAGCGGCCATTTAATTTCACTGCTGGTGCACCACTACATTCATGCCTGGGACAAATAAAGATCTTTAATCTTGAAAAACTATTCGCTAAAGGCATGCAGTGCATCTGAGGGTAGGGCTGAATGATTCTGGGTAAAATCTGAAGCATGACTTTTTTCACTCAGAATCTCTCTAGGTCTATTCCCCTGTCACGTGTCCATCGCTTCTGGGACAGGCAACAGACAACTGTGACTCTGCACAGGACAAGTGAGTATAGAAAATGCATGGATGGAGAGATTCATGAGCAATATTGTGTGCAGGTTTGGTCACCATACCTCAAGAAGGACATTGCTGCCTTAGAAAAGGTGCAACGGAGGGCTACG
>JAODJU010000038.1:14709004-14719384 GCA_026776725.1 Gnathonemus echidnorhynchus | reverse complement strand
TTTGCATAGTCAAGGAGCGGCTCAGGTTACATTTCACTGTGTGTTGTACTTGTATGACTACGCATGTGACAAATAAACATCTTGAATCTTGATGTAAGGAAACATATTTATTCCTGTTGTACACTAAAGAGGACATGCTGTGAAGTTAAAAATAAAAATAAATTTGTAAGATGTCTTATTTCCTCCAAAGACAAAAAACCTAAAATTGAAGGGTCCTTGGGTCTTAGGAGGTTATATTAGTTACATCAAAACCGTTTGGGGTAGTTTGCAAACCCTATAGACTACAAGATGTTGTAGCACTTTGAGATTTGTTTTAATGAAAAGTGCATTAGAAATAAAATTTATTATTATTATTATTATTATAAGATAATAAAACTACTACATACATGTAAATACGTGTGCATGTGTGTACAGACTTGACTCAAATTGAATATCTCACTCCAGCCAGGTGATCAAAGTTGCCAACTTTGATACAAGTATCCAAAATGTTTTACTCACGGGTTATTCTACATATTTTCACTCGTGAAATAGTCTGGTAATATCTGTCTCCAGCGGAGAAACTGCACAGCTCAGTTCTATTTGCACGGAGAGAGAAAAGCCTGTTTGTCATATTTAACGGAGTGTAATTCCTCCTACCGTTTTGCAGGACGCTCAGCAGGGTGACGATGACCAGCATGAAGACGTCCTCCATCACTTCCCTCATTGTGCACAAAGCTATCGCAGCTTTGCAAGTCGACCAACGGACTGCTGGTCTCCGCGGTGTCCCGTCGCATTCATTGCATGAGGAAATGATTTTATCTTTCAACATGCACTGATGCGCTTCCTGCTGAAAACACATTTACATCGCGCCTTTTAACCACCGCTTTTAACCTATAAACCATTTTCGACAGGGGTGTAGGAACCAAGGGAACCTAATATTTAATATTTCTTCATTCCTCCTCTCCAAATCGTAAACGTTTACATTTAAATGATTAACTTTAGACGTGTTGCTCCCCCCACAACATCAAACTCTCTCCTATACGCCATTGATTTTCAGGAATGAATTTATTAAATTAGCGTACCCTACTGACTGACCGTTAAATTGCAGAGACTTTGAGAATTTGTATTTCGTACGCGATACTACGCCACAGCTCTTTGCCAAGCAGAAACATGAAATGCTTAAACTTAACACCAGAGACAAACCAAACCGATAAAGCTGGTTATAATTCTGAATTTTGAAAAAATAAAATAAAAATAGGCACGAAGAACTTTTATGTAAATACCCACTATGGTCAACCCTCTTAACAACATGTTTTCTTTTATTGTGTCTACTGTAGGCGCGCGTAAGGTTCTATTAGTCTTAACAAGCAAGGAAGTAAACAAGCAAAACAACTTCTCCCATATGGTCTAGCGGTTAGGATTCCTGGTTTTCACCCAGGCGGCCCGGGTTCGACTCCCGGTATGGGAAAGTTAAATTTTCGTGTTTTTTTTATTTTTTTTTTAAATAAATGAACAGAAATTCAACACTATCCATAAATTACGACGACAGGAATACCGTGACGTTTTACTGTAATAATAATTTCATAAATCATGCGACCAACGATTTACTTCGTCATACACAAACCACGCAAATTCCACATAATGCCATTGTGTGTCAGCCCACAACTTCAATATACCAGAAACGAAGATTAAACCAGAAAAAATATTTAAATACAGAAAATTCAAAGCTGAATCAGTATAATTCAGTTTACGTAACCTCTTCCTAGTGTGACAAAATACCAAATACCACACGTTTCCGTAGTGTAGTGGTTATCACGTTCGCCTAAAAGGTCCCCGGTTCGAAACCGGGCGGAAACATGTTTTAGATCGGCATGGTGTGTCCGTTACCGAAATAATTTTTGATTTTAAAAAAGAAAAAGAAAAAAATAACGGGAATTATTTATATCCGGTACCATTACGACTTCATAAAAGCAAAGAAGATAGTAGCAACTTCCTTCCTCCACCTGATGGCGCGTATGGCAGTATATTGCGTTAGATGAACTATGCTGTCTGTTCAACTATGCTGTCTGGTTTCAACTGTTGTCACCTATTCAATCTGTCATACGTGCACACAATGAAATTATTTTGTTTGCTCTTGATGCCATAAAAAAATAAAATGGAAAAATGAAAACAATAGCACAGTACATTGCATAGAAACTACAGAAAGAATAAAATAGATACCAATGTAGAATATATGTAAAAATATAAAGTTTACATGTGGTATAGAAAGGAATGTGCAGCATGTAAAATGCCAGTTAAATCTTTGCAAAATTGCCAGACAAAACCTCGTACCTACACTGGCCAAGACTTCTACAGAGGTAGATGAACAGCAACGTGCTTTCCAACTGCAGAAAGGAATGCAATGGTAAACCATACCTGTACCTTACTGTGAAAACTACATAAAAGCTAATGCAACATAAAAACAAATGAATTATGTTGGAAGACAGCCTCTGGGGTCAGAAGGCACTCAGTACTCTACTGAAGAAAAGCTAAGGAGTCCTTGGAGTTTGCTGATGTCCAAAATGCGGTCAGAAGAAATCCTTTTAGATGTTCCATTGATGATATTCCAATGCCTGAAAGGAAAATCTGAAGCTGCAAACAAAGGATCACTAATGGAACATGAACCAAGCGGTAAAAATGGAAATTACATACAGCTCAGCCTCTTAGGCATCAGTAGAAAAAAACAGACCAAACTAGAAGAGTTTAGGATAAATTAAATTAAAATGGTTCCATTTGCACGAGTACAGGTACACTAGAATGCTTCTTTTCGCACCTTCTTTTTTTGCTTTTCGCTCTCCTATGAGACACACAATCACATGTACAGCTGTGAGGGTAGCTTGGGGTCCAAGTTTAGTGCCAGCCGTGTATCTGGCATAATGGACGACTCACCAATAACTGGGTAACAAGAAATAAAAGGTTCGGCTTTTTTTAATCCGGAAGGAAGGACATGGGAAAGACTGTAACAGCACACAACACTGCTAAAGATCAAATTACGTTATTTCAATTACAGTATGGCAGAGATTCCAACCCCAACAAGAGATGAAAAAGAAACTGAAAGGTTTCATGGCACAATAGACAGAATAAAATAAATACAAATAAAATAAATGTCAGGGGCCTGTATCACCTTACTGGAGGTCTAACTTAGTAGGGTAACTTATTAGATGTAAGATAGTCTGGGTATAAATGTAAGAAAACAAGACTTAAGTCCATTTAAACTGGGGTACTTTAAATCCAACAAGTTATCTGGCTAAACAAAAAAATCCTGCTTCATGATACAGGCCCTTGGTGACTGGAAGTCAATAATAAAATAGCAGGTGATATAGGCAGCCACTATGGAAACATGAACAATGCTGGAGACTGACTTGTCAGCCTCTGTTAATCTATCAAGCTCTTCACTGCCAATATATTCTTCAAGTGACCAAAAAAAAGCACACAATGTAGTAGCTACTGCTGAACATCACGTGACTTAATTCCTAGAAATGATCTAGAGAATGTACCCATTGTCTTCGAGGACAGCACCAGAAACAAGAGGTACGCGATATATTGGTTAACATACTTATAAATAATTCTGAATAAAAGTGAAGCCGAATTCGGACGTCGGTCTTTTCAGGACGCCGGTGCTGTATACAGACACACATCGTCCACTAGATGGCAGGGGGATTACAGTCTACAGACTTCAAAATAGTAAGACACTGATTTGGGAACGTTCGTCATTATTTTCACATTTTATTCACATTATTAACACGTGAGGGGAAAAAATCAGCATTATACAATACGAACACTTCTCGCTATCGTTTAAGACAATGACCATTTATGTCGACATTTAAATATAAGATAACCATTAACAAGCAAAAAAAATTGTCAAAGACGTACTTATTTTGAGACGTTCCACTTTTTAAATTTATCTAAAATGCCGTATCCACGATAACAACTTACACAGTCGATGTGTTCACTTTGTCTCAAAATATGAAGAGGCAAAAATATGGCTGTTAAAGGACTCCTGCGTTTTCTTGCAATATCCTGAAATCTACTGTTTTATGTATGAAACTGACACGTACACATTTATTAGGGGGCTACAAAGAGCATTTCTTACGCGCCACGTTAGATTGCCTGTTCGGTAGCCTATTAACTGTTCATTTGTTTTTCCTTGGTATTACAGGTTAAATAAATATAAGAGCTCTTTGAAGTTATTAAAGTAGACTTCGTAACTGTTCGTGCCTCTAAGTATCTGCAAGAAACGCATAGTAATTCGCATTATGTTTTCCGCATGGCAAGATATTTTTTATAGTAGCTATTAAATTGCGCCGCTGTTAATTGAAAGCAGGATACATCTGTTGTTGGAATAAAAACTTGAGGATTTCACAGAGAATCAGAAAGGAGTCATCGATATATGTGCAAATGCAACCATGAGGCATAAGAAAAAGTCTAAGTTTAAAATCAACCTACCGTTATAAGCTCAGAGAAGCGGGAATCGTTGCTGTCTTTTCCACATCTGCAGTAAAAAAAAATCAGTTTGGCAGCCACATATCCAAAGCTGAATTTTGGAGATTCCTACAGCAGCCTGGCGTCGTCCGGCAGAAGAACTAACAAGGTGCTCAAGGCAGAGCTGCAAGCGTGTAGCCCGGAGGCGGCGACAAATACGAGCGAGTCTTGCGGTTGAAAATTGCGGGTTTGCTCACCAGCGCTATGCCTGATGTGGGGAAAAAAAGAGGCGCAACCGAACAGAAGTCTCACGCATAGTGTAACATCGGGAGATGGCTCTCTGATGATGAGTTTAATGATCCTCAGGCCTCACGAGAACGAAATTTCCAACTTCTTGAAAATGTCTACTTAATATTTGTAGTTTTCTCACTAAGAACAACCTCCTGGACCATCTTCAGTCTTGGTTTCAAACCCAGACACTTGCTGTGGATGCTGAGAACCGCAAGACCTGCATCCCAGCTGTCTGCCCCAGTCCTTCTAGATCTCTCTGCAGCTTTTGAGAGTTAATCATGAAATCCTGGCCACCCCCTCAACTTGGCATGGCAGGCACTGCTCTGCTGGTTTGAGGCATACCTGTCTGACAGATCATTCCAAGTGGCTTTGGGTGCAGGGGTGTCCGAATCGCATCAGATACCTGATTAGGGAGTATGGTGCCCCCCCCATTGTGTAAGTATATCTTAACCTCCTAACATGCCTTAACAGTTTAAATGTGCACTAATAATAAACATTATGATTATAATGTTTATCTTACAATATTAGTTAGCAATGTACACAACTGTTAAAGTATGTTTGGGTGTTAAGGTATACTTGCATGCTGCTTATGAATGTCCTATGAATGCATTGTAACAGCATTATGAAGGTGCACTGAATGTTCGATGAATGCATCATAAAGGCATTATGAAGGTGTAAAGCATTACTGAATATAGACAGCAACCTAGCAAAGACCAAACAAATGATTCTCTGAGAACTCAAAAGTTTTATTAAACTACACAAACAATATTATGAATCAACTGCTCTTGCAACAAGAGTCGTCACAGAGGAACTAAGTGGTACTGACCATAAGGAAATGGAGCTGAATGTAGGGGGGCTGTTTACAGCCAGATCTGACAGCGTTTCATGGCGCAGACGCACACAAGCTTTTCACCCAGATTACACAGAAGCACATAGTCCAGGTTTCAGCCTCCACCAGCTTCCAGGAAGCAGCTCTGACACCCAGCTCCCTTTTCTGGGTATGACCTCCGCATGACCTCCACAGTCGCAAAGCGCAGCGCAAGTGCTGGAATCCCTGCATCTATTAACATCAACATCCAGCATTAATAATCTTTATAAATGACAGGAGGTCAATTTTACTATAGAAAACAGATGAATCACCCAATTTAGGTCAAGGTTACAAAGTTACAGAAAAAAATAAATTAAAAAATGTACATGGGGGAGGGCACGGGGGGGGTCAATTTCCAGTGGATTTCTTTCAGAACCTTCCACACAACACGATTTATCGTAACCATTTGTGACATTGCATATATATTCATTGGAACTATACAAAGAGTTAAATTTAGTATTAACACATAGCAATACAAATGGACATAAAAGTTTAAATGCTAATCAATAAAAAAAAAAAAACAAACTTTCAAGTAGTGAAACAGAAGCCTACGCAGTGCCTTTCTGAAAAAAAAAAAAGGGAAAAAACACCTCACAATGTTATGCATAAACAATTAAAAAAACAAGTCGAATGCAGTCAAGTCCGAACTTTCAGTCACACATGAGCCAGACATAAATTCTTCTAGAAAATCATCGCCGGAAGGCGGGATGTCACTCCCTATAGCTTCAGGTCCAGCGATCGGGGCCTTGGGGGCCAGGCCTTGCCCATTTTGGTTACCCATGTCCTGTCCGGCCGTCAGCATCTCCAGCAGGCCAGTGCTGTCGGGAGAGAGGCTGCTTGCGGTCGTCGCCGGCGACAGGAGGTCCGCCAGGAACTCGTCGTAGGCGGGGCTGTGAGCCGCGGTGCTGGAGCTGACCGTGGAGGGAGAGCTGAAGCCTGTGCTGTCAGGCGTGGGGACGGGCGACTCCATCCTCGTCTTCAGCAGGTGATTGAGTGCAGCCAGCTTCTTCTTCTTCGCTTTGAGCTTCTTTAGGAGCTTGTGGCGAAGAGCGTCTGTGCCTTCGTCCAGCTTGGGGGATGCTTGGGGGAGCACCGTGGCCCCCACCACGCCCGCCGATTTCTGCAGAGGGACAGCAGAAGGCGGAGGTCCTGGCAGCTTGAAAACATCGTTCTGCTTCCGCAGCTCAGCGCTGAGGCAAGGCGGGCTCCCACCCGAGGTCTGCTTGTTAGACCCAAAGCCCACAAACATGTCTGCCGCCTTCACCGGAAAGCTGTCTGTGACCTTCTGTGGAGCTTTTGGCGGTGATGGGGCGGTGGCCTGCCTCTGGGGCAGAGGAGTGGACTGGAGGAACGGATGCTTGCTAAGGAGAGTGGACCAGCGAGCGTTGGGAGCAGAGGAGATGACGGCTGAGGAGCAAACTGCAGGAGCCCCCGGGGGAGGAGAGCCGACGACTGGGGGGGCAGCCTCCGAGGCTTCTGGCAGTTTCTTCTGCTTTGTTTTTGGTCCCCTCTTCCGCGGTGAGTTCGACACCAGGGGGCGCAAAACAGCAGCTGCAGGACTGTAGGTTGAGGGAGAATCCAGCTCTGCACTGGGCGCGCTCAGGGCCTCCGGTCCTCGGTGATCTTCCAGGGGCTTCCCCTGGGCATCCACTCTCACCTCTACCAGGGTGAGGGTGACGATGTCATTGTGTGACAGGCCCTGGAAGGCATCCTGCAAGGTTCCTTCACCAATGGAGATGTCTGGAAGCGTGGTGCCCACATTCGTGTCGTCCACTGTGAGGGCACTGACGATATCGTCATCGTTATGCAAGGCGGGAAACGCCAGGCTGCGCCGCGGACTCCGACGGGCATCATCCGGCCGCCCCTGCACCTCCCAAAACACCACGTGGATCTGACTGGCGGGGACCGGTAGCTCCGCGTGTGCAGTGCATTGTGGGTGCTTCAGATCATCGAACTCAAGCCACGCACCTGGAGATTGAGGAAACACGATGGGGAATATTGAGCGCTCGAGGAAGAACACAGTTAATAGAAAAGTCGGCTTTCCTGAGCAAAAGCAGGGTGGCATTTCGAAACGAAAAAACAAAACTAACCGCTTGAGGCTCGAAGCCAGGTGACGAAGTGTTTCATGTGCTCAGCGTACTGGATGACAACGGAGACACTGTAATGCGTTCCTTGGAAGTCAAATGCATATTTAGAGATGTCATTCTGAGGTAGACCTTCAACGAAGTGCAGGACAAATAGAGGGCCCAACCTAATGAATGGGGTGCGGGGGGAGAGATCGTCATAAGCATCACAATGTAGGCAGCTAGTTTTAGAACAGAGAAAACAGATGCTATAGCAACAATGCACTTTAAATCACCATGCAGCCTCAAAAAGCGCATCAGGCTGAATTCAGACTAGCGGAACTTCAGAATTATCCCAGAAAGAGCTGGCATGCTTCGCTTCTGAAGCCAAACATTCGGCTGCTGAAATCTGACATCTGAAGCAGGAAGAAGCTCTTACCGCTCCAGAACCATCTTCCTCCGCTGCTGCTTGTGGTGGCAGCGGCTGCAGGGGGCCCGGTGGACGGCACCCAGCGGGTGCCAGTCGGGCAGGACTTGCGTGAACGTGGTGATGGCCTTCTCGCACCTGAAAGAGAATTCCTGGTTACCGAGCGTCGCGGACTTTGAGGAGAGGCTGAGAAAGATGTTGCTCATAGGTCTGAGCATCGTGGGCACAACAGAATGTCAGGCGATTTTAATACTATTCCTCCAATCCAGCTTTGTATTCAAACACACATTTATGCAAAAGGACTGAAAGGAATGAGGAGAAAGCTGTACACAAAGGAAATCCTATTCTTGGGCACAATTACCCATTAAAAATGAGGAGCAGGAGCTCTCAATGACTGAATTATGATTGTACCCCATGAGATTATCAATTAAATCTATTGATGTTTATTGACAGTTGTTCCTAAAGTACCATTTCCTGTGGATCTCAACCCCACCCTTCCCCACCACCCCAAGTAGTGACGGCCAAATTAAGCTTCATGAACCACTTGCTGTATTTTCTGACTCCACTAGATGGTGTTGTCTGTTCAAATAAGGGCTCGAAGCATGCCCAAAAGCAATCAAAGGGCACCATTGAGTGGGGTCAAAAAATACTGAAAATGGTTCATGAGGCTTCATTTGGGAATCTCTAGCCCACAGCCAATCAGCAAAGCCACCACACCCACCTGTTGCTGAAGGTGTGGCCACAGGCGGTGCACTCGAAGACCCACTCAAAGGCGTGCTGGAAGAGGTCCCCGGCCCCCACGTCCAGCTTCAGGAGGATGGGCAGGGCAAACACCGGGGTCTCCCACTCACCTGTGCAGGAGCGGGAAAGTCAATACGCATCAGCACAGAAATATTGTCCAGTATTATGCTAGGCAGAGCAGTCTAATATAATAAATATCAATATACATATATAAAATAAATATAATAAAATATTCTTTATCGTCAAAGGGATCACACAGTGTTGACATGATAGTAGCTCATCAGCCCGTAATAAAAACGTATGTTTAAGTCCTGTATGACCTATGCAACATCTGCTTGTGTGTGTCTCCTTTTGAAGGCACACCTGGGCTGATATCACAAAGCTCATTATTTCATCGGTCCCACATCTTTTGGGGGGGATTGGCAATGCATGCAGTAAATATTCCAAAATATGTACTATATCCTTAAGTGAAAATTCACAAATAAATCCATCATCCAACTGCTTATGCAGTATAAGATTATAGGGAAGGGTTACGTGTTACAGCAATTACAGATTTATGACAATAATTAAATAACCAGTTGCAACTGTATCCATAAGCGTTCAACACTATTAATACTGTTATTTTAATGACAGAACAAACCAGCACATCACGCCTATCGCACAATGCCTGCATGTTAAGGCTGCAACTGTACAGACCGAACATGAAAGACAGAATCTCTGCCTGCGTATCACGTCTTCGTCAATTATCTGTCTCGGTGGATCCTTACTTTGTGACTAGATCTTGAATAAAAAGTTAAACCGATGTTTTCTAACCATTTACCAAACTTGACGAACAAACAAATCAAGCTCTCAATTACTCGATTACACTCTATCACTTGATTATTAAATAGCATCGATTTAAATCGCAGTGGGTGAGTGTCCAAATAAAGTGTGACAGCCTCAGTCGTGTGAAGCACAAACTGCAGTCGTTTGTCAGTATTGCAAAGCAGAACTTAAATATCACCACAGCATGACTGCAATGCAAATACATCTTAAAAGATTTTCAGGTTTGATGGACTCACTCAATGCTAAGTTAGCTATTGATATGCAAGATTTAACCTCTCAGTCAGATACCGTCTCTGTCATCCCTTTAACAGAAATTACTTTGCTTAATTTACTTCCTACGATTCCTGTATGTAATAATAATTGCTTTTAAAATGCTAAAGGTTTGCCCCGTCACTCAGCTGCATCATCTTACGTAATAACCAAATACTTATTTTTTTGTGAAAGTGTGTGTTTGGGCTGAACAACACGGAGAAAAAAAAATCACACTATCTGACGTTTTAGAAGTATAAAATGTAGCCAAACAGAACTTATCTACCAGAGTCATTCAAATAAGTGGCATGTGCAGTGAGCTGTGACAGCGGTTAGAACCCATCAGATTACCATGGTCCTTGTGAAGTGACAACCAGCGGTTAGAACCCATCAGATTATCATGGTCCTTGTGAAGTGACAACCAGCGGTTAGAACCCATCAGATTATCATGGTCCTTGTGAAGTGACAACCAGCGG
>JAODJU010000038.1:14683857-14705038 GCA_026776725.1 Gnathonemus echidnorhynchus | reverse complement strand
TCTGGCCGCTGCTGTATCTGCTGTTGTCCATTTTCTTGCAGAAATATATTAGAATAATTTTCCCAGGGACCTGCTGCTCCTCATTAATAGTCTCTCATTTGCTGAGTCCTCTCACTTGCAAACACAGACACACACACCTACACAGACATAATGAGCCAGACACAGTCCGGTGTTAGTCGCCCATTTACCATCCATTTTCAGTTTATTGTTGTTAGTAGGACTAGACCATTTACGGTGGCATGCGTGCCTGTATTATTAATGAATTTAAGGTGCTCTTGTAGCTAGGCTCTGTCAGTCAAGGAAACAGATTACTGTGCATAGGTTGCCATAACGCAGGATCCCAATGCAGAGATGAATGTGTTTCACAGACTAGACAACATGCAATCCCCTTTATGCCTTATGTGTGGCTAGGGCTTTGTGCTCAGACCTCTTCGTTTCCATACTTAAATGAACTGTCTGGGTATGCACAACTGCTCTTTTGTTCCTGCTGTTGTAATAATACAGTGTCTCTCTCTTTCTTATGGTCTGTATTCTAACCACCAGGACTGACTGAAATTTCGCCAGGATCAAGCTTCTTCATGTTGCTGTTAGATTCTACACCTTAATCGCTCCCTGCAGAGGAAGCAATGGACCTTCCAGATTCAGAGAACTTGGCCATCGGCCAGAACGACCAGCTTCTCCTAACCATATAGATCCAACGATTTGTTCTTGTAGACGATTCTTCCCCACAGCCCCTTCTAGGCCAGCATCCTCACTGGACCCTAATCATCACTCTGCATAGAATTTGTAAACCCTTGGCCATCCTTCTTGTGCTTACAGGACTAATAATCCAGAATGGTTCCATTCCTCCTGTCAGCCATAGCTTAGATCAGTTTATTGTGGCGTACCAAAGACTGAGGGGTTCCGAGTTGTAGCCCCTCCACAATGTAATCAGCTATCCTCTTCGGCTCGTTCACATTACTTAGCATCCTCAGTTTTTCAGAGGTAACACATCCTTGGAGTTGCAAACACTCCTTCTCAACTTTAGCGCAGACATGAAAACTTCCCAACAGTCATGTAAACTACTTAATTATTAATTCCTTTCTGTTACAGAGCAAAGGCTTGTCCTTCAACCCCAAAACCTGATTATTGGCCTACCCAGAGGTGTACCTACAAATTCTGGGCCCCCTGGCAAAATGTCACCTTGGGCCCCAGGTCGCCAAATTTAATGTATGAGTTTATGTACTGAAGGGCCGCGTGAAGCGCTGAGCCCCTTGAATCTGCCGGGGTTTCCCTACTCCTCCAGCGCCCTTGGCTCTAGCTGATTTTATTTATTTAGAGGTTTACAGGCAAGATCCATTAAAGAAAATCTACATTAACCATGAATTCTGTATAAAGCACAACAAGATTTCACCATTAAGAATTTTTGCAGTAATATAATTTTTTGAAGGTGAAAATTTAGCACAACTCTATTAATGTTAAATCTTAAAAATTACTTTTCTTGAATTTAATGTTATGACATACATATTCTATAAACAAATTATGCTGACAGCATTTGTCATGACTGTAAAATTACATATGGTGTTAAATCTTAGAAATTTTAAGAAAAACTGGAAATGAAGGTATAGGAATAACCTTGTTTGCGGGAACAAGGGAAGTGATTCTACCATATTTCACAAACACATACATCTGGATCTACAAGGCAGAAGACAAAGATGTATGCTTTATCTGTATGGTTTGTTGCTGTTGTTGTGCTTCTACACTTATCTCTGATTCACTGTATTTCTCACAGTGAAGGTCATGGTGGTAGCATGCAGAGCAGGTCAGACCTGATTTCATTTTCCATGGCAAAAGATCAGGGGCGTAGGAACCTTAGGGTACATGAACCGCCCCCCCCCCCCCCATTTTTAATATGGACTCATTCACCTCCATCCACCCAATAAATCGACCATTAAATTTAAATTACGCCCTACGCCGCTGAGTCAGAGATCCTAGCTCATTTTGGGTGATCGGTATATGTTACCAAGCCACCTGGAAGGTCTAATATCTGCAGGGAAAATTCATTTCCGGTGCAACACTGTTCTATTGCTCATTATCCACAGCTCATGACCATAGGTGAGGACAGGGATGCAGTTTGACCAGTAAACTCCCAGCCTTGTCTTATAGGACTTAACTCTTGCTTCATCACCACATACCTCCTCGTACCTCCAAAACTCATCACCAAAGCAATCTGCCTGTCACCTGTCAACTGCACATTCCCCTTTAATGTCAATCTTGAACAAGATACCAAGGCACTATAATTCTTTAAATTAGGGCAGAGTCTCCCTCCGTGCCTGAATTAAGCAATCCACTCTTTTCAACGTGAGTACCATGGCTTTGGATTTGGTGATGCTGACTCTCATCCAGTGCTGGTTGAAGATCTTAGGCAGGCTTCACTGCTTGGCACCCACCCCCCCACCCCCACACACACACAAACACACCTGGCAAACTTCACTGCCCAATTCCATAGTGGGGGGGAAAAAGCCTGTCCTGGGTTGGGGGGAGGGGGAGGGGGTGGCGGCAGTAAAATTTGTCGACCGGCAGTCAGTACCCCCTCAGAAGATGCCGTCCTGGGCGATTGCCCATCTTGCCCTTGCCAGGATCCAGCCCAGCTCTCATCCCTGCCGTTTCACATGGCATCGAAATGCATACAAAGTCCTGGTCAGATGAGGCCGAAAGCATATCACATTCAAATGGCAGGGATTTTACTTCTATCCCCCACGCTGAACGCCCTTGCAGCCACAGCTGTGCCTTGTTATCCTGTCCATAACAGCAAATAGGACTGGAAACAAGATCCATCCCTTTTGGAAGCCAACATTCACTCTAAACAGATTTGATTTTATGTGTAGGATGAGGACACAACTCTTACTGCATTCATGCATTCTGATCAAACAGATGTTTTCAGCACTGCCTCCTGGTGAGAGGATATATCTCCTCAATGTGTTCTATCCACAGAGTTGGTCAGCACTTCTCCATCCTGGCTGAACACAACCTAAGCAAGGTCCCACTTCTTCATTGGGGAGACCATAAGGTTTTGCTGACTGCCTTCACTGAGGCTTTTCTAGCCAGTTGGTACCTTTTAGCCATCTCAGGAGACCCCCATGAAAGCACTGCCCCAAGGTTTTCTTCAGACTGAGCCCTAGGGCACCAACTGCCTTTCAATCACAACGCTTTGCAGCTGCTGCAAAGACTGACGCCTTGAACATGGTCCATTTAGAGCTAATACCTTCAACCTTACTTGGCAAGCAGAAGTTTTCCTATAGGTGTGAGTTGAATTCATCTTACACAGAAGCTCTAGCTTGACAATCCCAGCAAACCCAAACTGCTTGCCTGGATAAACGCAGTAAGACTTATGTCCATTTTCAAGGTACTCCTCTCTGTGCACTGAATCCATCTTATGGCTATATGATGGTTGATTGATAGCTCTGTCCCTCTCTTCACCCAAGTGTCCAAAACACACAACCTCAAGTCGAATGACAACAATCACTGTCCTTTGGCCCAAGATACTCTGGTGCCATGCATATTTATGAAAATCTTTTTGTCGAAACAATTGCTTGCACAGAATAAGCACTGAAGCCTTCCGGCAGGAGTGCGGAGTCCTTAAGGGGTACTTTTCCCATTTTCTCTAAGAAGGCTGGGTACACAACAGCTGTTCAGTGCAAAAATGCAAAAAACAATCAGTTTTCCTCTCTGCACCTTGCAATGATATAGAGGCAACCATCTTATCTGCCAGGAAAAAGTCCAAATGCTAGGACCAGTTGGTATCCCCACATCGACTTGAGATCTTTCACCATTGGGATCTCCAGGGTAGGACACTCCATCCATGATCAAGAGGTCTGGTTCCAGACCCCACAATTGTGCATTATGCAAGACCTACTATACCTAGTCCATACCTCCCTACACTATTTCAGTCACCTTTCAGATAACTTTCTATGGTCCCAAAGCCAGTGTTTAATGGCAGGGTATAATCTGTCTGGGTCCTTCCCACTTATACCAACCCCCAAAATGGCACTGCGACCTGACTCCCACCTTTCATCTTGCAGGTGATAAGCCAACAAGATGACTACATGTGGCCTTTTCTGGGTGAGCCTGGCTGGGCTGAGCAGGTGGACTGGCCACCATGCGTTCACTGCCAAACACAAGCTCCTGGTCTGGCCTCCCCCCCATGTACCTGTTTGCCAAGGGAGGCCTGACCAGAAGCACAAGCCTGAGTAGACATAACTCTGTGGAGCATTAAAGCATAAACCGTCCACCAAGCTAAAGTCACGACCCGCAGAGAGGGGCGCTTTCATACCGAGATCCAAAGTCAGTAACACAAAATGCCAGTTGGGGAAATAAACTTTATCACAACAGTCTCTACAAAAGAATACATTTCTTGAAATGCATTTTTTTAAACTATACAAATTGTTATTGATGTTTCAGTCATTTTACAAAGGATTTGAGTCAAGATTTTCCCTTGACGCCTTTTAGTCTTAGATCATGATAAACTCAGCATGTTCATCCACTTCAACTGGGAGATATTTGGTCCCCACAATATATCATATACATGAACGCACACACATTACCATACACTGTAGGTAGAATATCCATGATCAACATCCCTACCATGACAGTAATCTGGCCTATATGCTTTTAAGCCTATATGAATTGTTCTTAAAATATCTAAGCATTTTTCTCAGATATAGTGTTAATAATTACACTGAAATATCCAAAAGAATGTTTTATATAGTTATTTCTGCTTTATATAGGCCTAAGCCATAATTTAGTGATGTGGCTCTTGACAAGATATATCATTATAAGGCCACATCATGAAGGCTTACAAAAGAGTAATATTTTTCATTTACTCTACATCATGATTTCTATCATAATAATTTTAACAGAATCACACTTAATTATATATCAAACATAGTAGTTATTCGTTATAGATGGATATATGATATGCATATCTCATTATAAGGTAATAGTTTTCATGTCAACATAATATAAAAGAGTAAAAACAAGCCTTTGTTAGCACCAAAGCTTTGAACAAATTTTAGTAGTCTCAAAATTATAAATTGTCTATAGCTTTTTTTTTTTTTTTTTAAATCTACTACCATTCAGAGTGATCATTTAGGCCACCCACTAAGATTAAGATAGCTAGGTCAGCATTTATGAGAAACTTCTTAAAACTACCGGAATTGGTCCCTCATTTTGCATAGATTTCTTTGCTTTAATACACCACTTGCATTACCAATGTTTTGCAGGGGCCGGTGGCTGCCTTTACGTGATGTGTTGCGTACACAAACAGGACTGTAGGGCGCGCAGTGCACTGGCCCGCCTCCTTCGGTAAACCCTCGCCGATTTCCCGGGAAAATTCCGCCCTCCGCGTGAGGTGGCGCGTGTCGAGCGAGATAGCGCTTCGTAATGCCGCTGTATCCACTTCACGCACAAAAACTTTATTGTCCTACATCCTCGAAGATGAAAAATAAACGATATGCCGCTTGCTGGCTTGAATCGAAGAGGGTACTTTCATTACTGTCCGTAGAGCGCTTATCATCGCGCTTTGAAACACAGCTCATCTCAGAAGTCAATACTATTTACAGGATGCGGAGTGGTGATTGCGAGTTAATCATTGTTTTTGGGCCCAGAGGGACTTCGGACAACATCGATTTCTTAACATGATTTCGCGACATTAACTACGGTCGTTTCGATGGCAATATGCATAGCATAATATGGATAAACGATAGATAAAAGATAGTAGGAGTACAATAATTAAAAATAAACATATAGCCACTTTAATTCTCTCAGAAACACAAGATCATCATTGGTAGTAGCGATGATCTGAATTACCGGGTCCTCAATTGTCGTAGAGCATTATCGAAATCAGGCCAAGTCAGGTGCTTATTACATATACAAACGTTTCTACGTGATGTCTAATGACCTACAGATTTCCGCCCGTTAGCTTAACCGGAACGGCGGACAGAATGTTGCCCTTCAATAGTTCAGTGCCACCGAAAGGGAGCTTACACTTACCCACCTGCCAGACAAGCAGCCCCTGTAACAAAAGCAAGTCATTTAGAAATAACCCAAAGTGTGTGGGTGACTTGCTTTGATCTACATTCAACGTTTTCATCGTCCCAGTTCTTCTTCGGAACGTGGTATAACCTCCGGACAAGCAAGCGCACAAATGTCGGCCAAAGAATCGAACGCGACATATTAATTTTCACTGGAACGAAAATGCAATTATTTGCAAATAAATATGACACTGACCATGGAGAATATACCAGTGAGCAGTTTGAGGGTGTAAGGTATCCCACACGGCCGCGGAAAGAGCATCCACGTACTATTTCCCTGTCCTCTATAGCGCTCCATACAATCTCATTCATTCAATACCCTACGTGGAAGACACAGAACTTAGTACTATAGCAAATACAGTACAGTATCTAGCAGCAGCCCGCCTGAAGCTCAAGTCTGGAACATTATTTGTATAAACGCGCCATTTAAAACTTTGCTGACGTTTATTCTGGGAGAGCCAATCACGTCGTAGCGCTGATTAGGACAATGGAAAGCCAGGGGCGAATCAGCTGAGGCGGTGACTTGGCGGTAGCCAATGGTAGTCGAGCCCCTGCGAGAGTAATGTTACAGAGCTGAGGACTGAGTGAGGAGACTGCGTATCGCTATCGCTCCCACATACAGCCATTGCAGTACATTGAGATACAGCGACAGCCTTCGGTAAGTATCATGCACAGACATTTGAAAGTGTAGGTAAGTAAAATCAAAAAGGCGAATGATTTTCTTTAGAAAAGGGATATAAAAAACGCGTTCCTGTTGTCGTATTTTTGGGACTTATATTTTTTTCCTTTATATCGAAACGTCAGAAATAGGCAGTAGTATTTAATCGCTACCGAGCATTAGCCACTCATTGTCAAAATATAAAAAAGAAAAATGCCGCTGTTACATTTTACACGGCGACCGATGTTTTTCTTTAATGCAAATAATTTGTTTAATTGTTAGTTGGCATTCAAAATGACTTTTCCTGAAAAATACACGTCCAGTTATGCGATTTAAAAATCCAAATGTTAAGCGGACACCTGAATTGCGTACAAACAAGGTCCGTGGCATAACATAGCCATTGCAGTGCATTGCTAGACCGACAAGCCTGTCATGTGAAAGACTTGGGACCTCCAGAAATGTCTGTCTAAAAAATAAATGAAGGGAAAAAATATGATCGGAGCCGAGCTGCAAAAAATGATTTGCCTGTATAGTTATTTTAATCGGGGGGAAAATAGATCGCGGTTAAAAAATTACCAAAGGATCCTATGCTTTACTGTAATGGCTGACTGTACTCGCATAGGAAACAAGGCTGAGCCAGTCAGGCAGCCTGCTACGCCAGCGCAGTTAGGTGCAACTTTTTAAAACCGCGTTTTCTCCTAAAATCGACTTAAGAGTGTAATATTCGGCGCTGGAAAATAGTAGTTCCATCTTTCCTCTTTCAAATGCTGCTTTTTCGGTATTTTTCCGACGGCGTTTAAGGCTCCAAATCCCAGTCGAAAGAGAGGTGGGGGTCCCCGGTCGGTCTGCCCTCTATTGCACGTAGTGAAATGGCTGTGCGTTGCTGACACAAAGAGAAGGAGCCATATTCTCCGTGTTAGTGGATGAAGACAAGCGGCCATTCCGAGCTCATAGGCAACTAACTCAATGCAACCCTCACATAGACATAGTACAGACCCAGTGTATTGCTATACACCGGGGCGAGTGCATAGGAATCACCGAAGGGAAAAATCAGCCAGGAAGACGGACTACACAAACATATTTGTCGAGTTAAAAAATCGAACAGGAAGGCGGGTGGAGACATTTGAAGGGGACTTTCTTTCATGAAGAAGGCTTTCTCACAAAATGGAAGAAGAAATATTGCCGTCGTTGTTGACCTCCTTTTCCTCAACAAGAGTCTATGCGCCATTGCTAGTTCTGAATATACGGTGAAAGACCTGGTATTTAGTGTGGAATACGTTGGAAATGGAAAAATTAACCTTATGATGTACGTGTTTTTAGGAATGTTCGTATTATCTATAGAATTACATTTTGAGCGTTTTTGAGCCTTTTTCTTGCTTTTAATTTTAATTTTTATTTGAAATGTTTTCCGATGCATTATTTTAAAAGCAATTATTTAAATAAAGTTGACCTATTACACAATTTACAATATTAAAGGCATTTTGTTATTTTTAACGTTTTTTCCAGTTTTTCATTTCTAGGTTAAAATGAAATCGACGATGATACTAAAAGATATGAACTTGACTAACTTTGAACAGGAGCGAAGTACTTTCAGTTTTTAAAAGTGTACTGATTTTCGCAGGCATTTCTTAAGTATTAAGAGCTTGCTTTCTAAGCAACATCCTGTAGCATATAATACTAAAACTGGATTTGGGTGTCATTATTTTGGTGTCGAAAATTAACATTAAATGAATTAAAGCTTTTTAATTTTTATTTTTACGTTACATATTGTAGGACTTGTCCTCTATGACGGACCAGTTTCGGACAACACCCCCCGCCCCGCATGAAGACGGGGACATTTACTCATTGTTTACCAGCAACTTAAGAACCGGACATGTTTAGTCAGGGAGCTGCGCTTTAAAGCGGTTTTTTTCCCGTCCTGTCCCGGAGGCGAGAGGGCTACAAGGAAGCAGGCGCGATAAAGGCTGGGCTGCAGCCGAGCGCTTATTCCATTACGCTCCCCGCTGACTTGGGTGCCCGCGTAGTGCTGCTGTCCTGGCGCGTGCGGTCGCGAGGTAGCGCGCTCCTGGATGCGCCCTGCGGGAAACGCCGGGTTTTTTTTCTGCCCAGAGTAATCTTGGTATATTTTCCACCTTCATTTTTGTAGTTACTCCGAGCAAGATGGGTAAAGATCCAACGAAGCCGAGAGGCAAGATGTCCTCTTATGCCTACTTTGTGCAAACTTGCCGGGAGGAACATAAGAAGAAGCACCCTGAAGCTTCTGTCAACTTTTCTGAGTTCTCCAAGAAGTGTTCCGAGAGGTGGAAGGTAGGTGAATCAGACTATTATCAAAATTATTTTTACAGGTATTCTTCAATAAATAATATTAATAAGGGAATACTTGGTTCATAAGGTCATCATAATAAAGCTATGCTATGGAAATTGGAATTTGCTTCACTTAACCTATTATTCTCCAGACCATGTCTGCCAAAGAAAAGGGCAAGTTTGAAGACCTGGCCAAACTTGATAAGGCACGTTATGAGAGGGAGATGAAGAACTATGTTCCACCCAAGGGTGAGAAGAAGAAGAGGTTTAAGGACCCCAACGCCCCCAAACGGCCCCCGTAAGCACTCGTGGCGCATTTTGGCTAAACCTCCATACACTTTTAGAGTTTGAGTCGATTGACTGAGTTTTATCAATGTTTTCCAGGTCCGCTTTCTTCATTTTCTGCTCCGAATTCCGTCCGAAAGTGAAAGCGGAGGCCCCTGGCATGTCCATTGGTGATGTGGCCAAGAAGCTAGGAGAGATGTGGAACAGCACCTCTGCAGAGGACAAGCAGCCATATGAGAAGAAGGCTGCCAAGCTGAAGGAGAAATATGAGAAAGTGAGTTTGTGCTGGGAGTGTAAGACTAAAAGCAACCTTTGAAACTTAGCTTAAAGAACAAGTTCTATGTGAAACCAGATTTTATTAATGTGGTTGTACCTTCCTGGGTGGTGCAGTTTCTTGTGGGGCATTAACAGGTGACCATCAGAAGTTCTATGTAAGAGACACTAGGGGCACCAGAGTCCTGAATGTGTCTTGCTCTTCCCTTTCCTCCCAAAGGACATCGCGGCTTACCGTGCCAAGGGTAAGCCCGACGGGGGACCCAAGAAGGCCCCTGCCAAACTGGAGAAGGCCAAGAAGAAGAAGGACGACGACGATGATGATGACGATGAGGATGACGAGGACGAAGAGGAGGAGGATGAGGAGGATGAGGATGATGATGACGAATAAATTTGTTACGTCCGGAGCTTAGATTTCCTGTTTATAAAGCATTTAACCCCCTGTACACACTTCACTTTAAAAACAAAAATGGAAAAAATAAGGCTGTGTATATGATGTTTTTAAGCTGTACAGTTGGTTTTTTTTCCTCTTTCTCTCTACTCTTCTTTTGTATAGTTAACACTACAAAGTGTCATCCATCATTTTCCTTCCTTTTTTTATTTTCCAGTGGTAGTTGAGCCCCAATCCCTGCCGAGTACAGCTTAAGGGGCTTGTAGACTGGCGTGGAGATGGTGGGCTTTCATAGTGGTGCACAGCACATTTTTTTCCCCCGTGAGGTAGTCATTCTTTTTCCTGATGTATTTGTGTGTTTTATTTTTTTATGTATTATCTTAAAATTTGCCGTATCATAAGATTCTTTTACTGTACTTTGAATACCACTCTGTAATTGCAAGAATAATTAAAAAAAAAATGCGGCTGTTTTTGTTGACATTCTGAAATGCTTCTGAAGTAAATAAACCCTTTTTATATAAAAAGGTTTTTGTTTTGGCCTCCAGTTCCATCTACTGAACGTCGTAAACCAACCATATGTGGCTGCATATGCTTATCTGGTATTTTTATTATGCTATATATGACCAGTCATACACTTAATGCGATGTAGCTGTGGTGATGCAATGCAAAGTGACTGCTGTCATGTGACCAGATGCACCCTCAGTCTGCAAAAGCATCAAATGCACTGTTCCTGGGTTGTTTTTTTTTTCTACGAAAAAAAAAGATTGCAGAGCCTGTGAACTGCAGATGCTGTAATTCAGATCACGCTAAGCTGTCAGTGGTGGCTGCACGGGGCTGGCATTTAGTGTTGGCCTGCAAATGAATAGGGATGTGCAGATACACAGCGGTGTGAGCACCCCCCCCCCCCCCCCCGCCCCACTGTAGCCAGGCCTTTCAGTCGGCTGGACAAGCAGTACTCTGTAAGAGGGTTGAGTCACGGGCACATTTGTTACCTTATTAGTTGGCTTTTTCTATGCCAGTGCAAAAGTGTAAACCCCAACCCATTTGTGTCTCGAGCACATCCAAGGCAAGCTTGGTCTCTCCTGCCTGCTCATGTTCTCTGCCAAGTTGGGGTCAGTCAGCGGCTCCTCTGTCGGCGCCAGTTTCCACATCAAAAATGAAGGCCCATGTTTGTAATTTAAGTGTTCTAGAATAAAACAGCCGTGTGAAATACCCCCCCAGACCCCAAATTACACATGCTATTGTAATTTACTTATACTTATGTCCTGAGTGTAATTTTGCAAACAACCAGCTGACTGAATCTCAAACATCCCACAGTTACTTGGAGGAAAATGGCAACTTTCCTAAGAGGTCCAGGAAGAAGCACCGGGGGTAGCACTGTGTGTGTGTGTGTGTGTGTGTGTCTGTCCACCTCAAAATGGACTGGGATCCTGTCCACTGTCCAGAATAAGCAGTTAGAACATGAATGGATAACTGGTCCACCGATGAACCTTGACAGCACCACATGTGCCACAGGAGCTGGGAAAACATGTTATGTATATATTGCAGGTAAATTACAAGGGTTTGAACTGTCAGAGTGGTTTTGCTTTGTGTCTGTATTGGACACGTGCGTCATGTCAGTGGCATATTAAGATGCACGTTGTGCTGGTTTTAAATACAGTTAAAAACGCCAAATTGAACTGCAATAACAATATCTTACACTTACTGCTGCAGATTAAAGGAGGTGAATGAGTATTTTTTTTTGTTACGAAGCTTACTCCTCACGGATGGCTTATATAACAGCATAATTCGTTTTTTGTTCCGCGATTACAAATTGGTTAAAAGTCAGCTGAGATGGGCTGATTGTATGAGTTACTGACTAAAAGTAACAGAAATGGGAAATAGAAGCACGAGAATTGTTTAAATTCCCACAACATAAACGAGTATGGTACAGTACACATGCGTAAGTTTACTAATTAATGAAGTGAAAAACATTATCATTTTCAAATTAAAACGCGGTGTATTAAGACAACATGGAAACCAACATGTGGCGGTCGGGGTCCATGACTTTCCCCTGTCAGTTCTTGTTCTCGCAAGCTGCAAGGGCATTAAGAAATTCGTAGAAAAAAAGGCCCCGAACCACCAACCCCCCGAGTCCTTACATACCTTCGAATCGTGCCTAATCGGAGCCACCTGCTGTTCATTTTAACAAATTACACAATGATCGACACACAAAACGCCACCTAGTGGTGATTCCTCCCACATTTGTTGGCGTGAAACTGCATTTCTGGGATTAAATTGAAGGGAAAAAAATAAACAGTGTACGCTATTCTCCACGAACCTAAAAGTTCTTTTGTATTCTAATTATTAATGTACAAATAAAAACAGAATGTAGGCCATATTGCTTTTACCATGACATATAATGTTACTCATATAAAGTTCTACACTATTTTGGTAAATTAATGGTTTTTGATACAACATTGTGCAGCTCTGTTCAGTTCAACATCCCCCCCATTTCTGAAGGATAGTTTTGTCACTTGTGGTTATGACAATGGCGTTTCAGACAGCAGTAACTAAAGTTCGCTAGCTATTTTAACAAAGTGCAGGCTAAGACTCTTTGCTGTTCCTAGTTTCCCAAAATGTGTTTTTGATCCAAAAGACATTTTTAGTGTATGTACTATCCACGACGCTTGCTGCAAAGTGAAAATATACGGTGGGAAATATAGAGCAATAGTATTTTGTGTGTCTGTGTTAAAAGGCACATGCTATGAAGTCAGCCCTACAAATAAAATGTAAAGGTGATATACGAAGCAAAGCGAAACGGCCCGATCCTTCCACTTGCCTGTCTGCGGGCTGATGCATCGCTCCTGATGAAAACCACGTGTGCTTGCAATGTTATACAGACATTGTTACTTGGACTTTGACAACATGGGATTTTAAAACCCATTTAGAAGTTATGTATTTATCCTGTATTTATTCCTATCTCCTTATGGGCCTGAGAACATGAAAATGAAAACGACAGATTACAGTGCAGTCGGAGCTGTAGATGGGACCGTGGGAGACGGGGCTGCGTAGATCACGTTTGCAGAGCGGAGATCCAGATGGTACGCAGCAGCTGCAGCACCCCCGCGACATGGGACTGAACAGCCGGCATGGGACCCTGCATTCAGAAGGCGGAGCTGGCGGCTTGCGGTGAAACATTAAATGGTTCAGGAAGGGACACAGACGGGCAGATTTTCGCCGCGGCAGATACATTAACTACTAAACATAACGGTGAGGTGAAACAAATGTTGTCTCAAGGTCATATATTTACAAAATATAATCGCAAAACGTTATTTGATGTTAACTTTATGTTTTTGTCTGTTAGGCTGCTTGCTAAAGTTAGGCAACCGACAATAATGTTCTTGTGAATAAATGTGGGACATTGTTAATCATTGTCTTTTGATCTGTGGTGTTTTAAACCAAGATTCCTTCGATAGGACATATGTCTGTGTTAAATGGTGAGACTTGTAAGTATCTGCTTAGTACCTGTGAACCTTTAAATGCTAAGTTCTATTTCTGGTTTTGACTTTTTATTTCAGGTCCATCCAAGACCATGGAAATCATTTATGTACTACGTTTAAACTGAGAGATTTCAGAATTAGTATGCAGGGTCAGGGCTGTAGCGATGTTGATGTTGGGCCCCATGACAGCATATTATATCGGGCCCCCAGCCCAGATCAGTCAGATTATGTTCCAAATGTTTTAGGGCTGCAGTCTCTCAGGGTCCCTTGGAATCATCCTAACTTTCCCTCACTTTACGCTGTCCCCACGCAGAGTGACTCATTCTATGGGCGTCATTAGGTCTGGTCACTCGGGACTATAGCCCCGAGTATTTTAACCCGATACCAATCTTCCATCAAAAAAAAAAAATCAAGCCCCGGGTAAACTTGACTTAGCCCCTGATTTTTTTCAATAGCTAGAAATGCCCCTGACTTATTCTATATTCTATTAATAACTTATTTAGTCATTATTGCCAGGAGCTCAGTGGGTAGAACTTTCGACTAACATTTCTAAGACAGCTTTGTCTCTTTTTGTGGAGTTGCAATGCCCGAATACATGAGTCTGCACGGAGACTCCAGTATGAAGGCTCTGTGATATCACAGAGTGGTTTGGCTTTCTCTTCATTAAGTCCTGTGGCATTAAAATACATAAAACCTGTTATATGCACCAGCATTTTGTATAATTTGATATAGCCATCTTAGTCAAAGTAATTTATTGATCAGGGTCTGCCTATTCTATCACAAGGTTGTCGGCCCTCAAGAATACGGCGTGACACTCATACTTGCGGAAATCTCACGCAAAAAATCTTACAGCAAATCTATATTATTCCATTATTAAACCTACGGACTGGTATTAACTACAAATTATTTACAAGGTAAAGAAACTGTTACATGCATGTAAATGTGTGTCCATGCGTGTGGAGACTCGTCACAAATTGAAAATCTCACTCCAGCCAGCTGATCAAAGTTGGCAGCTCTGCTATCATAAAGATCGCATCTGTAATTCATTTGGGTCTAATTAAATTGAATGTGAAATTTCCCAGTTACAGGTGTCACTGGACATTTGAAAATGTCTTTAGATCCAAATTTCTCTCAATATACAAGTTTTCAGGTTCCCAGAGTCAATCATTGCCTCTTTCTAAACTCAACAAACCAGTTCAGTACTCTTAGGTATTAATTTTCCTTAGGTATTATCTACGGCACAGAAATATTAAGGTGGATTTTGTATCAAGTGGAACACTGAGTATATTAGTCATTGCTGAATATATTAATACACGTTTTCCCTCCTGACTATAAAAAGATCATTAACAATAGATGACACTGGCAAGAATTCCTGTGCTAATGAAAAGAGGTTCTTAAGTCGTCTGCATTAACATGCTTTGAGAGGTAATGTTTCAGTGTGCCTGCAATATCAAATTTAACGTTTTATTTTACAAATAGTGTCCCTCTCCTGTTTGTCTGATGTGACATGAGAGTAGAATTTTTGGTCTTTGCCAAGAGCATATAGATAGTTTGGCATGTGGAATCCCTAGTAGGTTCCATGGAATTAATAAGAAAAAAGATAATCATGAAATATATATAAGCTGCTATGAAGAGAATTTCTAAATGTAGCTGTTGACAAAAATATTATATATTATAAAAAGATATGGGCTTTAACAGAGAATCTGTTGGCCACATTATTAGGTACACCTTGCTAGTACTGGGTTGGACCCCATTTTCCCTTTAAGAACTACGTTAATTCTTCATGGCAAAGATCTAACATCCCTCAGAGATTTTGATCCTTGTTGCATTGACAGCATCACGCAGTTGCTGCAGATTTGTTGGCTGCCCCTTGATGATGCAAATTCCACAATATTCCATAAGTATTCTGTTGGATTTAGATCTAGTGACTGGGGAGCTCATTTGAGTTCAGTAAACTCATTGTCATGTTCAAGGAACCTGTCTGAGACAATGTGAGCTTTGTGACATGGTGTATTATCCTGCTGGAAGTAGCCATTAGAAGCTGGGTACACTGTGGTCATTAAGGGACAGAATGGTCAGCAACAATACACAGGTAGGCTGTGGCATTTAAACGATGCTCAATTGGTTCTGAGGGACCCGAAGTGTGTCTAGAAAACATCCCCCACCACACAACCACCAGCAGCCTGAATTGCTGATAAAAGGCAGGATGGATCCACGCTTTCATGTTGTTTACGCCAAATTCTGACCCTGCCATCTGATTGTCACAGCAGAAATTGAGAGTCATCAGACCAGGCAACATTTTCCCAGTCTTCCATTGCCAAATTTCGGTGAGCCTGTGCCCACTGTAGCCTCAGTTTCCAGTTCTTAGCTGACAGGAGTGGCACCCGGTACGGTTTTCCTCTGCTGCAGCCCATCTGCTTCGAGGGGCAGTGTGGTCCGCTTTCAGAGGCGCTCTTCTGCATACCCTGCTTGCAATGAGTGGTTATTAATATCAGCTTCAACCAGGCTGGCCATTCTTCTCTGACCTCGGCCAACAACAAGGCATTTTTGCCCAGAGAACTGCTTCTCATTTCAGCCTATTCTCTGTGAACCCTAGAGATGGTCGTGTGTGAAAATCTCAGTACATCAGCAGTTTCTGAAATACTCAGGCCAGTCCGTCTGGCATCAACAACCATGCCACCTTCAAAGTCATTTAAACCACCTTTCTTCCCCATTCTGGTGTTTGATGTGAATATTAACTGAGCTGTATTTGCATGTTATGCATAGTGCTGCCGACGTCTAATTGGCTGATTAGATATTTGTTTCAATAAGCAGTTGAACAGGTGTACCTAATATAGTGGCCAGTGAGTATGCATTCTTTTATTTCACTACCAGTGAAATTGTTCATTATAGCTATTATCTGTAGCCACCTAACATGAATGAACTGGCAATAACATTGACAGTTGTAATGAAATGACAGTAACATGAGTATTTATTAAAACAAATGGAACGTTAGTAACCTGCATGTATTGTGTTTCTTCATTTTAACCGCAAGTCATAATGCAAATCTTAATATGACATTTTGAATAAAAAACCTGAAGTTTTCCAGAAGCATATCAAGTACAGGGTCATGGGGGCTTGGAACATGAGCTAGCCTAGGGTCAGTATTTGTTATTGTCTTGTGTACATAAAATACAAAAACAGCAGCTGACAATCAATAGCAAACAGGTGAAAATTTCAGATCCAGAAAGTACAAATTTAGCTTCAACCAACCAGTGGAGTACTCTGTAACAGTGACTCTTAATGCGCAACTGGTTGGTTGAAGCTAAATCACGGTCTGGATTTGTACTTTCTGGACCTGAAATTTCCACCTCTGATAGCAAATAACAGAAGATTCCAAAACTATTTGCCAGAAGGGCGGTGTGGGAGACGCTGGCTGTGTCGGGCGTCTGGAGACCCTTGTGCGGTGGTCTGCCTTTCTATGGCTGTGCCTTATGTGTATATTTTGGGCAGCTGTGAGGGGCCAGCTGGTAATGAGCAGTCTCACCGTGCCATGGGCTCCAGTGCCAAGCAGCTGTCATGCCATGCTTTCAGCAACTGGTGGGTACAGAATTTACAGTCATCTGTAAAAATTGGTTAGCACTGCTGCTGCTATTTCGACTCTCCTCAGATGTCAGAGGAAGCAGAAGTGCTGGTGGGCCTTCCAGATGACTGCTGAAGTAAGGTGTGACCAATTGATGCTGTCAACAGCTTAAGGCACAAGGCATGGGACCCCAGAACATATGGCTACCCACTGATCCGTCATGCCACTCCTCAAACCCACTGATTATTTTCTGATGATGTATACAGGGGTTGGACAATAAAACTGAAACACCTGTTTTTAGACCAGGATAACCTGCAGGTCAGCTGTTCAAACCCAGGTGTGAGGACTCTTCAGCCAATTCATCAGTCTTAGTAATCTAATTAGGGAGTTGCGGCAAAAACCCGCACACACACCGCCCCTTTGCGGTTAAGATTGCCCACCCCTGTTTTAGACCATAATACTTTATTAGTATGGTGCAGGGCCTCCTTTAGCAGCCAATAAAACATCACTTCATCTTAGGAATGACAGATAAAAGACCTGCACAGCGGCTAGAGGGACTTTCAGCCATTCCTCTTACAGAACAGTGGCCAGGTCACTATGTGATGCTGGTGGAGGAAAACGTTTCCTGACTCACTCCCCCAAAACACCCCAAAGTGGCTCAGTCATATTCAGATCTGGAATCTGTACAGGCCATGGGAGATGTTCAGCTTCACTTTCATGTTCATCAAACCTCTCTGTCACCAGTCTTGCTGTGTGTATTGGTGCATTGTCATCCTGATACATGGCACCACCTTTAGGATACAATATTTGAACCCCTGGGTGAACATGATCCTCCAGAATGGTTCCATAGTCCTTGGCAGTGACGCGTCCATCGGGAGCAAGTAGTGGACCTAGGGAATGACATCATACTGCAGCCCAAACCGTCACTGATCCAGCTCCATGCTGTATGCATGAGAACAGTCTGGGCCTCTCCACAATGTAACTCTGATATGGGAAAGACAGTGAAAGTGGACTCAGAGAACAATACATGTTTCACACTGTCCACAGTGTAATATTTGTGCTGCTGGCACCATTGAAGCCGAGGTTTGGCTTAAGATTTGGCTATAGCTGCCGGACCATGAATATTGACCCTGTGGATCTCCTGACGCACAGTTTTGGTGGAAACGAGAGAGTTGAGGTACGATTCTGCAGAGAGTTGGGCAGCTGTGGTTTTATGCTTTTTGGATACAATCCGGGTTAGTGCCTGGATATCCCTTTCGGACAGCTTCCTCTTACCTCCAAAATTACTCCTGGATGTGGTCCGTCCTTCCTGGTGGCACGCCGACATTACCCTGGGCAACGTGGCTCTCAATACAGCACAAAGACTTGCTGTCTCCCAATTTATTGTGTGGATTGCAAAATTTTATGTACAGCTGTGCTAATGGTCGGCTAATTCAACCTTCGCACTCTGCTCTTACGATGGAAAGTGCAGTCAGTGAGGACTGGCCACCAGGCTGCACATATATAGGCATGAAACCTCAAACACTATATCAGCCAGGGTTTCAGTTTCATCATCTAACCCTTATAGCTAATTCTTACAATCCTGGTCTATTTAGTGTAGAACCATAAGCATTTAATTAAAAAACGTGGGTCATTCTGTCCCCAGTTGCCCCATATACCACGTTAGTCAGTGGATTTCAATAATAACAAATGAGGTATATTGAGAAAAAGAGGAAGCAATCTAATTACTTTGGGAGTAAGGCACTTAAAAAAAAAGCTGAAAAAAACCAAAAATCAAACAAAAACAAATGAAACTCATCTCCCTTATTACCACAAAACTACAGAAAATACAAAATAAAAATATGCACTCACCATCCATCAGACTGCCAGACAGAGAAGCATGATTTGTCACTCCACAGAACATGTTTCCACTGCTCCAGTGTCCAGTGGCTGCATGCAGTACAGCACTCCATCCGATGCTTGGCATTGCACTTAGTGCATGCAGCTGCTCTGCCAAGGAAGCCCAGTCCATGAAGCTCCCGGCACACAGTCTTTGTGCTGCGGTTAATCCCAGAGGGAGTTTGAAACTCTGCAGTTATTGAGTCAACAGAGCGTTGGCAACTTTTACACACTATGCGTCTCAGCACTCGGCAAACATGCTCTGTTACTTTGCATGGTCTGCCACTTTGTGGCTGAATTTCTGTTGTTCCTAAGCGCTTCCACTTTGCAATAATACCAGTTGCCAGAAAGAAAATCACAAACTCATTCATTGCAAAGGTGGCATCCTATGACAGCACCACGCTTGAATTCACTGAGTTCTTCAGATCAACCAAATCTTTCACAAATGTTTGTAAACCTGTTTTTATACACCTGTGCCAATGGATCCTGAATTCAATGATTAAGAGGTGTGTCCCAATACTTTTGTCCATCTAGTATACATTTGTGCACATAGCACTAAAATATAAACTTAAACTAGATTTTCAGAGCAGACATACTGGGGTCCAAGCATCCCAACATGGTCGGGACCCCAAGCAGCTGAAACACCTGTCTGGAGCAGGTCACCCATCACCTGTACGTCTGAATGCTGGAGGGAAGTCAGGCAGTGTATCGCTGGCCTGGCTGTATGACCTGTATTGTATATGAAATATTTCATTTATTTTGTGACATATTGTTTGGTCTTTTGTGATTTTTAATCCAAACATTTTATTTCAGCACACTCACACAACATTCCTATAGAGGCTGGTTATGGCTCACATCAAGAGCATTGTTCCTTCCACCTTGGATCAAGATCAGTTCGCCTTCTGGGAAACCAGTGCTGCATATTCTTCGATTACAGTTCTGTGATCAATACAATCATTCGCAACAAGCTGACCATCCCAAACTCCTTGGCCTAAGCCTAGGATGACAGACTTCCTAACCAAACGTCCAGATAGAGAACCGCTCCACCCTAACCCTGAGCACCTCATGTAGTTCAGTCTAACTTATCTCTAGGGGTACGCTGAAAAGTGTAGAGCTTGACAGAATCCTGCGACCCCTGCACTTTATATTATTTTTCACGTAGTTTCTCCATTTATACGTTTTTCTTAGAATGTTTTACTATCTCAATATATGTTCACTTTTTCTACTCACTCTTTTGTATCGTTTACATCTTTAACGTTTTTAAAATATATTATTTACTTAGAATTTTGAATTTTTGAGCATGCTATGTTAAACCACTAGGTGGAAGCAGAGACCACCAAATTACAGTGTGACTAGTGAAAAAAATCATACTGGACATAATCGGATTTTAAGCAAACTTGGTCCAGTCATTATATGATATTCTATACGAGATTATAAAGTTTGGTGCCATTTGGAAAATCTCTTGCTGACATTGAGCATTTCATGTAAAATTACACTGTGCAACCAAAAATGAAGCGAAGCTTCCAGAATAAACAGCAGGAAATCAAGAATGGATTAGATATGCAGTCATCAAGAGCAACCAAAAAATCATTTGACTCAAATTTTGTTTCCCTCAGTCGGAACACCAATCACTAGGTCACAAAAGCACGTCTTGCATATCTTGCAGTTGCAGATGATCTTTTGGCTCGTGCTTTACCACTGAATGGCACATAAATAAATTACGTGCATTTTACTGTGTTACATCACTTTATTACTATACTATAATATCACTTTATTACTGAACTTCCAAATAAATAAGGGAGCCATTTGAAAATAAAGCCAAAGGAGAGGTCGAAGTCAATATTGTTTTTATTTGGGCCGAACCACTAGAGCACAAGTTGAAATGTGAACGAAGCCAGTGTGAGTGAATGACTGTACAGCCTACAATACCATGGTGACCCTTCGGGGTTGGTTCGTACGTTGCGCCAATTATATATTATATTATATTATATTATATTATATTATATTATATATACAAACTATTTCTTCATAAATCTTGAAACTATTCGGTAGATTATTCGATTATTAATATAATCAGTAGTGACGCTATGTATGTTCACTGTTGGATGAATTACCATGCCGAAGGCAATGTTTCTCAGTGGGAAAAAATAGCACAGGGATAACTCCAATTTAACTATTTATCTCGGAGAGAGTGTACTGTGATCCAGAGGTGTAAAAAGTACTCAAAAATGTTACTCAAGTGAAAGTACAAGTAATGAGTGAAAATTTTACTCAATT
>JAODJU010000038.1:14653654-14671641 GCA_026776725.1 Gnathonemus echidnorhynchus | reverse complement strand
TTCCTCCCCCCCCCCCCCCCCCCGCCTTCCTTTCTTTCTCTCGTGACTCAGTTAAAGCAGAACGTTCTCTGGTGGCTCTATGGGTGGGGGAGGGTGCAGGGGGGGCAGATGGCATGACAAGCAGAAGTACAGCGAGTCGAGAAAGCATCAATGCAGAACTGAATCGAAGTTGGGGGGCGGGGGAGTTATTGTCTGCAAGCTGCCGGAAAGCTGCGGAAGGTGCTGGGAGATGAGATGCCACCTGAGGTTACTAACATGTCGTCACTTAGCTGACAGATTCATCCACAGGGGTTGCATCTGTGCTTTTTGTACATATGGATGAGAGGTACAACAGCAACACCCTGAGAATCAGCAAGCAGCATTAGTAATATACTATTACTGTTTGGTGTAAATAGGGTCACAGTGATGACGAAGCCAGTTTGTAGCAGATATTTACATTTTTACTCATTTATCTGGCACTTTCATCCAAAGTGACTTTCGATAGAGGGAAGGATGACAGTTACATATGATCCTTGGGATTTGACCCCACAACCTTTGCATTAACACAGCGCTCTACTCTTTGAGGTACAGGAGTAAGTAGAATATCACTATTTTTTGTGTTTTTTTTTAAGAGCTCGCGAGAGGAGATCAGTAAGTGCACTAAGATGACGTACAGGCAGCCACAGCTGTCCGTAGAAGGTGTTGGATGTGCATGTGACAGACATGACTGCTTACAAATCTACACACACTTACCACTGTTCAGGTAAGCCCACTGCCCTCAGGGCTGAAGCTCAGCTGGAGGGGGGCGTATCACAAGACATATAATGTGTTTATTTTTGTGCCGTCATAAAATGGACGTCCGTGTTCATGGGAAGGATTAACTGCCCCCAACAGGACGGTAAACAACAGCTCCGACCTGCAGCTGCCACTCTCCATGGATTCGTCAAGCATTATAAATATGGCTATAAATAATTGTCAAGAGGCATAACACATTACAACCATGTTTATTATGTATTATGAAGCTCTCATCTATAATGCACTATAGATACCTTCATAATGCATTATAATGGTGGATATTAGCATTAAGGATGCTTTGCATTATAAAGGAATCCATTGTGAATTATAGATGAGAGCTTCATATGGCAGGCATAATGCATAATAATCATGGCTGTGATATGTTATGCCTTTTGACAATTATTTGTAGTCATGTTTATTTTGCTTTATAAATGCATTATGAATGTGTTTATATATTACTAAAAACATGACCTTAAGTGTTACCAAAATGATTTTGTCAATTTATTTACTGTATTTGTTTCCTGTTTTTCGTTTGTCACACCACTGTATTTGTTTATGTGAATTATATAAACTTATATAAACTCAGAGAAAATCAGGCGTCTTCTTATGTATCTGTATGCTTGAGCTTACTTGTCCTCTGTTGTTTACATTATTATGACTATTACTGTTTTGGTCCCTGCCTGATGCATATTTACGTTTTACCTTTATATTTTTAGGCAATTCACTGTTCAATAGCAGGGCCCGTCTAGGATTTGAACCAGTAACGTTGAGGCCTGTGTACTTAATCACCACCCTGCTGTATGTGCATGGACTGGCACAAAAGTTGTCCTCCTCGTGTGTGCCAGTTCACGGGTGCTTCTGAAGGGAGGCCTGACTGGGTAAAGCGGTCCCCCCTCCCAGCCTGGCTGGTGGCCGCTCAACCGCTTGGATGTTGGTTCTCATGATTTGCTGACTGGGCTGTCTTCTACACATGCCCAAGCCAGACAATGTTAAAGTTTCTCCTCAAATAACTCTGCTTGTTACTCAACACCTTCGAGTGCCATAGAGTATCAGAAATCCCTGGTTCGTGAGTCAACGGCCTTGCACAAAATTATTCTGATGGCAGAATGAAAAATGATTGGTTCAGAGAGATAACCAATCAGATTGTGGAAGTGGTGGGACCAACAAATCAGATGTCTTGATCCCACCTCCTCTATAATCTGATTGGTTATCTCTCTGAACCAATCATTTAAAATTTTTCCCTGAGAACATTTTTGTGTAAATAAAATACCCATAAACCAATGCAACACACAGATACAGAGGGAGAGTGGCACACAAAAAACAGCATGAATGGTTTAATTTTTATTGATTTATTAAATTTTACCTGATTTTTCCCCGCCACTTTCAAATTGTCATTTACCCTGAACCAGTAATGGACCTGAACACCATCTTTATAAAACACTCATTACACAGAATCTGCTTCAATGTCTCACTCAACTGTTGTTGCATGCAGTTTTGTCTAGTTTCTGACTCTGGTGGTATTACTTTTTGTTCTACTTCCCTCATATGTTTGTAGAACCAAGAAGTAAGTTTCCTCCAATGTGTGTGTGTGTGTGTGTGAGTGTGGATTATATTTATAATGTTCCCCACAATGTAATATAAACCTGTTATTTTGACATTGTGCAGACTACTTTTCAGGTCCCCACAAAGTGGCAAAAGCCATGTATTTTGTTTGGTTATATTTGGTTAGGGCTGGGTAGGGGTTAAGGTTGTCATGTTGGGATTACAGTTTTCTCTGTAGAAATGAATGGAGAGTCCCCACAAAGAAATAATTACAAACCTGTGTGTGTGTGTGTTTGCCTGCCTGCCCACCTGTCTGTAGTTTTGTTTGTAAAAGTCATGCTTTTAAAAATGCCTTTTGATCTTTTTTCTCCCTGTTGAAATAAAATCCGTATATTGTGGCTGAGTCTTGAGTTTTTCAGTTTCCTTATTTGGTGTCAGTCTAGCAGAAGTGAAACCGTGTCTCTGTTAGCACGAGCAGAGAGCGTGGCTGAGCCAGTAGTGCGTCAGCTAATTTACAGTTATTAATGTTTTTTTTCCCATAAAGGTCTAAATGGGGGACTAGATCATAAGTAACTAGTTTCCTTTCCTCTCAACAACTGACCCTGTCTAGACTGTTGCTGGCATACAAGGAAAGAAAAAATGAACACAAAGTGCCATTTTCACAGCATGTGTGAGATGCAGCCCTGGCGGTCGTCAAGATAAGATGAGCGTTTCGTAAACCGCAGTAGCTTTTGTGCCTAGAGGTCCCATCCTCCTCTTATTTTGTTTGCATGTGCACAGTTCATGTATGCCACATCTGATCACTGCCTATGAGTGCACAGTTCATGTATGCACATCTGATCACTGCCTATGAGTGCACAGTTTGAGATGGAACAGAAACGGGTTAAAATGCACGCTAAGGAGATTAGTGGAGGGTTCAAACGTGGCCCCTTTAACAAGCTGGTGAAGAGCACAGACGTGCCGCTGGTATAAATCAGCCTTGGGTGTGCGGAACAGCATTACCATCCTGCACGCGGTGTGAGTGTCACAGCTCCAGTAGCTAAGTTTGATTCAAGTGCAAATATGAGCCCATTTTCAAGATGATATCAAAAGCTCCTGATTAGAAACACTGAAAATGCTAACGGCCTAGACCAGGTGTGGAGAGTGGCTTTTTATACTTGCCAAAATGAACCCTTCCCACGTCCTCAAGGAGAACCCAGATCATCCATTGTGGAAGGTATGGAACATCACAGTTATTGGAAAGAAGTCACTGTGACAATGGAACCCTTATCAAATGATCTCTTCAACAATGCCACCTCGTAGATAATACAAAAAAACCCAATAGCATTTTACAGCATGTGTGCTTTATAATACTTATTTTATATTAGTTATAAAAAATGTCTCATTTTCTCATGTGGAGCACTCATGGTGACATCAGAACACATTTCCAGATATGAGGGTCCCATCAGGCCTGTTCATTTAAAGCCCATGATAGACAGCATGAAAAATCAGTGGAAAGTTACTGATACTGACACTGATGCTTATGTCAGGAGCAAAGGTCATCTCCCCGCTGACCTCGCCCACCTGGCCAGTCACAGGTGGCCTTGACGGTCCCAGTTTCAGCTTAATACTTAAGCTCTGGTGAATAGTTAATTCCAGTAAATGTAGAGCAATGGTCTCCAACCCTTTTTATGGAGTTGGGGGTGGACTGTCCCCGTTGAAAAATTGGAAGTTGGATTGCAATCAACCGGTTTGGAGACATCCACAATTCAAATGTTTATTTGCACTATGCAATGGAAATCTTACTTTGCTTGTCCTTCCATCCATCCATTTTCTGAAACTTATCCTTTTTAGGGTCATTTGGGGGGGGGGGGGGGGGTCCAGAGCCTATCCTAGAGGCTACAGGCACAAGGCAGGGAACAACCCAGGCTGGGGCACCAACCCATCACAGGGCACACTCACACACAACATAACTCTAATTAGCCTCAACATGTTTTTGGACTGTGGGGGGGAAACTAAACAATGACCCATGGAGAACATGCAAATACCACACACATGGAACCCTGGTCCCAGATGTGTGAGGCAACAGTGCTACCAATGTACCACCCCTATGTCTTCTGGTAGACACAAATTAAACACAAAATGCAGATCACAAGAACAAATTAAGATACAATAAATAAAATTACAATTATAACAATAAATACATAGACACCGTGCAACGTGACAGTGCAATGTCAACATATCACTAATTTTTCAAAGAGTGGATAAGAGGAAGTTCTAAAAATGGGGGAAATGGTTCTAAGCAACAGAGCACTGATGAGTTCATGGTGTGGAGCAGTTTTCCGATTCGAGCTCGCTCCGCTCTTCCCCATGTGAGAGTTCTCCTCAGTCTGTTCCGTCACTCCCCTCCGCCACCTGGTCCCTCGGGGCCTGGGCCTCACCGTGGGAGGAGCGCGGCCGGTGAGTGAGAGCGGATTCAGCCCTAGCGGAGCCAGACCAGGGAGAAGGGCAGCAGATGGCCGCCCACACCATGACGTGTACAGCAGAGAGTGAGTCACAGACACTGTCCTACTCGTGTTCCCACGCGCGTCAAGGCCGGACGCCCACACCTGGGGGCCATCATTCCTCCGCATGTTCTTTGGACAATGCCCCCACCTCCCCAACCACCCTGTCCACTCCCTCACTACACTGCCTACTCCAATCATCCTAAATCCAGGGAGCCTGAGGTGCCAGCTTCAGCCCCCAGCAGAGACCTGCATTGACCTGGATCTGTCAAAGCGGTCGCCTCTCTGTGCCGACATTTCATTGCGTCTCCCCGCAGAAGCCTTTCATCTGCTGCAGCATAAGCACAGTCTGCAGTTTTACTGATACCCATTTAAAGCTTAACTGCAAGATATCGGGGAGAATCTTTCTAAAAAGTCAGACGACAGGGATTGTAAGCTTATGTAGCCAAACGCCTCTCCCTAGCCATCAGTGCTGTGATTATTCGTATATAAAATATATTATTGGCTATCTGTCTGCATTGCAGTGTAATGTGGTACATCTATCAGGACCTGTCACAGGTGACCAGTTTAATGCCCGTTTTTAAATATCCAGGGACATTCACACACACAGCCACACGTACCATACACAGCATGTTTGGTCTGCTTGTCAACCATGATATCGACACCCCACTAATTGATCGGCAGTCTCCGGTCCACTAAATGGACAGGCTGCCTTTGATTATATCATCAAGGGTGGCCTGTGGGAGGCAAGCAAGAACAGGGACAGGAACTGGCGGACCGGAGACCGCAGGAGAAAGATTCATGCTGGAATGTCTAGTCAGAGAGGAGCTTCAGAGAAATCCCTGAACGCCATCATGGTGTGCAAGGTAAACCCATCCAGCCAACACATTTAATTGGCTCTCTTAGGTAAGCAGGCCTGGCCCCAAAGCCTGAGCGGGGGTGGCACGGCGGTAGTTAGTGAATGGCTCCAGAAACACGCAGGGATCGGGCAGCCAAAGCAAATGGCCAGATCCTGCGGCCAACGAACGATGTCGATCTCTCTCCCCCACCTAGAGGCACGCGGACAGAAGCCACGTCCTCCGGAAACCCTCCCCCTACTGCCAAGAAAAACCAGCGCCCGCCATGCCCGTCCCTCCAGTCTTTCCAGTTCTCGTCCCGACGTTCTCGCAGGACTCCGCCAAGGGAAGTGGCCCAGGACGGCGGGGACCGGCCATCTGGGCAGCACTCGCGGGCGCGGCGTGGGATTCTGGAACCGCACGTAATGTTCTACTGAAGAACCACCGTCTTCTGACCTAAAGGGGAAACCCTGGGATACGTATATGCGAACGTAGATGGAAATATCAAACAAACATCAAAGACGTATACAATAAATCCATCCATGCATGACGTAAGTACAGATCACCTATATACATCACAAAACCATCCCAGGCCCATAGTGACCCAGTACTGCATAAGTGATTACGCAAGACGGATGTGATGTATTACGGAAGCATATTTCACAGTATAACTGAAATTGTCATTCAATGCAACAGCATTTGCTACATCAGTGACATTTATGACAAACGTGTGTCAATATACAGCATCTACACCATTGATGTACATTTACGGCAAACTTAGAGGAAGTGCTAGTAGATGAAGTGGCTGTGCTAGGTCATGCAGCTGTGTGCTGTAATGCCTCCTCCCTGTCCAGATGGAGGCTCCTCTGCGGGTCAAGTTTCTCCCACTGCTCGGGTGGTCTGACCGCTTGACCTGATCCATATGTCTTAAAGCAGGATACCAGGATTTCAGGGGGTGAGGGAGGGCAGAGTGACCTAACTAGCCCCCACTGCCCTAGCCCTCTGAAAGCCTAAGCAAAATGGCGTGGAATTTTAGGTGGATATGAAGGTTTGTGTACCTGATAAGGTTCATGGAGGAAATGCAGTCATCTTCTGGTCCAGCAGGTGTCGCTGTTACAACTGCATTACAGTTCGAAGGAATTTATGCCGGAGAATAAAAATCCACATGGATTAGAGAAGGCTTGTCTTTTCTTCTTTTCTAAGGCTGAACTATTACCTCCATCAAAATCAGGGTTTGTGACAAAGAAAAGAGAGAGCGAATAGTTTAGTTGAGGGAAAAGGCACCTGGCCCCCCCAGTCCCACACACCAAATAAAACCACGGCTTAATAGATGTTATGGCTAGCAGGAACAGACACCCCCAAAGGCAGAACCAGCAGAGCTCACTTCCAGTCAGCTGGCTGTGTTGACCTGGCATTTCAGTGCCGTGTCGACAGGTGATGCACACATGCAGCCTCACTGCCCGGACCGCGATTTCAACTTCGATCCTGACAGGCTGGCATCATGCTGTGGAATGATTATCGTCTGTCACTCCGGTACCCAAACAAAGAGGCAAACTATGAAAATCCCTGTTGCCTGCAGGACATGTGCAGTGCTCCAAAGAGAGAGGTAAGTGATTAAACAATTCTGTGAAAAGCACTTAAAATGACTGTGGCTATGACTCCATGGCTGATCTCCACGCGTAATGAATAAAATCGCACATGATGCCTAATTTACTGTGTGACATCCGCTGGGAAAGAAATCCCACTCCGCTGTCCCTTGTCAGCTTGCGCATCCGTTCCGGGACACCATGGTGACTTCCTGCTGCCACAGGTTAAGGATAAGGGTGGCTGTGGACAGGAGCAGTCATTGGTTTAGTCTTGGGCAGGCCTCTGCTGATTGGCCAGCAGAGTAGATCACCCAAGTTAAATCTCGTATCAAATATCGAGCTGTGTGAGTGGATTACGTAAATGTTCCAGGTATGCCAATCTCTTTGGATCAAACCATCTGTTGAGAAAACTAAGGTGATGAAATGGGCCAAACAAAGTGAATGGGGGGGGGGGGGGGAATCTACTGCCCTTCCTCTTGTTATTGTTTTGGTCCATATCCTGCCATTGCTTAAAATCAAGTTGGTTGTTTGGAAACACAAAGGGAATAAATAGGAGGAAAAGGGACCGAGAGCCTTTGATGTGTTACAAAGTCATTGTCCCCTGTGGCTGTGATGGATGGTTTTGACTTCATAGCACATCCTCGACAGAGGGACTGGGTCCACCTGTCAGACAGCTGTGAAGGGAGCACATCCAGTTCAGCAAGGAGATCCCAGCTCGGCCGGAGATCCAGGCAGTCGGATTCTTGCAGCACCCAAGGCCACACTGCAGCTTTTTTTGGCCCCTGGGTCTAGACAGCGAGAGACGAAGAGGATCATCGCTGTTTCTCTGCCCTTAGCAGGCTGGTGCCCAAAATGGCAGGGGGAAAGGGCAAGTGGGGGCTGGGACTAAGGGGGTGGAGGGAAGGTGGCAGCTGACTGGAACATGAGCGGGACAAATCAGGCCACGGATTATGTCACAAGCACAGACGGAAACAGATTTGCGTCACGTCCCAGACACACGCTCCGGCAATGGTGGCCTTTGATCATAACAATCCCAGGTGGCATCACCGCGCTTAGCAACTAAACGCATGATTGCAGGACACAGAACATGATGGAGAAATCATACAGGGGCCGATCATTTCAACAGCTGGGCCATTGGCGTTCCAGAAGTCAAACAAAGGGCATGGCTAGAATTCAGTCTTATTATAGGTTCATCTCCTGGAGATTTTGTAGTACAGTTTAATGTGCCAAACGTGCGTGAAAAGAATGCCCAATCAGAGCTACTGTGGCGCCACATACAAAAAAAAAAAACACTTCTCATCCCAACGGAATCTAGAAGCTCAGAACACGGAACCTGGAAATTGAGATTCTTTAACCCCGGAACTTTGAACCTAGAATGGCGACAGGAATACCCTTGTGTCCTGTTCAAGAACAATGGAAAAATCACATGCACAGACAAAGAATGCTTAGGTGTGGAGGTGTTTATCTGGCTACATGAAGCAGGATGAACGTGTTTCAGTGTTGGGGGGGGGGCTTCCTTATATACCCCAAATGATGTGCCATAATTGGAGTGAACAAGAAATCTTGACTGCATGATCTGGGGAAAGACTTTATTATTATCCTCATCATAGGCATATTTATGGCCCAACAGCAAAAGCAGCTACAGAGAAGTTTTACCTAAATGGAGACCTTCCCATTCTGTCTAATCCTGTAATGCTATGAGGCCGCACACAAACACAACCCACATACAGGCCCCAACATCAGCAAAAATGTTTCAAAGATAATGACGCGATTATGTAATGGCTCACTACAGACTCTGAGTGCTTCGGAGGTATATTAGGAAAATACTACCTGGCTTAGGGGAAGACCTACAAATGGCTTTAGAGACGATCTGCATGATGTTTACTGGCAGCCAGAAACTCAGCACAGGTGTCATGTCTTACTGTGCCATCCTAATGTTCTGCCCTCAACTCCAGAAAAAAACAGGATTAAAATAGAAACGTGTGCCACGGTGCTGGGTGAAAACACGCCGAGACCGGAGCCCGTCTCACAGTGCTGATGCTTCCACAACATTGACGCAACGTTACAGGACCTTAACAGACGGTACCTGGTTCTGTCCATTCAAGGTGTGTGACTTTCCAGACACATATTTAAAAAAAAAGGTTTAAATAACACCCAAATGAACATTCTTGGGCCAGCGCTGACGTAGTTATCTGATGAAACCTTGCACATCATCGGATGAGAAGTAAAATCTCTCTTAAATAGGATGGGCTCAGGGAGGATATTCTTGCAGACTACCTTAAATCATCAGGTGAGATTTTAAGAAAGAAGGCTGTTTTTATTTAGTGGAGTTACCTGGGAAACAACCAGGAAATGCCAGAGACACGATTCAAACTCCTCCTTTGCCACTTTGTATGTTTGTTTCCCGCAAAACTTTTCTGAGTGCCATAAAAAGTCAATGGTGATAAATTCCTGTTCGTGGACCCAGACGCAGTCCGCACAGGGAGAGCTGTAAGCACAGCCTGTTTGCTGGGGACGGGTGAGGTGCTTCCCAAGAAATCAGTCACACATCAGCTGACGTGCGCCATGGCCAAAAAAGAAAAACTCCTTCCGCTTTGCCCTCAAAAACAAGATCAAGGTTCATTTAATGATATACAATGAAATGTCTAACATTGACATGTGTTAAACATTAGCTTGATACAGCAGTCTGTATAATTTCTGAGGGGTGATTACAGTCGCCCACAAAACAGCTCACCTTAGCTTTGCCTTTCGTATGACTGCATTTTTAACAGCTATTTTCCATGACACTGGTTTCCTGGGCCACTGTCCTGTGGGACCTGATTCAGAGGAGCAAATCTGGGCCTGAACTTTCTTAAGGGCATATTTGTTAGACCCACATTATTCTATCTGCTCCCAGAAAACCAATAAACCACCAACTCAGAGGTCAGAGAAATTATCAGCATTTAAGAGCCTGTTTTTAGTGCAGGTCGGTGGATTCCAACTGCAATAAAACACTCAACCATTCTGGAATGTTTCTCGTGACACACTGTAATATATTTGGTGAAAGACATTTAGGCTGAAAATAGGCTGCGTGATGAGATTAGTTGCTCCTCTAGTTCCTCCTGTACTATTCCTTTACATGCTACTGGGTGTCCAGAATAAATTTAGGCACATATGTAGCTGGGGGGCAGAGGGGGGGCAACTATTTCCTTTGCTGCCCCAACCATTTACTTTACAAGTTCAGGCAAATCTTGATTAATGTGTTTCATTCATTACCATATGTGTCGGAGTGGGTCACATGACAGCATTCCCATGGTAACCATGATCAATGCTGCCAATGTGGCGATTCGGAAGCCAGATGGAGCACCGGATTCGTGCAGCTGAGCGAAGGTGCCAAGGAGCTAATTCAGCAATTGTAAACAAACAAACAAACCATCCTCTGTGATTTCGGGAATGGACACAACGAGATGTAGAAGTCTGCTGGTTAGGGAACTGGGCCCATGGTGAAACAGGGCCTGAGCAAGCAGCTGACTGGTCAAACAAGTACTGAACATAACCTTAATTTCTTCAGTGAAAAGGTAACTCTAAAAACTTGCATGGTACCAAGTGATTTAGGAAATTAAAAAAATACTCCGAAAACACTTAACGTAATCTCTTACCACAACACCTTGGCTGATCTGCAGAACTGGCACAGTGAGAGAATTCAACTCCAAGTCCTTCACTTAATGCTGCCACTGTGTAATTGTGTGTCCAGTAAGCAATTTCCCCCAGAACGTGTCTAATACAGACTATAAACAGCCATCGCGCTTCCTCGCATTAAGATTCCTAGAGTGTCTGGAAACCCTGGTGACAGAAGAGTCCGTATAACAATGGCTTAGCTTGGACCGAATCCCATCATGCCGACTTAGGCAAACAATTAAAAAAAAAAAACAGGAAGGGGGATTTTGTTTAGATTTTGGCCTTGAGATTAAACACAGATCGGCTAAACAGTTTTACTCTTCTGCCCTTGCATAATTGATATGGAAAGACGAAGCACAGTCTGTGAGAGACACTGTTAACAGTGCAAAGGTGCTGTGAGAGTATCTGTGGATTTACCTGGTAGCTCAGGAAAGCCCCTGCATCAAGACCACTGGATCGGTATGGAGGTAAGAGACCTGTATTTCATCAGAAGAGTTCAAATCACCTTTTTTGCCAAAGGGAAGAATCAGGATGAGATTAAGAATCCCAGTCGAGGCCCCAGACTCTCTCCGCACTGTAGACACCCACCAGGACAACGAGTGCTTCAAGTTACCAGTGATTCGTGACGGTTCCCTAAATGTCATGATGAAAGTGGCTTGTCATACTTTCCTACGGGGATGGGGGTCCATATGGCTTTTTGGGTGCCCTGAACCACTCAGACTTCCCTCGTCTGATTTCTGTCACATCTTAGGTTATGTACCATGCTAAAAAGGTTTGCTGTTACTTAGATATAAAGTTGTATTTTAATATCAGGTGTGGAAAATATATACTTGCCTCTGTGTATATATAGTGTATACATAATGTAGAAATATAACAGCAATCAGCAAGTGTAAAGTAAAAATATGTGCATTGTGTGTAATTACTGCTAGTGTCTTTGAGTGTCTGATTGCGTACGTGTTCGTATTCTCAGCAACAGAACATTCACTATAGCGAAATGACAAGTTGCGTGAGCTTTACATTTCTGACCCAGACAGAAAATTGGCCCACTCTTGTCGGCAAAACGTGCCTCCTTCAGTTCACGTCAACTAAAACGCTTTAAAAAGCGTTATAGAGCTCTATTGCCACATAGGGTGTTATCTTCGACCAAGCTCATCTGCTGTAACACCCTCCACCAAAAACAAAATTACTTTCACACACACACTTTGGGGGTGACTGCTGAGTTAGTTTTAAAACGACAATAACAATGCATAGAAGGCTAGCGTTTCACTTCTGTATTTGGTTCTCAAAACAAAGGTTAAACCACATTTCCTGTGAACATATGCTAATTTACATTTCGGTACAGCTTACATGGGTATACATTTAAAACAAACAAGCAAAACATTTCTTCAAGCAAAAAAACTATAAAAATAAAAAATATATAAAACTGAATAACGGATAATCCAATATTTAGTATTGTTGCAATCTGTAACCACAGAGCATTTTAGTTTCACATAATTTTAATACCTGTACATGTCAAACTTTGACAGCATATTATATTGTTATAGAATATTACAAAATCACTAATGGACTAAAATTGCCGAAAAATACATTTTTGGGCAATTTCTCAGCAATCACCCACGCAACCTGCCGTAACATTTCCGGATCCGAATCCAAAATGCAGCAGCGTGAAGGGGCGCAGGTTTAGACTCGCACTGATTCGCACGCTCTCCGCCCATTCCTTAAGCTCGCCGACCGCACCGGGCTCCTCCGCATTTGCTTACCGAGCACCGTCGGGCTGCTGTGCGAAGTCACCACGGTGGATTTTTTTTTCCACTGGAGCTGCCGCCATGTTTTGTTGAAGCAGAATGACAGCAAGTCGGGGCGGAATAGGGGGACGCGCACCTAATTTCTCAGTCGATCGCGAATAATCTTCAATTTTTTTTCCGGGAGATGGTCGTGGGAATAGACAAGACGGTCGAACGAGGCGCGTTTGATTTGCTTTGCCCCCCAAAAGTCAACTGAAAGGATTTAAAAGCAAGTTGAATTTCCTGGATATGCGGTATTACGTTTTCCTATGGCGTAGGCACCTTCTTTTAAAAAAACAGTATTTTGCTTTTTCGGGACAGAAGTCAGACCTTGCGGCAATATAAAGGATACTTTTGTACATTTTTTTCTACAACTGGCTTAATAAAAACGACTCAATCTGTAACGCTAGGACACATCGCTGGCGTACGTATAACTGGCTGACTGTGCGCGTCTCAGCCCTTGAGTGGAGGAGTATATTTACCAGCAACTTACTATTATTATTGTCATTTTTATTTTTGCGCTTAACTAAACTGGTGCTTCTCAAATAGCTGACGGAGGATTTTTTTTGTTAAAGAAGAAGAAGAGGAGATCTCGTTTTTATACCTAGGAGCGCTTTAAAAGGAAACCATTCAGAGATGACAAACAGTATTCCAGCGGATATGGTGAGGCCCCCCCAGTGTTTTCTGTAAAATTAATCGGATCACTCTTGTAGTGTTTCCGTGTTGTTTCTTTCGGGCTTTTAGACCACCAGTTTGTGCGTTTAAAAAGTGTGCGGGGGGAGTGGGGGGCGATCTGCCGTGTATCTGCGGAGCCTGTGGCACTGCGCCGCAATAGGACGGCGTTATGAAATTAGGGAACAGACATTAGGCGCTTTTAGGCTGCCAACTCGGGCAGGCGAGTAAAAGTCGCTATCGGATCGAGTGTGAAAGGAACGATATATGAAGTGCTTGACATACGCTTTAGCGCTGTTGCTTTGTGCGGGTGTTTAACCCAATATAGCAAATGCAATTTCCACTGCGTGCGAGCAGTAAAACACTTCTGGAGGTTTTAGAGAACACCCGCGATATAACATTTCCCATTTAATCAAGTATAATTATCCCACAGTAGGTCCACTGATTGGAAGGAACTGTTCGCCCTACAGTGGTAGGCAGGGGGAGAAAAGAAAGTCCTATTTTTGGTGTATAAGTTTAATTCTGAAATGTAATACGTCGCAGCACGGATGTTTTTGAGACTGCGGGTGGTCAGATCGTAGAATTGCCATGGTTATAGAAGTTGAGTGTCTGTGGTTTGGAGTACAGACTCAACACTTCAATGGACATTTCGACCCCGCTATGCGTGCGACAGCGTGTGTCTTATCTGAAGTCCCCATCGATAATCAGTTTAAGGTACGGTTTTGTGGGTCGGAACTGCAGGATTCAACGTACCAAGTGGTTTTTACGATGCTTATAAGCGGTTATGAGGATGCGTGACTACTTTGAAAAGCAACCTAAACACAAGGCCGTAGATCACGGGTGTCAAACTCCAGTCGTGGAGGCCCGGAGCCCTGCACAGTTTTTGGTTTACCTTCATTTAACATACCTGATTCAACTCCTTGTGCTAATTACCACACAGCTCTTAAGCTAAATCATTTGTGGTGGAACAGGGAAAGAGCTAAGCTACACAGGGCTCCGGCCCCCCAGGACTGGAGTTTGACACCCCTGCCCTAGAAGCAGCGCTGATCATAGCCGATGTGGTGCCATAGGCGGGCATCAGTGCCGCCACCCCTAGTCCCAATAATAGTGAAATTGATTGGCAAGTTGGCGCTGCCTCAGAAGTTTTTCGCCCTAGGTGGCTGTCTAAGTTGCCTATAGGATCGACCAACCCTGCCTAGAGGTTTATCATCTTAACTGAAAAGGCTTGTTTGTGTGTTATAGTGGCCATAGGCTTGTTTTAGACTTGGACGAATGGTGAAGTCAGTCAGTGACTAACTCAGGACTCCACACTCTTGGTGACAAACAGGCCAAAATGAGGTGGTGGTTTTTACATGAGAGGTGTAGGTATGCAGTAGTATGGGCATTCTGGTGCTGGGGGTGGGAGTTTGGTGGTGGTGGTTGGTTGGGGGGTGGGGTTGTTAACTGTTCACCAGGGACCAAGGCTCATATGGTTTATCTGTTTGTTATCCCTGGGAGAAGCCGTGAAAACGACACTGGTTTCAGGGGAACAAAGAGCCCTGTAACTACCACACAGTCTGGGACCCTCCCTGCTTCTTTGGTGTTTCTCTGTGAGGAAAATAACAGTGGTTTGCTAAAAGCAAATAGGGGCGTAATGGAATTGCTGAACATCAGCCATGATGATGCACCAGAGGAGGTTTCTAAAACGTTTCTGTTGGTACGTTTTGTGACTTTCAGTTAGCAGCGCTGTCCGAAGGCACCATTGGGGATGGGAGAGGTAGTGTTGGGGTGCAGGGCGTGGAGTGTATCTATGCTGTCCTTCAGCAGGATGGAAGAGGTTAAATAGCTTCACCTATGATGAAAAGGTGACCTTTAGTTGCCTGTACCTTTAAGAAGGCCTCATTAACGCTTCTCTGTTACGTAACGTAGTATGTACTGGGGCAGGCCACTCCGCCATTAGGATGTGTGTTTGCATCCCACTGTACGGCACTTAAGCTGCTTTGTGTGAGTCTAGTCAATCCGTGGCTGGACTTCATAATGCAGAGTAATGCATTTTTAGTCACTAGGATTTTATTGAGCAGATTTTCTGTCCCGTGGTTACTGCCAGTGTGAAATGGGCCCTTTGACAACCAATAGTAATTTTCCTATGGAAAAAAAAATCTAATTCACACCTAGGGTAAAGGGTTCTGGAGGGTCTTTGGAGATTCCCGAAACTGCTGACATAGAGGAAACTTGGTGTGGGGGGGGGCGGGCTCCGTCAGTCTCCGGAGTGCCGGCTTCAACAGTCCCCCCCCCCCGATGCCAGGGCTGGGGTCCGGGGTCCGGGCGGTGGAGGTTTCCCTAATTAGTGGCCCACAGAGGGGTTAGGAAGGGAATGAATAGCAGAAAAATAGGAAATAAATAAAGGGGGGGCACCTGCTGCGTTCTGGAATTGGAAGCTGCCTCAAAAATGAGTAATTAGCGTGGGCCGTGGACCTGGCGAAGCCTGGAGGACACCGGACCTTCTAGGGCCTCAGATGTGGGGGTTGGGGGCGACACAACCCCCCCCCCCCCCTCTTTAATTAGAGTACCTCGGTGCCCAGTGGAGGGGGGGGTTCTGGGGCACGCTAACACTGACTGACATGGCAGGCTCAGAATCCCACCAATATAATTAGGAACATGGCAGGCTGGGGGGAAGGGTGGGGTGTATATGTGTACGGGGGGGGGGGGCGTCACCAGGAGGGACTATCCTTTGGCATTTTCTAGGGGACAGGATCTCGTTTGGTCCTGCAGGGGGAGGGGCTTTCGTGACACAGCCTCCAACGCAAACCCATCATGTCCGTGTCTGCTATGAAGAGGAGACTTTGCGCAGTGCAATATTAATGCGGGGAGTGTGTGTGTGTGTGTGGGGGGGGGGGATTGAATAAATGATAACCAGGCTGACAGTCTTCTGGGTTGTGAAGGTGTATTTTTAATGCAAGGGGCACACGCTCGACATGCCGCTGCCTGCGACGTTTGAATCATCTGTGCCGTGTTGCATATGAATTATGCAACACGATTCCTTCATTAACACTCGTTGTTTCGGTAAACAAATCGCTAACTTTTCCTTTGACAAGATGTTATGTACATACTGCATATTTAAGCTGGCTCTCCCGCTATAGCCGCCGTGGTGTTTGAGTACAGTGCAGACAAACAAAAGCGAGCGAGACACAAACAAACAAAAATAAAGAAAATGGGCGATAATCTGTTTTGATTTTTTTTTTTTTTTTTTTTCCCCAGCAAACTACCAAATTGCATTGTCAACCCCCCCTCCCCCCCGATGAAAGCATTATCACCATTTGAAATATTTATCTGTTTTGACATGAATGTTTTTCAGGCTAATATATATATTTATATATTTATATCTGTCCAGTGACGAGAGATCTCTGTTGCTGGAATTTAAATCAAAGAAATCAATCGAATAAATATTCTATTTCAGAATACAGCAGAGGTCCCGACAGAAATCAGCAGCACCCCCTTGTGGTTCGGGCAGTTTTAATTAGGCCCGTAACCCGCTGAGAGCGCTGCATGGAAGCGGCCAGAGAGGGCGCTACAGTACGCCATACGCCAGCCCGTCATGGCGCCATGCCTGGATCTGAGCCGATAGACTCTGTTTTGGCCTCAAGTGTGTTTTTTAATCCACAGAGGAAATCAGACGTCTCTGCTAAATGAGGAGAGGGAGATACCCAGAGTCAGACTGAGGGGGTGTAAGGAGAGGTATGAGATACAGGAGGCCTATGCTGGTTCCAGGTCGACACCCCCTGCCATTGCCTTCTGGGTGGGCCGGCTCACTGCCAGCTCACTGCCGGCTCACTGCCGGCTCACTGCCAGCTCACTGCCGAGGATCCTCGCTGTTGTCTGTGCACAGAGGTAACACATGGTGTAAACAGCAGTCCGACATCCCTGTGCTTCTTGTTTCCCAAACATCCAGACCAACGATTCACGTTCCCCGCAGTTATCGGGAGCAGAGGTGAAGCAGAGGCTCCTGGGAGGCGAGACGGGGGTCACCTCCAGCAAACGCCCCCCCCAGCCTCCCACCTGCCTGCGTGACCCCGCACAGCCAGCTTGCTGGGTTTTTACTGACAGCCTTCACAGCTGTGGCAAAAACCATTAGCTATTATCTCACCTGCCAACTGCTGTCCACTAGGAACAAACCACTCCAGAGAAACATCAGCTTATTATTCTGGTCTTACACGCAGTCATTTTGGTCAAATATTTACTTAATTTCAAGTTAATTACATGTCACACTAATATAAAAAAACATCATTATATTGATGTCATTTGGTAACTATATTAACATACATAAACCACTTTGCTTTCCTTCTCCATTCACTTTATATTTAAATTTATGCATAATTTATTATGAAAGACAACAACGGGGAAGTTTATTCCTGAACCTACCGTTTAATTACGAAAAAAGTTCTGAAAAGGCCCCTAAATGCCCATGAATGTTGTGCAGGTTCCAGGCCTGACGGAGGGCCTCACCTACACAGCATCTGAAAGCCATTATCGTCAGCGATACATCCTCCGCATCGACTGGGGAAACGTGAAAAGGCGGCCTTCCACATGTGAGGGCGGCACTCGGCAGGCGGGACGTGGAACGGCGCGGGGTGATTCATCACGAGGCGAGCTCACAAGGAATCTTTGTTCCAGAAA
>JAODJU010000038.1:14637771-14653554 GCA_026776725.1 Gnathonemus echidnorhynchus | reverse complement strand
GGGGGGGGGGGGGGGGGGTTGAGCGGGTAGGTTTTTTTTTTTTTTTTTAATTTAAGCTTGAAATGTCTCAAATAACAATCATAGTAATAATTTTGCCTTTTAAAGCAAGTTCACTTACAAAAAAGCATCATGCACAGGCGAGAGTTTTTTCCTGTTTAATATTTTTTATGGTGACCTACTTGCATGAATCTCCCCCATTAATCCTTATATAATGTACAAGGGCAAGTCACATATGACATTTTGTGCTGAGTTCAGTGGTATTTCTCCTTCTTTCTTAGCCCACTACTCTCGGTGTTTATTTATCTATTTATTTATTTTTCTTGTCTGGTTCTTTTCAACCTCCTGGTTGATGACCACAGTGGGAGGGGGGTGCGCGTGCTGGGGATCAATCAATAAGGTATATGTGGACTCTGTCCCCTTGGGCCTTTGCGATAGAGGTCAGTAATCATCAACTGAAGGGGAAAAAAAAGAATAACAGTGCATCTATCTGTCCATCCAACTGCCCCCTTGCTCCCTGGCTGGACGTGTCAGCTTCAGTGTTGCATATGTCTAAGCTGTGTAACTTTTTGTAAGCAGCCAATCACTCGGAGTGGGACGATGGGGGGGGGGGGGGGGGGGTCACGTAGTGGGTTTCCGATAGGTGAGGAATGTTGGTTTGTGGGTAAGAAAGATTCATTCCCACTGTCCCAGTCCGACCCACACACGTTTGACTCGGGGAATCGTCATTGGTGCACTGTTGCCCACGCGGTGCCACTTCGGCCAATCAGAATATGATTCTGCAGCGACTTGCGTATGTTTGATTATTCATGGAGTTAGTTTGGAGTGACATAGTGACATAACCAGGCATGCAGCTGACCCCTATGGTTGTATGTGGGGGGGATGTGAAAAGGACATGACTTGGGGGGGTGTCACTGAGGGTGACCCCCCAACCCCCCCCGTTGTAATTTATATGGTATATAGAATAAAACCTCATGACATTTGTTTCTATAAAGCCTTCGAGTAGACATCGTGTATGAGTTCTTGTATTTGCACTTGTTTGGAGGGGGAGATTGATATTATGTACACTCAGGATGGTGGTAAATCGTAAACCAAGCCCATCTGTTGCTTTAAGATTGGGAGTAAGTCTTTGTGTTGGTAATGGCAGGTAATCTGCATTCTCTTGTCACTGCTTATTCAAGGTGTGTGTGTGTGTGAGATTATTACATTATAGGGACCAGTTTACCATGTATGTTTTGACCTTATGGGGACATTTTTTCAGTCCTCACAAAGATAACCTCAGTTTTTTTTTTTTACTGAAAAAAAGACTAAAATTGTCAGAAGTCTTGTATTTTGTTTGGTTACTTATGATTAAGGTTAGGGGTGGATGGGGGTTAGGGTTGTCATAGTTGGCATTAGGGTTATGGCCATAGAAACAAATGGAGAGTCCCCATAACATGTGTGTGTGTGTGTGTGTGTGTGAGAGCCTCATAATTAGGCAGCTGAAGTGCCTTGATTGCATCTCCGTGGGGTGACCTGCTCATTAATGATGCCACTAGACTTGGAGACACAGAGACCCAACCCATTTTTCCTGAGCTGTGTCATCTGTTCATTCGGGCCCTTATCAGCAACGTTGCTGGTATGCTGTGATCAGGTGGGAGCTGCTGAGGTACGAGTTTGGGACTCGGGGTAGAGAAACGATGATGTGTGGGATATTATGAGGCACTAACCACAAGGCTTGCAGTCTGACTGCTTGGCAAAACTGCCTGTGAATACATTCTCTTACTTGACTCTGGCACACTTTTTGCGGAACATTTGCTGAAATATTGACTGTGCACTTCCTCTTGTCACTTTATAAAAACCTTCCCAGAAGCCCTATCTCAGTCCGCCACAGCACGAGAGTGCAAGCACTCCTTCAGTGTGCCTCTCTGTCCATCTGCTGGTTCTACTTGGGCTACTTGGTCACACAAAACGGGGGCCCAATTTTCGGACAGTACCTATGTGAGTGGTGGTCTGTTACTGAAGGAAGAGTGTGTGTGTGTGGGGGGGGGTTAAAGAGCTGAGGCCAGGCTTTGGGTTGGGGTGGAGGGATAGAGCCGACATTCAATAAAGGAGCCTTTCATGCTGAGTTGGGAACAATTTACAACAGTATCTTCAGTGACTGCTCTCTGCTGACCATGCACACACTGCCTGCTTGCTTCTTTCTCATGTGAAACAGGAGACGACTGATACATCAGTGTCTCACGCTCCCCCCCCCACACACACACACGTGCAGTTTGCTTTTATTTTAAGCTGCTGTGCATCCACATTCCATAATTATCATGCCAGGATTGCGCCAGTACTGATGATGGAAGATATAAGCCCTGTGTCTTAGGCAGGTAGATCTTTTACTTTGTTACCGAAGCGGCTGCTGCTTTTTTTTTTGAGCGAGGGGCTGATTGTGCTCTTTAAGGATTCTTGTCAGATGTTTTGATACTCCTGTAAAGAGGATGACTTTGCCGGACGGGGGGCCGGTGTTAGGGGGGTGTGGGTCTCCGCTTTGGGCCTATGTGTCGCTTGTTAGGTAACCAAGTGCGGCAGTACTTTTGCTTCAGACCTTAACCTCTGTGTTTGTGTCCCAGAAAACCTGCTGGTTAGTATGCTGCCGTTTTTTTTCTTTTATTCCTCCTAGACCTTCTCTTGCCGGTAGTGGACCCAGCTGTAATTCAGCAAAGGCCAGATCTATAATCAGTTTGGTTTTGGGCTCTTTTTAAACACTAGCGACCATATCAAAATAAAAAGTGTGATTGTTTTGGTTTTCATCTGAAGTTATTTAAAAAAAAAAAAAAAAAAAAAGAAACCAAGAAAACATGCCTCGGAAAGCGTCTATCAAGTGATGTAATGTTCGGTTTCTTAGCGACCTTTGTTAAGCGTGATCCGTCTGTGGTCCACCCTGGTTCCCCCTCAGCCATGGCAGTGACATCGCCTTGGTTTTAACTCTTCTATTGACATCTTAACCCCCCCCCCCCCGCCTTCTCATGACAGTGACGTCACCCTCTGGCATGAGAGAGAGAACATTGCATCTTCTGCACAGAGGGCCCCTTTGTTGGGTTAATAGGTGCTGACTCTCCATCGCGCCTGTAGCCGTGGGCAGCAGCTATTGTCCCATCGACCATTCTGTCCCTTGTCTGTGTTTCTCCACACAATGGCCGTTTTGAAGATACTCGATAGATTGTCCTGGGCTTCTCTCTATGAGCTGAATTATGGGATGGAGTTTGTCTTCCCTCCCCCCCCCCCCCCATACAGGATGCTTTCTGTGTGGTCTCACCTTTTTCACGGATATGGTTTTGTAAGATGTGCTGATTTATGGGATGCAGTTGCACAGCTACGGCGCAGGCATCCAGGCGACTGGAGAACCAGCTGTTGTGGGTGTCGTGTGCCACCCCACTGTCTGTCGCGTGTTTTTGGGACAGATGCGCTTCCAATTTTTTTTTCCCTAAACACCCCACCTCCTTGAGGCAGAAGTATTTAATCAAAGCCTCTGTCATGCGTTTCTGTGATCTTATACTTACGACTTTTTTTTTTTTCTAAACTCTGCATGCTGGCTTGGGGGGCGTTGGGTTAGGGTTATAGATGATCATGTTTAATTGACTAGTCCCCTAGTGCCCTCCTGTTTCAAAGTGTTTAATGACACCCCTAATAGGATGTGGGGGGGGGGATAATGGAATAACAGAAGCTGAGAATGTGACACAGGTGGCATTGATACAATGTCTGGTGTCGCAGGACCGAGGCAGTTGAATGTGGCTGTGGGGAGAGCAAACTCTTAATGTCATAAGTATGGATGGTTTCCTGTGCGATTCGTAAATCTGCACGTGCCAGGCAGACGCTGCGACGGCCAGGGGGCAGGAGAGCGGTCAGTTGTAGGTTGGCAGTGGCTTCCGGTGTTTCCAAGGACAGAGAATCCCTTTTTGCTTGGGGGTGGTGTGTGGGGTGGCCCCCCTAACCCCCCCTCCCTCCAGCCATGCAGATGTCTGTCTTTTTTTTTTTTTTGCTCTGTTTCTTTAAGGTGGAGAGTTGCGTGCTTCCGGTCCTGCTGGTTTGACAGAGAGAGGATCAGAGTGAGAAAGGAGAGAGCAGATTGGGGGAGGAAGGGGGTTTCTGTAGACCTTGAGATACTCCGTGTCCCCATGTTTGGCCCCCATGTTGGAAATGAATAATGCTTTCAAGGAAATTGATAATTAATGGGACTACATAATAGCAAACGTAAAGGACAGAAGGATACTGCTGTTTAGATCTGGCAATTTATTGACAAACTGATTAAATCAATTTATTTATTTATTTTTTTTGTAGCCTCATACCTCCCCAGGGGAAATCCCGTCTCGAATTGCCATGCTGGCTGGGGACACCCGCCCTCCCCTTGATGTCATGCCCTCCGCGGTACATCACACGTCATCTGGGTCCAGGCTGCCATTGAGACTTGTCCCATTGACTCATGGGAGGCGTAATCATGTCAACACCCATGATGGGACTGATAGTCCTTTGCTTGGGGGCCCTCCTGAGCCTCTCATATATCCCTGTCCCTGCCTCTGGTCCCTAGGCTGGCCACATCTGATTCCTCTCCTTCATTTAAAAGACCTTTTGTAATTATCGTTAATTCAGCTTGGTGCCCGTTAATCACGCCGTGGGGCTCCACATGCTTCCGTTCTCCAGTCCTCCTCGAGCTGCATGCGGTGGGATCGTAATATATGCCGTGGTACTTGGGGAGCGTCGATAAAGAAGGCATTGACAAAGCGGACATCCTTACTTAATGGATATGGACGTGTTTGTAAGTGTTGGGGGTGATGGTTAAAAAATTAAAAGGGACTTCCTTTCACTAACCATTTGTGAAATTTCTTATAGGAAATAAATATGAATCCCTCTTCCCCAGCTTAACGTGGTAATGAAAATGGTAGGGTAGTACATTCAATAGGACGTCTTGTGATTTGCCCCAAAGCTGGTGTAGTTTCATAGCTGAGAGGCCTTTTCAACCCATGTGTTCCAGGTTCGCAGTTTAGCACATGGGAGCTGCATGTGATATTGTTGCTTTTAAGTTCTAGGTAGGGCTGCGTTGCTAAAATTATGTGTAGGAAAAAAAAGAGAAAATTAAAGTGCTGAGGCAGTATGTGAGATGTGTGTTTTTTTAACGCATTATGGTGTAGATCTGTAAAGGCCGGTCAAAGTTCATAGACATTGAGAAAATGGAGGGGGGTGAATTTCAGTAGTGGGTCATTCTTTTTAATTATAGTGCTTGGATGAAAATAGGCCCTTTGTCTTCACACAGCGGAGAGCTGTGAGCGCTGTAGGTCCTAGTGTGCCGCCTTGCTGGCCACAACTTGGAAGCTCTCTCCTGATTGGTACCCCACCCCCCCCGCCAACACACTGAGTGGGCTGGACCAGACCAGGCCTGTCATCAGTGCCCGGGAGGTGGAAATCATGCCTTGGAACCTGCCTCCTGAAGTTCTGAAATTATGTGACTGACAGGATAAATGGGCAATAACTGAGTGGGCTATGGAATTTTGGGTGTTTATGTTGCTGGTCCGGAAGGCACTGCCCATGTGGCTTCCCAGAATTATCCGTGCGTCTGCGGCTGCGCCGTGCCGCAGCTAATGAGCCAAAATGAAGCCTTTGTGCTTTTTAATTTGGGGCGGTTGGGGCCACCAGCTTTTGACTCTTTGATTGGCAGTGAAGCTGCCGTCATTCTTATGAAGGATTGTTGGTAGCCCTGTGAGAAGCCCAGAGAGAAATTTAATTACGAATATTGTGAATTCAGTGTAAATTCGTGTGTTCGAATGTGGCAGAAGGAGGGGCCGCACTTTTGGCAGGACCTGGATCTCTAACCACTGCCAGGTTCCTCTGTGGAGTTGTGTCTTATTGGAAAGGGGCTCCACAAGGAGGAACCACCTTCTCCGATCCTCTGCTACTGCTGTGCCATATTTGTTTTTTGGCTTTGAGCTCCTGAAGGCCCCTCACTAATCCCTAAGGTCATTTTAAGGCTTTTTTTTTTTTTCTTTTACTTTGAATGGAACGGCCCTGGGTTTCCGCAACGAGGACGACGTCACTATTTTGGGGCTCATATCAGCAACGTTCTGCATCTCGCCGTTCGAGTCATACCCTCTGTGCGTAGATCATGGCTTCAGTGAAACCTCACGCATGCCTTTGAAATGTTAGCTGTAAGGTCATGGCTGCAGAGCTGAATTTTACTAGCCGGAATGAAACCACACCAAGCGCCTTCTCCATCCAGGTCTTCTCTTCCTCAGTCCAGATGGAACCTCTGTCACGAAAGGATTCGTTTTGAAAAGTAAGAAGGAAAGCAATTTCGGGGCTTGAGAGCCCTTCGTGTTTTCGTTGCCCTTGCATGCAAACGCGCATCAACGTCCTGTAGGGACCAGTCTCAGGCATATGTAGGTGCGGGCATTTTCTGTTCTCACCCTTTGTGTGTAACGGACCACACGGTGTGCAAATGACCCCCCCACACCCCCAACACGCTCTAAGTAGCCAAATGGTAGATTTACTTCCCTGCTGGAGCCATTTGCATCAGCCTGACCACATCCTGGCTTCACGGCTTCACTTTAATTGTGTGTGTGTGTGTGTGTGTGTGTGTGTGTGTGTGTGCGCATATGCGCACACGCTAGTGGGCTATATGTCTGCTTAGCATGGCTGCGTGAGTTAATCCCAGGCTAATCCTTCGGCCTATCTTGGCAGGATGGGGTCAGGTCATGACCCCTGCCTTCTATCCCTTCCTGCCACCCCTGCCTTGTTTGTGAGGTTGTTGGCTGAGCCGATCCTCCTGTAGCATTTTGTCACATCTCCTGTCGTCACAGTCGGCGACCACAAGATCCCCCACCCATAGTCCTTTTACTGTGCGAGTCGGATAACGTATGTTCAGCTAGCGTGTGACCTCTGTTACGAGTGATGGCTCGAGGCCACAGCAGCCCTCCTTTCTACAGATAGGATTTTTTATTTTAAAACCATTCCAGACTTCTTCCTCTCCCTCAGCTTCGATACTGGGGGGGGTCCCAAGTCCATATACCGAAAGTCATCGCGTCTAGTCTCTGGGGCAGGTTTCCCAGAACCTGGCTACAAGCATAACCAGGACATGAGTCACGCTCAAACTCTGACATGTTTCTCTTTGCGCCTGGCTCCGCCTTCAGTCACCACAAGGGGGGTCAGCGTTCATAGGCTGGCAGGAATCCAAGCAATTCCAGTGGACATGCAAAGACAATTCTGGCAGCTACAGAACACCCCCAGACCTCATATTGTGAAGCACCCCGGGAAGATGGTTTGGATTTGGTGTGGGGGGGGGCAGATCCCTAAAGGGGGGCACAGAGGACGGAACTGTATCATTTCCTTGTACTTAAGCCCATCCCCCTCTTAAGCTTTTATCTGGAAACTCCATTGTGTAAGAAGCTTCCTCTTGTGAATAACTGTAGGGTGCATCTGCTCCCTGTGAATCCTTTATGTCTCTAGTGCCTGAAGAGTGATATATCGGCAGATACAGCCCATGGTAGCCAAGGTGGTCCTTAGCTCCTCCCCCTTTAAGTCTGTGTGGAGTGCTGCAGTTTACGTGGAATCCACATCGTCGTCGTTTGTGTCTGCTTTTCCTAATACAATGTCGCAATGATTTATTTGCGCAGTCAGTACATTTATAAGCACAGCTAAGCCTAGCGATGGTTATGGCTTGACTCTGCCACTTAATCGGACTGCTGCCCTTGTCCCAGTATACATGCATGGGAGGGGAATCGATTTATTGGCTGAAGTATGTCTGACTCCACTACGATAGGTGGCGATATGGCTCCTCTCAGCTTGTTAGTATTGGGCTTTTTTCCGGTTGACCTATTACATCAAAGACATAAAAAAAAAAAATTATAAAATTAATAATAATGGATGTGTGGACAAATGAAGTGACACAAGCTTTAATTGTAATCTGGTCAGAAGAACAGATACGAGAAGATCAGGATAGCATAACGTAGACAAAATATTTTGTATAATATACTGTGACAGCATGGTATTGGAAAAATTTCAAATATTGCAATGTGATTTTGTTGTAATAAATATTGGGGTATTCAACATAAATTTCTCACAAACCCATCTAGGCGTGATTTAAACAGCAAGGATGAAAATGATTATGATTGTCTTGGAGAATGCATGCAGCGCTTATGCAAGAGCAGCGGATTTAAAACTTTTAAACAAATTTTTAAACATATACTAGATAATCTTGAAAATGAATAATCATTAAAATTGCAAAGCTTTCTAGGTTTTTTTTCCTATGACAAAGTAAAAATGTTTTAGCGAGACAAACTTCCTGTGCTGTAATATCCATACCAAATTGAAGGTAAGAAAAAGCCTGATCATAATCTAGCTGACTAGCGATGTAAGAATTGGATGTGCAAAACATGCGATGGTAGTATTAATATCATACATTGTCTGGTCCTGCTACAGCCATTTTCCAAATTAAGTACAAAATAACCCACCTTGCATTGATGTCATTCGGCGCCGGTACCAGTTTTTATGCCAGTGGAAAACCAACGCCTTGAAGTACCATACTTTTGGTACCTTCTTGAAGTACCAAAAGTATGGTACCTGGTGCAGTGGATAAACGTCCCTTAGTTGAGCAGTGAATTGGACAGCTTTAGAGCACTGTACATTTCCTAAGTGCTGTACGTCTTCTGCTGTGCTCCATGCTTCTTCTGTGTGCTGACTTCTTTAGTATATGTCCAATTGAACTTATACTAACATTTACATGTAGATAAAGTTTGGGTTTAGTCAGACTAATACAATAATTCGATTTTCCTTACTGTGCATGTAAACGTACTGAGTGAGGAATTTGTAGTCTGAAATGCCGCCCCCCGAATAGAAAAAGTGTTCAATGCTGAGTGATTTTCATGGCACCCACCTTTTTAAGTAGCACAGTGGTGCCTCCCAGGCAGCTGGGAGGTGTTTCGTTAGACAGAGCTCCGTAACTCTGGCCTCAGGTGAGCAGATAAGTTCTACAGCACTCTGAGGTGGCTGTAATATATTGATAAGTGGAGGGTGTTTTCTCCAGAGCTGGGAGCACAAAACTGCAGTCTGGCACTGGAAAATGGCAGCACTGTGTTCTTCATTAATTCGAAACGTCTGTCCACTGTAGTGTTTGAGCCACGTATGATCTCAGCTTTTCTCTATTGTGTATCTGCACCTGTAAGCTACTTCAAAGGGTGTCGCATTGGTCTGCATGGAACAGAATTTAATGATGCATTAATTTTAACTTTCTGCATTTAAATTTAGCCACGCATGACTCATTAATGCAACTATGGATTTTTCTGGACTTTTGTGATCTGATGAGCTCTCATGGCACCCTATCACCTGCTTGTATTGTAGTGAGAAATTTTCTTTGATGGACTAGGCTTGGAGCGCACCTTAGCGGACATTAAAGACTGTATGAGATAGTGACTGTTAAGCTTTGGGTTATCCATTGACAACCACGCATTGATAACTATTTGCGTTAATAATACATAAAGGCAAGCTACTACAAGCCCCTTTTGAGATATTGGGTTACCCTTAGGGGGACTTATTGATCAGATGTACATAAAGACAGCAACTTGTGTTTCTTCAGTAATGGTTTGGATGGGAATTCCAACTTTGGGTCAATTCGAGTGGTTTGGTTTACCGAAACTAGTCACTGAGCTCTTCGATGAGATGAGCTTCCGAGAAGGCGAGGTGAGGTTTGCTCACAACCCTGAACCTTCCGTGGGCCGTTCATTTTCCTCATATGACCTCTGACGTCATGTTTTTCAGTCAGGGATTTGGCTTGCGCCGATTTTGCTAAGCAGAAACACATTCACTTGGGCTTGGGAGTCTTTCCTGAATTGTTTTGCAACAAAAATAAAATAGAGCGCATTTGTTGTTTGTCCTTGTGACTGATGTCTCAGAGGAGAACATATGTCATCGGTCCATCCCAGTTGCTTAGGTGGAGTCACACGAAGATGGATTACACCACCCTGCAAACCACTGGGGAGCTTTGGGCGTTGTCTGCCATTTATAAACCAGTGGGGAGGGGAAGGGGGGGGTCTGATTTCTGTCACTTAAGTTGATTCCCCCCCCTACCCCCAATGGTTTACGGTTGCTAAGCTCCTGCTTGTTTTATAATGTTTGTGATGTCAGCAAAGCTTAAATGTTCCTATTGGTTGGTCTTCCTTGGTTCTGACCAATAAGGAGCGAGTTCTTTGGGCAGATGGGAATGTTCTGAGTTGCTCGGTGAGGAACTGTGAGCTTTTTAAACAGTGTCTCTGAACATGCGTGTAAGAACATCTATTTTGGACGGCCCACTCCCCGCCTTGTTTCCATGGGGATGATGAGGCCCCTACTTGGTGGCACGGCGACGTGAGGCTGCCTCTCACCAGACGATCACGAGTGTGAGCCGCCGTGCAAAATTATGGCCCTATCACCTGTCCTTTTGCCATGCTGCCTGTGTACTTCTTTAATTGCAGTGTTTTTGTGCGTGTGGGTGTCTGCTTGAGTGCATGGACATGAGGGAACGCTCGCTGTCCGACTGGCCAGGTGGGGGAGGGAATTGCATGGTGGTTTAGCTTGTGTGTGTGTGTGTGTGTGTGTGTGTGTGTGTGTGTGAGAGAGAGAGAGAGCGAGAGAGAGGCGGACCTCCCACGGGAAAAGGCCACCCTTGCACACAACGCAGGTTCAAAGTTGGACTTTGAACCCAGAGTCATGGTGCCTGTGAAGTCGAGAGGGCATAGCGTGCTGCCTTTGGTCCCAGTGGGTCTTCAGGGTACTGCCCCACCAACCTGCTCTGTTTTGTTATAGCAGAACACAGGCTCCCACTATGGTTGACTAACCCCAAGGGGGAACAGAGGTCAAAGGGTCACTAGTATAATTAGGATAAGGAAAAAAAAAATCAACAATCCAGGCCCTTTGGATCTTCAGATACTGTGTGTCTGTGGCGGCATCTACCTCTGCATTCCATTCCAGTCGATGTAAAGGAGGTGTAGCAGAAGGCAGCCTTACGTGGTACAAAAGGTCAGCGCCGTCTTTGACTCGCGTCGATTGTGCGTTCATTTACTCTTTGTTGCCCAGAGGGCTTTTGGTCTCGGCTGCCTGCTCCCCAGTGACTCCACAAGTGGTTCTGCACCCAGCCCCTGCCCCCAAACTGAACCACTTCTTTCACGCAGGACCTCGGTATGTAACGTATGCAGGTTTTCCAAACTGCGAACTTCGTCAACATCACTGTCGTCAACGGCACCCTGTCACCCTTTCTGCCTTTGCCTGTTTCTACTTTAGAAATGGTGTCTGATGTAGAAATTTTGACAGACGTCATATTGTTTAGGTACAGCACCCCCAAAATATAAGGAGGGGGGGTGTTGCTTTATTTTGCCTTTATTTCTTTTCAGGAAATAAAGATGAGAGAACTTCTGTGAATCCCCTGACATTGTTCTGAATTACTCACACACTACATACCCTACATCCTTTCACACCCCCCCCTTCCCCCCATGTAAACTTCAGACAAGATTTTGAAATCTTCCCCAGTGTGTGATGTCATCTTGACAGGCAAAAAGAAATGTCTCTGTGGTTATTTTGTCGGATAGATGGATCTCTTAGTTTGACACTGGAAAATTGCCCTTCTTGACAGGCTCTAAAACATTTTATTATTTCACACAATAGGGTGTTACATCTTCTAAAAATCCAATTTCCTCACGGCGTGTTACCCCCCCACCCCTTGACAGGCGACGAGGCCCAGTTGGCCGTCCCAGAGGTCCGCGCCACTCGTTGTCACGTTCTCCTCTTCCCTCCTTCCTGTGACGCGTACGCCTGTTCCTTTGGCGCGTCTGTCAGCCCAATTCCCAGACCGACCCCCACCAGCCGTTTGGAACTCCACGGGGGCTGAAGGAACATTCCGAAGCCTTCCATTCTTGAATTTTGCTCCCCCCGCCCCAACAGAGCAGCTGAGATGAAGGTGGAAACTAACTGAAACTGGGCTAACGTGATGTCCGCGGCGATATTAATGGTTTCCTCCTTTCCATTCCGCCATCCTTCATGTCCGCAGCTTTGTTGGCGCCGGAGACTGAGCCAATTTGTGATGATGAGTTTCTGCGACAGAATCCTTCAGACATAATGCATGACCTCAGCTTTTGGGTCGCAGGACCTCATTTGCCATATGAAGGACTCAACCACTCGGGTTCTGAGGGGGGGTGTGCATCTGTGCTGTCTATGTCTAAGCCCTGCACACATGTGCGTTATAGCCTGGGGCTCTCTTAATCCCCCCCTCCAAAAAAGAGAATAACAACAGCAGAAAGAGGAGACGAGAGAGAGAGAGATGGCTGGTTTTAGGAGAACCTCGCCCACGGGTGGTGTCCTCTGTGTTCTTCACGTGCTGTTCCTGTGTTGTCATTTATGTACGGATAAGTGCTTGTTATTCTTTCCTGTTTGTTTTTTTTTTTTTTCTTTTTTTGTCTTGGGGTGATTTAATCCCCCCCCAAATCATCAGAGGACAACAAAGTACAGAAAGAGAATCCTACAGCAATATGAAGCAGAGGGCTGTCTGCACGGAGTCGCGTGAAATCACCAGCCAGATTGTAAGAGGTTTGCAGCTGGGGAGGCTGGATGTGCATCGAGGGCGACCCTGTAATTAGCTGTGTAACACCCCCGCCCCCTCCCTGTTTGAACCGTCTCCCTCAGTCTTCAAAGAACCAGTGGTGTTAATTGCATCCCGTAATTAGCGTTGCCACTCGGAGCCACTTTCAAGGTGGTGAGGAACCGGATGCGGCCGCTTAGGAACGCTAATTTGGCCTGTCTATGCGGAGGCTGCTCCCGGACCCCCGAGGTCCCCCAGACTTGCCAAGGTTTCAAAATTTGGTAGCTGTGGCTCAAGAGATCACAAGGTACATTTTCAGGAAGGCTTGTCTGACCCCCATAGAGGAAACGCAGTGAAAAACAGGATGTGTAATGAAGCAAGCTGAACAGGGAGTGTTTTGTTATTACTTACCAACGCTTCCTCGTATGTTTATAATACCTGTATAGACCAATGTTTCCCAACCCAGACGTCCAGGACCCGCAGACTGTCCACATTTTTACTGTCTCCCAGATCGCAACACACCTGTAGCAGGTATTCAGCGTTCTTGATTTGCCGGTTACTGGGACGGACCAGAAATGTGGACTGTCCAGGTGTCCCCGAGGACTGGGTTAGGAAACAGTGGTATAGATTATATATCTCAATTCCTTTCTATGTATCAATTATGTCTGTATACGCATGCACATGTATACACGTGTATATATAAAATAGAATATCATTTCAACTTTATACACGGAGTAAGCGACTGTATATGTGGATTGAACCTTTGTATCCTTTGTTCGATTCAGCATTAAGAAAGAGCAGTAAGAACATTTCTCACACACACACACACACACACACACACACACACACACACACACACGCAGCACCCTAACAATATAAGGAAACATGCAGCAGAACACATAACATGGCAATATAGGCTGCCTGTAAGCCAGCGTTGCAGTTAATTCACATTGGCGTCAAAGTGCTTCAGTTCAAGACTTGACTGGCAAATTCCAGTTCGGTTCCGTTCACGTGAAGTAAAAATGACTCCTTGTGTGTGACGATGAACAGCTGGACTAAATGAGCTGCGGTTTAATTTCTGCCTTTGCTAAGGAAGAAAGGGGGGCGGAGGTCAGCTATTTTGTTTTCTAAATTTTAAGTGACGGATCACGGTGTTTGGTGTAGGGCTGCTTTGGCATCCTTCTGTTCAGCGCCTTCGCCGACGGGGAAGCCGGGCGGGGCGGCAGCCAGCCTTCGTCTCCGCCCCATTCTCGGAGCTGCTGGCGGGACCAGATCTCACTCCCCCACTCGCGTGTACGTGCCGCTCACTCTCACAAACAGCCTGTCACCTCATCCACCTGCGGGGGGGGCTCCCAAACCGGCTTTTCCTGCTGTTCCTAGAAGTTGCTTTGATACAGTTCTTGAATACGGATGTGTTGAGTCGTCATGTGAATCATTAGTATCATTATTGGTGGTGAGACAGCTTCACGGTTCAGGTTCTATGAACAGTGGGTTCTTTTGCTTATTGTTGGTGCTTCTGTTGGAGGCGGCGTGCTCAGGGTCCTTTTCCAGGCCTGTGATCATGGTCTGTGTGTTTTTGGACACAGGCAAGCACTCCATGTTAAATCCCCAGGCCCCCCAACACATGTTAGTGCTCTGCATTAAATCTCCCTGCACATTAACCCTCGGCGTGATCATGCTTTATTACTTGGTACTGACGCAACCTTGGCCCCCGCTTTGTTTTTGATGAGGGTTGGTTGTTGAATTTACTACCCTCCCTCCATGGAGCTGTTGCCAGGGGGGGCGCTGTAGGGAGGGAGGGCAGTTTAGCCGCTTTTCCCCGAGAACGGAACAGAAATGACATTATCCTTGCGGTTTCGTGCCTCTCTGTAACTTTGTGTTCTGACTCATGACGTAGCAGTGAGGAGGTAGGCTTCAGTCTGTCGGGGTGGGGGGTGCAGGTTTTTGAAAGGAGCAGCTTGCGAACTTCGGAGGATGCGAGCAGCGGGCTGACACGTTCTCATCACTCTCGTGAAGGAGAACGTTGGAGTAAGAAGAACGTTGGTACAGGGTGAATCCAGGATGGGTAGGGTGCATCACAGCATATGATCGGCGTCTCACGCTGGTTGACAGTTGACTTGCCATTTGCTCGGGCCCTAAAGTACATTGGAATTCTTACCCAGTTCTCTAGGTCAAGGTTTAAAAATCAATAAACAAAACTATGACATAGAAAGCTGCATTTAAGATTCAATAATAGGTAAATAGTTATACAAGGTGCTTGAGTGATGATGAATAAGGAACTTTGAGTGTCAGGGGTAGTGGGGGGGTGATTTAAGCGTTTGAGTGCAGTTTGGGTATGACGTGGAGTGGGGGTGTGTCTCCCCATGTTGAATGTCTTTAGCGCCCAGCCTGATTGCTGCTGGAAAGAAGCTGTTTTGAGAACGTCTGGAAGGAGGTGGGCTTTGGTGCTGGGTCCTTGCATCAAGCTTTCCACCATAGTAGCCCTCTTTTCCTGTCTGAGGGCACAGGAAACGGGAAGTTCCAGCTGGAGCCCCTAACCTTGTCACATTTATCTGTACCGTGACGGGACAGTCAGGGCAGGCATCATTTGCCATATTAGGTTTCTGAAGACGTCCTCCAGAGCTGGACCGCTGCTTAAATAATGGTAGGAGGGTTGATTTTTATACGAGTGCTGTTACCCTAGCAGTGTGAGCACTCTCACAAGGTCATTCTTTCTCTTTCCTCCTCTCACTCTTTCCTGGCATTGTGATGTGTTTGAATCTGCTTGCTGCCATAATCTCGTTTGATAAATCGCTTTTGCGGGAGGGGCTCTGAGGTCACTGCTTATTGCATAACCCTGACCCGAGCGATTATGCGTTCTCCACACGTGCAGGCACAAGTATTCTTGGGAAGGAACGTGCGCACGGGTACGCGTAAAATTTTTAGATCACTCTCCAGAACATGAAGATGTTGACGCACGAGAACGTGCTAAAGAATGTATCTGAGACAATCACAGGAGATACACAAAGGAACTGCACCTCTTACTTACGTGTCACGCTCTCTTCCCCATATACTCATGTACCACATGCATCAAGGCTTTGTCCTTTTCTGAAGTTCCTCTACCCAGCATGCACTGGGTGACCCAAGTAGAAGGGAAAATAGAGAGTCTCTGTTGGGGGAGGTGAAGTTCTCCAAGTCTCGCAAGGTGGCTTGCCCGGGGGGGGGGGGACACAAAGCGCATCCGGAAT
>JAODJU010000038.1:14626725-14637761 GCA_026776725.1 Gnathonemus echidnorhynchus | reverse complement strand
GGGGGGGGGGGCTGTATATGCTAGGTTTAGGTGATACTACAATGGCACCATAAAATACCATGATGTTTTGAGTATATCGCAGTATTTGTGTTCGGTAGAATTTATCGTGGGAATCCCCCAACCCCCCCACCCAGCAAATTTTAGTCGCAAAGACCAGAATAGTTTTGCTTCTAAAAGTGCAGTGAATATATTATATACTGCATTATAATGTCTGGACAGTATGGCGGTTTGAAAATTTCCTTCTGCCCCAACCTAGTATAAGCACTGTTGCTTTGGTTAGGGTAGTGCAGTCTGCTGAAGTCAGCGTGGCTCTGAGCTCACAGCACCCTTGCTGTGCCACTTACTGTGTCCCCAGCATGTCTCAGAATGTCGGCTAGGATGAGGGAGATGTTTAAATACACGTGCTGCCATTCAGAACATACAAGCAGGTAGGAGCTGAAAGGACAATGACTCATTACCTGCCTGTTAAACAAATATTTGTTTTAAGATGTTTTTCAGACACCTGCCACTCCTATTAGCTGTTTTTTTCCCATATGAGCTTGTGAACAGGTCTGCAGGCACTGAAGTTTATGTACATGGCTGAGCGGCCTAGCAGCAATCTCCCGGCTGTGAAGAAGCTGTAAAAGGTCACCTCAGCCCCTACACCAGCGCAACCCCCCCCATAACGTCCTCATTCTGTGGTCCATTGCAGATCAACCTGAAGCTCATCCTGGTGAGCGGTAAAACGAAAGAGTTCCTCTTCTCACCCAATGACTCGGCCACAGACATCGCCAAACATGTGTACGACAACTGGCCGATGGGTGAGTTGGCTCTCTGCGCCTTTATGAAAACAACTTGGGCATTTCCATTATTACTGTTTTAGTAGTGGGGGGTATGATGTCGATGGTTAAAAAATAAGCAGATATAGTTTTTTGTCTCCTTTTTAAATAAATGCTCTCGCGACCTCTGTACCAGTCCTTGTTATGAGGTGGATATAATTATTTTGTTCTAGTTTCTGTATGTTCCACTTTCAGCTGTAAAAGTTAACCTTTATACTGTATATTTAGTTTAAGTATAACCGACGGCCAACGCATGATCTGCTCAGGATTGAGTGGGGAATGTGGGCCTTCTTAATCTCGTCTGATCCGGCCCGGCATTGACAGAATCAGGAAGGGAGCCCTATCTGTTCTGGTTTCGTTTTGACTTGGCATTTTCTTGCTGTAATGGGGGCTTTTTCCCAGTTTTCTTTTCAAAGATAAAAGAACTGCTATGTTAAGGAACTCTGTCCTAATAAGATCTTTAGCTTGCTATGACAACAGTTGCGTAGCTAAGTATTATTTTATTTATTTACTTCTTTATCACTCTCTTATTGCTATTTATGCTTGATTGCTCCTCCCCACCCTGCCCCGACCCTGAGGGGCTCTATCGGGGGGAGACTCCTGTTGGAGAATGACAGATGGCGTCCAGATGCAGCCCCCCCCACCCACCTTGCTGCGCCAAATTTATTCAGTAGGATGTTTAACACACAGGATGGACCTGCGTGTGCGTTTGGGTGTGTCAGGCATTTTTGACCAAGTCGTTGTCTGGTATACGCAGTGGGTGTGGTTGGGGAGCGTATTATTTTTCTTTAATGGTAAGCTGGCCCCCTTCCCCCTACTGACGCCAGGAATCTTACCCGGAGAGATGGGTGGCTTTGGGGGTGGGTGAGAATTCATCAACGATTCATCGAATGAGACCCGACCAGTTTGGCTGATCTGTAAGAAAGGAGCTGTGCTCTGCCACAGGTGTGACCTGGACGGGAATTGCCCAACCAGGGTCATGTGACCTCAGATCGTTAATAGTCTCTTAATTGTTATGTCTCCCTCTGTGACTTGCAGATTGGGAGGAGGAGCAGGTGAGCAGCCCCACCATCCTAAGACTCATCTACCAGGGCAGGTTCCTGCACGGCAATGTGACACTAGGAGGTAGGTATAGCCCCCCCCCCCCCCCCCCCCCGAGGATAGCGTCAAGCACAGACCAAGCGCTGTCAGTGTGATGAATTTAGTCTTGCAAGTAGGTGCAGTGTGTACTGTACGTGTGATGGAAGGACCTGCTCAACTGGACATTAAACCATGAGCTTTTTGGGGGGGGGGGGGGTGGAAACTCAAATGCCAGTAACGTTCCCATTCCTGGAAAAGCTCTTTTGAAGGTGCAGTCCCAGGGTAGCCGTGGAATCTCTGTGCGGTGGGTGATGTTTGTGTAACTCTGCCGAATGAAAGGGAACACTCACTACATTATGTACTGAAAAGGATGTGTCCTCTAAGGGTGAGCGAGGACCCCCCACCCCCCACGTTCTCCACCCAAAATCAAAATAAGCGGCGTGACACCCCCCCCCACCAATCCCAAACCCCAGACAGCAGACCAAGACTTGGGAGCAAAGAACACAGTCAAGCCTCAGTCTGGCTGGACAAACTGGCCGTTCACAGCACTGGGGGAGGAGCCCCCCGGCCCGGTTTAGGCTGCTGTTTTTGTTCTCTCTGCCGTCGTCTCGGTGCCAACCTGGCGGAGGGACGGGGGCACGTGGCGGAGTGTCTGGGGGTAGAGATACCCTGCGAAATAACCATGAGCACACCACAGCAGCCGGAGCGGTCTGGGAAACTCGAATGCTAATTATACAGATTAAATAGAGTATGTATGTCGATATACTGTATTATAATGTGGTCTAGTGTAATAACGATAAAATATGAAATGTACTACTGTTGGCGTTAATTCTGTTAGCTTTGCTTGTACTAGTGACAATGTAAAGACCACTTCTATCATGGCTGTGATTATTTACTATAGCTGACGCTGTTACTATTCATACTGAGCGTTCATCTGCACTTTCACTGCTACTGCCCCCGCCAGGGTTGTGATTCATAGTAAACAGTAATACTAGCTGTTACGGGAGTTACATGTATAGCATGAGCAAGGGTATTAGCTTTCATTAAGCTCCGCCCCGCATACCTGATCCGGAGGCGGTGCTGTCTTTGCGGAGCACTTTGCCAGCAGTGGGCAAAGTTCACACAGTGGAGGATAAAGCAGGGAAAGGGAGAGTCACATGACATCAGAGGCATGCGAGAGGCTAAAACAACAGTGGAATTTATTAATTTCACTGAAAGGTTATTTTTTTTATGATTTAGTACTTAGCTTATGTCTACCTATTTGATCTGGCCTTGACCCAGATGAGTTTGGTCACATGATTCCCCCCCCCCCCCCTTCAGCGGCTGGGCCACCAATCACAGAGACTTGCCGCCCTTTGACTGTGCCACTTAAGTGGGGTGGGCCCCGCCACCAGGGGGCACTTTTATTTTCTTTGCTGCGACTCTAATGAGCCCACAGCGGAAACAACATTCATTACATGCAGTTAAATGACGAATGATATTGGAGGGGGGGGGGGAGTCGGGGTCCCAGTCAAAGAGGCATTCATAATAAAAGTCTACATGAAAAAGAGGACGTCTGCCAATGAAATGTAGAGCCCCGTTGGTGTGTATAAACATGCGCAAATAGGGCTCATGGAGGAAGCAGTGGCAGCCATTAGGTTAGCAGTCTGTGCTGTTAACCGCAGTGTGTGCAAGGCAAAAATAACCATAATAAGAGCACAAACTCAGCTGTTGCTGGGAGGTGCTCCTTAATTTCCTGTTGTTTGGACACGGGGGTGGGGGTAGGGGGGGTGAGTTGGGTGCGGACTATGGAAAGCACGGAGCCAACCTGGATTGAACAAGTTTTCACAAGTTGGGTTCACAAGTTTAGGTTGTTAAACTGTAAGGAAGGCTCTTTCATGTGTGTGTGCTTCTTGCATGTCTCTGAATATATTTTTCTTTTATTATTTAATTGGTTTATAATGCTAACTTTCATTCTCTCAGCCCTGAAACTTCCCCACGGCAAGACGACAGTGATGCATTTGGTTGCCAGGGAGACGTTGCCAGAGCCCAATTCCCAAGGTAACTCGGATTGTGGAAGTTTTCCCCGATTGCATTTTAAAATGCGGATAAAGCAGAAATTATGCAAAAAGTGAATGGATGTAGTGCCCGCAAATCTCTGCTGTATGTATGTTCTTTTCTACCTCTACTAAGTCTTGTCTACAGAAAGGTTTTTTTTCCCCTAGTTTATTTCAGTTTCATGTTCTGTGTTCTTGTGTTGTGTTTGGTGTGAGGGTGGCGTCTGAACGTCGGAGTGCCCAGCAGTCACATGACCTCTGACCCGAGTCTTCTCCTTCCCCACAGGTCAGCGGAACCGTGAAAAGACCGGGGAGAGCAACTGCTGTGTCATCCTGTAAACACCGCCGACTGGGTCCCACCGACTGCTGTGCGCTGTGGTCTTTCGTCTTTCATGCTGCTGAAATACATACATGGATATACACACACACACACACACACACACAAACACACACACTCACATGTAACCATTCAGTCAAGGAACACACACACAGGTGCACGCCGTGGCTTGGAGGACCAGTAGGCTCTTAATACAAAAATGATGATAATCAAAACCAGTTGAACAATGTGGGTAAAATGTAAGAACAAATGGTGTTGGGGAGAAGGTGACTTGGCGGAGCTCCTCTTTGTCGACCATACTTCCTCTTCTGCCTCCTGCTTCTTCACCATGTCTGTTCTGCGGAGGACTCTGAGCTTCTCTCCCTGATGGGTGTTCCTGTAAATTTTTAAAAAAAATTTTTCCTTACCAGGGGAAATTTATTTGCACCCAAATAGGGTTGTTTAAGAAGACGACTGAAGGAGGAGCTCAGTAAAGAGGTCTGGGGGTGTCGTGATTTGATTGGATCACAGTAGGGATGTTGTGATTTGATTGGATCACAGTAGGGATGTTGTGATTTGATTGGATCATTTTAACAGATCATTGACCAGTCATCGCAGCTATGTGGCTGAGGTAAACATTTTCAGTTGCGAGGCTTTCATGATTCGCATCCAAAAAAACCTTCAGGGTAACCACTAAATTAATCAAACTTGTCATTTTGTTCAAAAATGTTACTAGCGTGATGGCAGACATAACATTTGACGTGCCTGTAATCTTGATCTGCAGACGACGGGGAACTGAGGAATTTTTTTTTTTGTGTGTTTTCTAAAGAGATTGTGTGCTTACTCTGACATGCAAGTTGTGAACTAAAATCTTAACAAAAGCTCCCCCCCTTGGCTTGGGGAAAATGGCTGCACCTACTCAGCTACCTTACATGAGAAGGATTTACCATAACAAATCATGCAACCATTTTCTTTGTATCCACGGCTGTGTTTTGACAGTCTCAGAGAATTTTATTGTCTAGCATAGTGTTTCGCTGTATTAAATGACTCCCCCTTGGGGAAGGGTGGGGGCATTGAGGGGCCAGGTATATTGTCGGCACCTTTTTAAAATGCAATGCATCAGCAAACGGTTTTCGGTGTTTGTGGTTCAAGCAGAAGGTAAATTTGGAATGAGGTTTTTATTGCCCAGAAATCATCTTTTTCTTTGCGTATGAAAATCTGTTTGCACACCACAAAGCATGTGCTATTTCATCTACACCTGTACATTTTTTTAAAAAATATTTTTTTCAATGGGAATTATATTCCAAACTAAAGTTACATATGTGTAGAATATATTTAATATGAATCTTATATAGTACATGACTATAGATATTATTGATATATATTGGTGTTTTAGTGTAAGATGGTCTATATGAATAGCTTGCTAGCAGTTGAAACAGTCTTGCTGACAGGATGTCTTGTACTTTTTAAGCAAACAAACCTTAATCATAAACTTTGATTATTGTAACGTGTGTTCTTTTCTTTCTCCTGCCCCCAACTGTTCATATTTTTTTTTGTGGTTATTGCTTTAAGGAAAATTCTTTAACACAGTACTAGATCATAAAAAAGTATTGTTCATATTGTAAGATTTCATATCTGTATAGGACAGAGTTTTCAAATTGATTTGTAAATAGCACTAATGCTTCTTTTTTTCTTTGAGAACTACAAATGGAATAATTCTTAAAACTAAATAAAATATTGAATTGCATTATGGGTGTTTTTTTAAAAAACTGTTACTCCTTCCTCCTTTTGTCCTTTGTGATCGTGAAAATAAATGTTTGAATTGCTAATTTTGGAGAGAGGGAGGGGACTCTCCTTTAGGTCCTGCAGTAGGATCTTTAATTTTACTTGGGTGGGGGGGAGGTTGGGGTTATTAACCCTCCCCCCTCTTGCTCAAAACAAGGTGTCTTAGGAGCATTAAACACAAGTTCAACATGCTTGTCGTTTGCACTATGCTGGAAAATATGAATGGTTGTGTACCTTTCTGTCTCCTGAAGCTAAAAATTTATATTTATTTGCTTAGTAGACCATAACTCATTTCCAGTTATGTAAATTTTGGCTTAAGTGCTCAGCTGCTTTATGGGACTGGAACCTACAACCTTCTTGACCCCTCCTGTATCTGCTGAAGATCAAAAACTATGTGTAAAGGAAAAAGGACCAATTTTTGACCAAGTTTGACTACAATGGAGTTCTTAATTATGTATCTTCTAGCTGATGAATGTTCCTTCTGTCCTTAAATGACTTCCGGCCCCAGGTGGTTTCCAGAAAAAGGGGCTTCTTCTTTGGTCATAACTGAAGGTGGTTTAATCTTCTATTTTAGCCTTGCTATCAGGCAGGTGCAAGCTCCACCAGGGAGTTGTGGCAGATCCAGGTTTGAATTCAGTCTGACACCTGTCAGCGCAGGTTTGACTTGTCCATAAACACACGCCTTCCTACACACTTAAAGGCAGCTAAAACCCTGTGTTGTCCAACCCCAAGTAAATTACATGCATAGGCTGTTGCAGTAATTTCATATTGGGCGGGTGGGGTCGGTGTTTTTATTTTTGGCTTTTGTTGAGGACACAGACCTTCTCTACCAGGGAATGAGATTGAACAGAGCTACAGGGGTGAGTCTATCCAATGGCACTGGCCTGGCAGCCGCGCTAGTCTGGAAGCATGCTACCAGACATGCTGTCTCCACTTCACAGGCAGGGTCCTGGCCTTCAGTGGGTGGCCCCTCGTTTCATAACTTGCCATGTCTGGGTACCAGCTGGAACCTGGTGCTGGCAAGCCTAGTGCCATTGACTTTGTCTGGGTACCCAGAGTGCTTTTTTTTTTTTTGTCCCGTGCGTACCCAAGCCATTTAAAACTGGCAAAGTAAATCAGCCTAGATTTACCCCAGTTCCCGCTTTACAGGACAACCGTGTGGTAATCCTCTGTGACAATGTGTCACCTTCCACACTCCACATCAGATCCGAAGGGTGTGTGACACCTAGCCACGAGTTGCCCTTACCTCTGCGGTTTATAGGTCCCATCCAACATCGTGCTGAAACATGTTGTCTATGATGCAGTAATGGTTGAATTTGGGGTGCTCAGTTTGCTTCAATACCCCCACTTGCCTGTTTTACTTAGGGCTGCCATGTTCAATGTGAAGAAATAAGGGATGTTCCAGTCCTTTCCCCGGGGGGGGGATGCTATAATTTTTGGGAAAACTAGTAAGTTAGTAAGTACACTCTGAAGTGTTTTATTGCAAGACTAAATAACAAAATTACTAAAAATCACAAATCACACAAACAATTAGATATTGAAAAACATAAACATAACCTCGTGTCCTTCCCAAACACATGGAAACAATCAGTGACAGCAAACATTCCCTAAAAAATACATCCTATAGAAAAAAGTCTCCTTGTTTCTGCAGCAGCTATTCAGTCACTGATTATTGCCTAGTTTTGTTGGTTGCACTATAATATATGCTTATGTAAGCAACATAAAATGAATTAAACAAACAACAATATGCCATGTCTCCCTCGGGGTAAGTCTAAGGTATTAGCAATCGAGCAAATCTTTAATTTCTTTAGCTGCTCGGATCTGGGTAGCACCTGCAACATGTTATTTCAAGTCACTAGCAGACATCAATAACCTGGAAAACAGCGACTGGGTTTTAACCTTCAGCTGCGCGAGGCAACCACCGGTTCAGGGCTAACGGCAATGATGACGCGGACGTGACCTCATATCTGACAGAGCGCGCGGAATTTGTCGGTTCGTAACGGTAGCTCACCGCAAACTTATTCTCTCCGCTTGTATAGCTGGTTCGATTTTACTTTTTCTTACGTCATTCTCTGGCATTCGAAGAGCTAGTGTCAATATGAAACGACGTGTACGAAAATACGGACAAATCGCGTCTCTTATCGCTTCAGTAATTGACGCAGCACTTTGTGTTCCAATACGGGTCGATCCCACATTATAAGGTGGCAGCCAGTTATGTCAAGTATTTCGTAATGGCTCAGCGGCGAATCTGTGAGTATTTCTCAGAAAATACTATCCTTGTTAGCTGTTGACATCTACCCGTAATACAAAAGAACTTAAATTCATTGGTCATTCCGACTTTTAGCACCCTGAGCTCAAAACGTCTTCCCGCGTTTATTCTATTTCAAATATCCTTTATACCCCTTGCACACCGGTCAGCCAAGCAAATATGTCAGATTGCTGCTCAGCGTGTTTATTCATATTTGAACTGGAGCTGAACTGAAACCAAGGGGGAGCTCTGCCAACTTGTTATTCATGTCCTCTCTGAACGCCAACTGAGCGCGGAACGGGTTGTACCATGGACCAAAGGCTAGTTGGATCTGCAATCATGCGCAGTGCTTAGTATTGATTTAGTGCGCTTTTCGTTGCATTTTATGCTTATAGTTCGATGGTACAGTTTATTAATATAAATTCAGATACAAAGTTTCGTGTAACAATTGTAATTTAACAATTTAAATTTGTGAATTTTCTTGTGCGCCATTGTTATGTGGTTAGGCTGAAAGTGTAATTTATTTCCATATAAATACAAATTCGGAATGGGGAAATAATCTGCGTTATTAAAGATTGTAAAAAGTTATGCGTGAGAAAGTAGAAAGTGAGAAATATGATAATAAAATATACTGTTATCTGCATACAGTTTATGTACTACTAAATACCGCGATGCTGTATCATCATTGTGAAGAAAGAGACAAAACGTTCTTTTGGCGCCATCTTCCGGTAATATCAAGGTAATGCAATTTGTAATACGTTTAAACGAGCGTGAAGGGCCATTATTTTTAGCGCTTGTGAGGATGTCTCAGTGGGTGGCACTGCTGCCTCACGCAGCCACGTTTTGGGGATTTGAATACCACTAGCCCTCCATGTGTCTGTGGATTTTGTATGGTTTCCTGTGTTGTGCAATTTTCCTATTTTTTTCCCTAATAAATTCAGAAGCTTAAATATATGCCCTCTGTCTGACTGCAGATCTCTGGTTTGAAAAGGTCTGATTTAGCAATTTTTCCATGCAGTGACAGTTAGAGACATGGATGTCAATTATGGGGGGGGGGGGGGTTGAATTGCAAAACTCCCCCCCCCATAATCAAAACCAGCCAATACAACCTCCTGGACACCCTTGAATGGGGGAGACCTCAGCTTCCCCCGACGCTCAAACTAAAGTTATGCCCTTGGTTACAAAAGACCTAAATTATGGAACAAAAACTTGTTTCATTGAGGAAAAAAATGTTCCAATAAATACATATGTCAAAATTGTAACTTCGGTGTTATTGTAGTGTTAAGTTTGACCTTGTTTTAATTTTTATTTTTCAAAGCATGATATCCCATTTTTTTGCGCAGATGCAGGTCAGATGCTGTTATGTGGATGTCGCCTGCTATCGCCTCACTGATGCTGTGGTTTTTTTTCCTCTGAGTCCCAAAGTAACTTGCAGGGCAGTGTGCAGAAGACCTCATCAGAGACCATAACGTCACCTGCAGTCATGTCCTGCTTTGTGTTTCTACTTTTGTGACCTGGTTTATTTAAAAGCAAAACTGCTTCTGCACAGAAAATATTTTGTTATATAAAATGCTCATAAACAAACCAAATACATTACTTACAAATATTGATTTAATATGATGAAATAGTATATATTGTATTAAAATTGCTAATTATATTTTGATTGTTGCTCACCAATGACAAATGTAATGCCAGGCTTAATTTCTTAGAGTGTCAAAGAATAAGAACACAAAGATAAATTGTATCATATGGGGAGGATATAAAAAACTTTTTTGGTTAAGTTAGGACCCTCCCCACACAAAACAAAGATTTGCCTGAGACAGCAGGACCCAAACTGCAAAGAGCCAACTTTGGGACCCAAACGCAACGAAAAAACGAAATTTAGGAGGATGTGGCCAGTTAGCATTCAGAACATTTTGTGCACAGGATGAATAATTTTTTTCTGTTTAGCCCTTTAGCAAGCAGCCAGTCCTGTTTCCTTATTCACGGGTCCTGCAAGGCATTAGAACAGGGCTGAGGCAAGACCAGGGCTCTCAAAGCTGTATCAAGGTGACACCAAATAAGCAGGTAAGAGTCATTCTCAGCCTGTAATGTAGATTACACCTCAGGTCACAGTATTGTCAGTACAACAGGTTTTATTTTTAGCTACACTATATTTGGAAGTTTAATGGGTGGCTCCAAGGGAAACAAACACACATTTAAACTGTCAGCAAAATTAACAGACAACTATATCTGTGTCATTGTCACATAGGTACAGGACATAGAAAGATTTTTTCTTCCCATGACCTAAAAAATTCACAATATTTAAATATTTAAAACATGGCTATACAATTCACAAAATATTAGAACATTTATATAATTGTGTTCAGAAACTTATGCACTACTTTTCATGATTTTATAATTCAATAAATGCAGATCACCTTTCTAACTTGTCTCACCTGGAAACAGCTGAAACCTTAGTCTCCTGACTGACTGGGTGCCCTCGTCGAAACAATCTTAACAAAATATGTTTAATCTCTGTTGTTCTGAAGCAGTAAATTAGGGGGTTAACCAAGGGGGGCAGAAGGCTGTAAATTAGTACCAGCCCTATACGAGCGTCTGTGTTTATTGTTGACATGTAGACGAATAAGCGAGGAATGTAATATATGCTGATAATGCAGAACTGGGTGATACAGATGGAAATGGCCTTCAGCCGACCCTGCATGCTGGCGATGCGGAGGACGGCGATGATGATGTGGGCATAGGACAACATG
>JAODJU010000038.1:14563156-14583099 GCA_026776725.1 Gnathonemus echidnorhynchus | reverse complement strand
CTTCACAGGGGTGGGGTGGGCTGGGGGAATTTGCCGCACTGGAGAACCAGAATGCTATTGCGGAAAATCAATTAGCAGCACATCTCCACAAGCACCGCCCTGCCCCCCCCAACCCCATCACCACGTCACGCTCTCCGAAACCTGATTTAAGAACGTGTGAAGCCGGCTCACGCTGTGACTTTATTTCCCCCTTTCCGTAAAAGCGCATCGCGGCCTGCTGCACCGCCGAGCCCCCGCTACTCTCCTCTGCGTGACAGCTTGGCCTCACCACCGCCATCTGACCCTCTCATCCTCCGTCGAGCACGCGGTGCCTGTCAGCGCGGCCGGGCGGGGGGGGTGGGGGTACGAGGGACGCAGCATGGCGGGCAGACAGAAGCCAGAGCTCTAAGAGAAATGAAATTAACCAAGAACCCAATACTGAGATACACCCACTAAACTTTCTGGATCGAGGCCTGACCCCCCCCCCCCCCCCCCCCCCCAACACCCCCCTTCTCTACCACACGCACACCCTGAAGTTTCGTTTATGCATCATATCGCACCCCAGAACTAACTCTGCAGCTTTGCATCCGAGCTTTATATTTGGGTATGTTTTGGGTTCAATGTATCCCGTTGCCGAAACTGACATACGAGGCGCTGAATAGAAAGCGCCTCTTAGTACTAACATTTTTAAAAATCATTACTAACAAGAGAGTGGATAATAGAGTACCGCTTTATTCCCATTTACATATGTACAGTTCTTATAAACGTCGTTTGTTTCTACTGAAGCAAGTCATTGAGATCTTCGTGTTGTTTTACCAGAAGCTACATATCGCGTATAATACATGAAACTGTGTTGACTGCACAGTTACCTATAGTTACCTTTTATCTTTATATTGATGTGATAATTAAAATCCTTAAGTGATCCTATATCCGAAAAGCTAAATATCAGCTTTCAAACTAAACACTTTTGCATAAGTAGGTTACCGTATTTGCACGAAAATCATCTAATCAGTAGATCTAACGGATTTCTCTAATTCACACAGTATCCCACAACATGATTAAGGGCTAGCTTTGTTTCTAAATATAATTTAATAAGAACAATAAATAGTAATAGAACTATATCCATAGGCATCTATCATATTGTATCCCATTACTGAATATGAATCAGTCAATAAGACATATTATATTTCAGTGAACTCGAAATTGAATATAGTCTAAATATGGTATAAATAAGCAATGTCATGAATAAAATCAGCTTATACAGCCACATTAGCAAGTCTTGGATCGCAGTCCTGCTCATATCTGTAATGGTACACTTCCATCTGATCGCGACAGGCTTCTCTTATGTTGTTTAGCCATTTTTTGATGCCTTCTCTGTTTAAATACAAAACCATGAGGAACACGACGCCAATCAGGGCCAAAACGATTCCAAGAAACACGTAAGACACGGCTTCCAGGTCAGCGTTTGTGCAATCCAGGTCTTCCCTGTGGAGTTTCTCTAGGGGTGTTCCCCTTTTGCCCTCGGGCTCCGAGCACTGTAAAAGGCTTGCGTCCGGGCATTGTGATGCGTTCTGCAACCAGAAATACAAACTCTGCAGATCGCAGTTACAATCAAAAGGATTGGAAGCCAGAAACACGTGTATCGCCTTATGCTCGGACAGCCTTGAGACGTTTTCTTTACCAATGGTCTGGATGGAGTTATTCGTCAAGTCCAGTACTTGCAGGTTGAGTTTGTCCAATGTGTTCAGAGGAATAGTTTTTAAGCGGTTCCCCGACAGTTCCAGCCACTGGAGCCGGCGCAAAGTGCCGGTTGTAAGTGCACCCGACACCTGTGTGACTGCTAAATTGGTCAGGGAGATGTTCAGGCAAAGATATCTCAGCTCCTGTAAGCCGCTGAAGGCTCGCACGGAGATCGAAATCAGCCGATTGCCGCTCAAATCCAACCTCCGCAAGTGCGGAAGTCCCAGGAAGGCACCTCCTTCGACTATCTGGATGTTATTCTCCGACAGCGACAGGTTCAATAGCTCCAGCCGAGTCCCGTTGGGCGAAAAGCCCTCACTGACCAAAATCGAGATGTTGTTTCCCTTCACAATCAGATTGGTAACCCAGTGGGGAAAATCCATGGGTAAGTCTCCTTCCTGCAAGCCACGGCAGGTGACGGTCCTTGTGCTTTCGGCACAGGTGCAGCCCGCCGGGCACCACTCGGCTCTGGTCAGCGACAGCAGCACGCAGGTCGTTGTAGCCCAACACACAGCCAGTTTGGAAATGCGAAACGCCCTGTCGTTGCCATGGTAATCATCCCATGTCTTCATCATTCCCATTTTGAAATAAGGCGTCTTAATCCCCCTGATGTGCAGATCGTGAGCAGTCCGACTCGCCCCAAGTAGGTTTAAAGAAGATGCTCAGGTCGACATGCTTAAATGTCGCTCTCTCCTATTGTCCAGGATGAGTTTTTTTTCCTTTAATCTCGGTTGATATTTATTTCAGCGCGATGTTTGTCTAGTATGGTAGGCGGGTTTGCGGTTTCGTTTGGCAACAGCTCATCTTTTTGGACTCGGGGAGATCTCGCCCTGTGGACGCAATCAATTGCTGTCCATCCGTATTCTCATGATTCCAGCAAAGCCTCGCCCCCTTTCGTGATGGGGACGGGTCCACGCTGCGGACCGTTTTTGCAATTCCTAATTCTGGATGGCTTTCAGCTATATAAAAAAGCAGGCAAAATATATAAATGGCCTAAGGCAAAATAAAAATATCCGTAATAACGAACAGAACAATGGTATATGTTTGAAATATGCGCCGTGAGTCTTCATTTGTCAAAAAAGTTGAAGCACATTTGGTAACATTATTTGTTTGTACCAAATATCGTTTGTCTTTAGCATTTGCCAGTTTATGCAGTGACGTAATTTGTTATAATGATTCTTATTCCATAGATATTTAAAAGACCCTTTGAATAGATCATTAGAATAGACCTAGATACAGTGAGAAAAACTACGCCGTGAGTAGAGCACTATAAAAAGATTGTTATGAAAACTATTTCCAGTTTCCATGTGGCATTTTCCAGGTTTTTAAGCTTTTCACTTAACGGCTCATATAAAATAATTATTTTATGATGTCTTACTTGGCTGACTGGAGTACTAGTTCTGTAGATAATATATTTTGCGGACCATCATGGTCCATGTATGTCTACAATGGGGTCTCAGACCCTTGGTTAATGATGTGGATCATCTGTTTTGTCCCATCCTCTGAAGCCCGCTCATTATTCCATTTCGCATATTTCCCAGGGGATGGCACCCCCTACTGGTCGGCCAATGCTTCGAACTGTTCAGAGGTGGTTTTGAGTTCTAGCATCTTATAAAATCATACACGGTATATCGCATTTGAAGAAACATCGTGCAGAAAAAGCATTAACATCTCGTATACAGTAGGTGCAGTTCTACTGAAGACCTTGTCCTGGTCACTAGAGGTAAAGGTTCATTTCAGTTGTACCTACATGGTACTAACCCATTTTCTGTAAAATAAGGTGGCAGTCAATTCAGCACCATTTTGCTTTTATGGTTGGTTTTTATGGCTTTCATGAGTTATCAGCCGGCCAAATCTTCTCTATTCAGCTTTCCAGAATTTAATTAAGCCAAAAGCCAGAGGGCTCGGTGAAGGATAGATGTGTCCCTGTCCCTATGATTTAAGCATGCAGGATTCCTGGCTTGTTAATTTTTTTGGGCTATTTGTGCCAACGCAATCTGTTTCAGCTGATGCCATCTATTATTAGAAACGGTGCTATTGCTGTGAAACAGCACATGTGGTCAAATGTGGTTTTTTGTCTATTAAAAGATTAATGCATTAATATTTGAAACATGACGCTGCACAGACTGAAAATGCACAAGCTCGCATAATAATGATAAAAGATATCGATTACACATGATCAGTGCTCTAGCCTTTGGTAATGAAACTAATACCATCTAATTCAAATGTAAATGAATAAAAACCTTATAACCAATTTGATGGCTAAGAACCAACGAACTTAAGGCTTATCTTTCAAAAAAGCACCCGTGCCCAGATTCCTCTTAAATGACACTGTAGTAATTTATCTGTGCCTCTCGGCCATGGAGATGAAGATAAAAATGAAGACAAAGGTGGTCATTGTCCGAATACGGCGACATTCCTGGGTCGAATTAAGATGAAGTGAATGTGCCGTGGGTTTAACATTACTCAAAGTAAGGTTCTCGTTCAGGTCACGCGGGACCGCCGGTGCGAGCAAGGGGCCAGAAATGTACACCCCTTGCCGACTGTGGGGCATGCTTAGAATTGACAGCTACTGGGACCAGAGAGACGGAACTCATTGGGGGGCAACGAGCGGATCCGTCGCGGTGGGCCAGCGATAACAGCGTGGAGGTCACAGGGCGTGTTTCAGTCCTCAAAAGGATGTTTCGGCTGAGTTGAACTTTGGGACTGTGTGCTGGCGTGTGCGTGCACGTGTGTTTATGGACAGAAGAGTACAGTAATTTTCACCTATGTCTGAAACTGTATACAGTCACATAAACGGTGGATTTTTTTTTTATCGTATTAACATAAGTAAAATAACATTAAACAGATCAGCTAGTTTATATCTTCTGGTATAATTTTTTTGCTGGATTGAAGATCTGCATTTGGTTATGTTACCGCGTTTTTTCTGGTTTTTAAGGCATTCTAAACGGTTTTATGCCTTTTATTGCCCATAGCTGTTATTATTCTGTTTCCAGCTAACATCTCTCATGGAAGAAAAGAATTGCTAAATAAAAAATATTAATATCGGTTGCTCTTGTAACAACTGGGCAGTTGCTTGAGGCAGTAAGATATTTTATTCATTGTGTATTTTAGCCTATAATATATAATGTGAAGGTCAGGTTATTACGGGTGGTAATAATGGTAATATTTTTATATTCCCTGGGGAGAGGCACCAACATTTTGAATTATTTATATAATTTTCATAAATAATTTTCCTCTAGGCAAGTGGATTCTGCTAGAGGGACATACTATTGGTCCCATAAGGCAGAGATCTTGTGCCGTGGAGAGAAATGGGACTCTGGTGTAATCTAGTGAGGAAAGACACCAGCGTTGCATGACGGCGTGCACGCTCGCTGAACACGGTCCCTGCGGATGCGCCTTCGGTTACTCCAATCTGTGTCCGTGATCTGAAGAGTGCCCGTAACTACAAGGAGCGACAAGCGTGACATCAGAGCATTCAAACTAGCATCCTTACCTTGCCTTCCTGAAGATAACACCTAGCAGGGTTAGGGTGCGAGGACAGGTAGGGTTAGGGTTAGGGTTAGGGTTAGGGTGCGAGGACAGGTAGGCCGGTAACAGGAGGAGACTCTCCAGAGCAGCCAACATGGTTTAATAAAAAACAGGAGGTTGGGTGTAATTCTGCCAATTATCTAATGTTTCATCAGTATATATGATCCAATCTAATGTTCTGGTAACGTCTTCTCTAGGTGGAAGAAATTGGGAGGTGCCACTTCTATTTTTGAAATTTCTCTCAAAGCTTTTTCAAAAACCTCCATGTGGAAATAATAGAGATAACCAATCAGATAGTAGAGGAGGTAGGACCATCTAATCAGATCTAGTCTTTGTCCCACCTCCTCTAGTTGCTTGGACCCACCTCTTCTACAATCTGATTTGCTATCTCTCTGAACCAATCATTTTCTACTCTGCCCTCAGAACATTTTTGTGTAAGTAAAACTCCTGTGAGCAAATAATAGGGATTTAATGGGGACCCTGTGATGTCTTGTTTCCCTCATTGTAACTCCCGGCAGCGGCTAAACACATCTGATCTTGTGTTGTGTCTAGTGGGGAGCACAGATCTTACTTTTGTTACTGAATCAGCAGAAAAGCGTATAGACATTGAGAGTCTGGAAGCTCTCCACCATCTGATAAGCTTTCTGGTGGCAGGCCTGGGTAATTAACGGTGGGACAATCCACCCCCAAGACAATCGTGAGAGGACATCTGCGCCTGGCTTCCAATTAGGCCGCCTCATACGTCAGGTCTCCGGCTATGATGCTGTTGGTGTAACACACTTGCCCAGCCTTTGGAGCCCGATTTATTGCTAGGGACTAAACAGGTTTTGGTGCGATAAGGTTATTGCCCTTGTGCAAAGGCCCCGGATGGCATGGAATTCTGTAATCGATTGAGTCACAGCTATCTGCCTTGACTCCAGACACCTTGACACTGCAGAATGCCTATTTTTCCCCTCACTGTCAGTCATGTACCTTCCCTCAATTGACCAGCTATCCGTCATGCCACTACTCACCTTTCGGACTATTGCTCTTGCACCCCAGGTCGACTCACTGGGTATCAGTCACATACCACTCCTTGAAGCCCTGGGTGTCAGTCATGTTCGCCTGTTTAGACTCACTGACTGTCACTCAAGTACCCCCTCCTTGACTCACTTTGTTCTTTATCAGGTCCCACGTATGTTGCTTAATAGTTGCACACAGTTTAACAAACAATAAACAATTATTAAGTCTCCTGTTATTTATGAATTAACTCTTATACGTTCCTACAATAATTATGCTACTATGAGAAGTCATCTCACGTATGCCTTTGGGGTCAATTTGACCCCAGAGTTAAGTAATGTATCCTCCTAAGATCTAGGGGAAAAAAGAAGTTTTTCATTTACATTTTAACATGTGACTTTAGTATTGGGATGGTAAAAAGCAGACCCCCATGCATGTGATGTCATCTTAAAGACTTAATTGTCCTCTTCAAGGAACAAAAGGACTTAATAGAGTCTCATGTATAGTGTGAGAGATATGAGCAAAAACAATCTCCTCTATGGAGGATTAAAATGAATTGCTGGATCTCATGAGGATATAATCATTTAATATACTGCTTCTGGATAATGCTAATTATAGACCATAGATATTTTTTATTTTCATGGTTATTTGTCTAAAAGGCGATCTTCACAACAGGCATTAATATGTGATTCAGTTTTACTCAGCCCCACACTTAATGTGATCTTAACCAACATTATTTTTTCTTTCTCGAGATATTTTCTATCTAGAAGATAACTTTTAGATGCTGTGTTGGAGCCTCAGAAGCATTTCCCCAGTCTGTGCCAAGGCCGAAAACATTTTAATCTCACTGTGGGATCAGTTTGGATTCACTGCAGCTTCAGTCACAATTAAATGCCACACTGAGAAATCGAAGAACCGGCTGCCAAAGCTTTTCTGTAACATTTTTCGGTAGACGGTCCTGAGCAGGCTTGGCCCCCTAAAACGAACCGTGCACCTGGTTTCAGGCCGTGGGAAATAGCTTGCGGTCTGGTATCCACATCGCCAACAGAAGCCACGCACAGATAATCAATAACAATGAGTCATCGATTCATTTGCACCCAGGAGAACCTGACAGGTCAGACAACTGAATGGTGAGACTGTCAGCTGATTTATGGTGTTTACAAAGATCCTTTCCCTGCTTCCTGTCACTCCTCCAGCATGCATGCTGAGGATTTTGCCGTCCCTTTGAGGGAAAGCTGTCACTTCTGTGATATAATTATTATGCCACTGATCTGAGACACTTTCATCTGAAGCGTGTCAGAATTTTTACAGCTGCATAATTTCACTGCCACAAAGCAGTTTAGGGTATTACTGCAGGGACCTTATTTATTTTCATAAAGCTGTGTCTTTAACTTACCGTGCTGGCTGCTGTCCTGTTGAACTTTTAGTTACCCTGCCTCTTTGCAAGGCTGCACGCATTTATTACGAACTCATCCTAGCACACAGAGATCTAGCTTATCTATTTACAGCCCTCAGAAGGTCGAAGACAGATGTTCATCGCCTGTAGAGCTTTCTACATGCCCTCCGTCATGCACAGAATAACTGTAACCCAAAAATGCAAATCAAGAACCATTACAAAAAGTCGTCAGCGTATGTGATTTTATCCTTACTTTGGCTGCCTGGTGTCAGATTCTCTTGTGTAACGGCAAAGTCTTTCAGTTTTACTGTTTCACCTTTTCAGCAGTATGTTTTTAGTCTAACCTGGGAAGTTGGAAAATTAGCTTCTTTGTCTTTCAAAGTAGGACCCCCCAGAGCGTACCTGGAGCCAGACCCCTTTGCACCTGGGCACCTCAAGTGTCAGGAGATGCCACAATCTTCCGGATTTGCTTTGTAATCCACCTGAGCAGCTTGTCACCAGAGACCCATCCGTAGCTTCCTGGGCGGCACATTGTCAGTCAACGTAATTCTGGCCACCCTGTATCTTCTGGCTGCTGCAGAGGATGAGGATGAAAGACGTTTTTTATAGCAGACAAGAGTAATGTAATGTTTTGGATTAATCTGTATACATGTACATTGCATCTAAAGTGTATACACGACCTGCCGTCTATCTATATTATATGGGTTCTGATTTTTTTCAAAAGGGACATGATTGGATAAACATAAACATTATATTTTACATGCTATATAAATTTAATATAAATACTAAGCCTTTGGTATTTTTATTAACTGGAACTGGCCACAGACCACTGGGCATCTGGGTAATCAATAGTAAATTGACTGATAAATAAACACTGATTAATTTTACCTGGTTAAAACCACATAGTGGACGATCATTTGGAGATTGAATAAAGGGATGTTTTTGACAGTTATGTGTATGCGAGCTTAACTATTCGTTTCTATTGCAATTCAGTGTTGCTCTAACATGACCGTATCATCTTAATGAATATTATATCTGACTAGCGTGAGCAAAATGAGCGGAGTACCCGCACGACCCTGAGCAGGATAACGGGTGAGGAAGATGGATAGGCGATTAGTCGAGGCGGCTTGCGTGTCTGATATGAAGGACATTACATGGGCAGTCACGTGGCTTTAATCGTTAGCACGAGCGAACGGCGCGGCGGGGGCGGAGACCCGCGACTTTTAAGCACTGCTTCTGAACGAAATTAATAAATGATGGGCGGCTCTTTTGCCAACCACTTCAGATTCGCTATGGAGTTGGGGGTGTAGAGTAACCGACATCCACAATACGGTGTCGTGTCTCGTCCCATCAATTAATCATTGCAGTTTGTAACGAGGGATTGGAGGGCATTCTTAAAAATTATTTCTCTTCCATCCAGTTAGATTAGAAAGGAACCTTAAGATGAATGTACTGTATGGTTGATGCAATATCTTTGTAGCAGCATATAAGAAATACATAACCTGATTCAATTTACTGCCACAGCAATAGTAAATTAAGCTATGAGTTGGTTCATAAAATCTGAATATTTACATTATGAATATATCTCAGTGTGGTGGCTTCTCATTTGATTCTTCTTTTATGTGAAAATGACCATAGTACCACATAGAGTTTAATACTGTTTTTGGCATCAAAGATTCTTTCATTTTCAGTAGGATATTAAAGCCTTTGGACAGAAATATCCCCAGTGTTTGTAACCAAACATTCCAGTTCTTAGATTTCCAGCTCGGTGTGACTTGCTTGCAATCTCCAAACAATGGAAGGTTTTTCTTCATGCTTACGGAGATGAAACCCGGTGTCATCGACAGCTTAATTCTGGCACAGTTCACGGCCTGGCAGGAAGTATCTCTGGGACAAAGTCATGAACAAAGTCAAGCTTGCAAACTGCCATTTGTTGTACCAGCGTCTGCACCATAAGTCTAGCTGGCATTGTTTAATTTCTGTGGCTGTCACGTTTTTTTTCCATGTGCTTAATCCAGTGGGGAAAAAAGTTCACAGGAGACAATATTTACGTTCTGAAGGCCTGATCTCCCTCATCAACTCCTGCTGGGGCCTCATAAATCAGTGAACAGCTCCTCAGGGCCAACACCAAGACATAGTGAAGTGACAGTTGCTTCTCCCTCCCCTTGAGAAAAGGATGACCTTCGTGGAGATGGATGGCTGGCCTGCTGTCTCCTCGCGAGTGGCTGCTAAGGTCGGCCCGGCCTAGCCGCTGCCAAGCCCTCACACCAAATGTTCTCATCCATCAGTATTTTCAGGAAACTTCAAAATGAAAATGACGAGGTACCATAGAGAGTACAGCGTAACAGGAATGGATTGGGTAACTAAAATTCAGTACAGGGGACAAGCTATTTGTAAAAGCCTATTAATGAAACTATATATTATGCTATATTTTACAAAAGTCACTTCTCTCTCCCCTTTGGAGGATGATCTTTCCAGAGATGGACAGTGTGCAGTTGCAGGTTAGGACTCTCCATGGATTTCTCCATGAGGTCCTTGCACTAGGTCCTTAAACTTAGCTGTTCCTGGGTCTGGATGACCTTACTATCTAACCCTCACTTGCATGTTGCTCTGGACAACAGCATCTGCTAAATATATGAATGTCTCCCAAAAAAAAAAACCTAACAGCTGACAGATTATATGTATAGCATTGCAAGTATGTAATCTGTAAAGAATTTGTATTCGGAAGCTTTTGCACACGTTTTGTATTTAGGCTCTCTTGGGAGGGGCTTCCTGGTGTAGAGATTAACCCCCACCTTCACACATCAGTTGACCTACATGGCATGACTGTTGCTATGGGAAACCCATTCTCTTGTATTCACAGCAAAGGTCGGCAAACAGGAAAGCAGCCGTCCCAGTGGATTCTACGTTCCAGTTAGTGCTTAATTCTTTTCCTTAATTATAAAGGAGTTTTCCAGTCGTCACTGTGCTTTCAAGCAGGACACATGGGGGATTCCTTATCTGTCTCCGGAAATAACCGGCTACACATAAAATGTCCATCAAGAACACTGACTTTTTGAAGAGCTAATTAGCTGTAGTAATGAAAAACTTATTGTTAAATATTGCTGAAAACATCACATTGCCGCCTGAGAAAGCATTTCTGATGCACATAGCAAGTCAGCACCACCTGGAGATCCCTCAGCTGTGTGAGAATGGTAACACTGTGTGTGTGGCATGCTGATATAGGGTATAACTGAATTTCAGAAGCAGTTTAGATATTTTAGGTCCTTGATTCTGATTCGATAGTTAGCGATGTATCTTGTGCAACAGTAGCCTGCACAAACTCTGAGACTCTGGGACTATCTTCTTATCGGTGCAACAGGAATAAACAAAAATCGCTGTGTTAAATACTTCATAAATCTGTGTGTGTCATTGTGCCAAAAATGACTCCAAATAAGTCACAATTTGAGGATATTAATCATGAATTAAAATCTGCGGTGCGATAGTGCTTTCCTTCAACACAAAAAAAATTGTATGGTAATGAGGAAGCAGGCTCAGGCCAGCATTGTTAAAGTGCAGTGTGAGCGCAGACAAGTGGAAGAGTGAGGAGGGCGGCAGTTGTGCTTGATACAAGGCAACCGAGCCCTAAGTGTTTGCTTGTCGTGTGAGATTCTGCAACTACTGTAGGAGACACCTCAGCTAGCTGATCCATTCACGGTCCTGCTGTCTTTTGCTATCTTTTATCTGCCCTCTTGTGTATCCAAGGACGTTCTTGTATTTTTGCACTTGTTTTTGAGTTGACCAGATTTTTTATTCACTTCTTTCTGCATCTTTTTACAAAGTATTTTGTTGTTTTTGCTAATTTGTGCATGTCACTGGTCATTTATTGGAAGCCCAGTTTAGCTGCACTTTTGCCTAGTTGCCTTCTTGACCCCTGTATGATTGTAAGGTACTATTGTAATGTACTTGTATGTCACTTTGTACAGAAATGTCTGCTAAATGTATACAAGTAAACAAACAAACAAACGAATGAATGAATGAATTAATGTAAATGAAAGGCACTGACAGCACAAACACTGTATTTCAAGGAGCATAATTGATGGAACCTGGGTCCTGATGCATACATAATTTTTTTAACGGAGCACATTGTTCCCCCTGCAGAGTGAGCGATGCTGTGTCATCACCGTCACAAGCCAACCAGTGAAACGACCTACCGTGGAGACACGAGGCAGAAAGTGAAAGGTTGAGGGGAAAGGGAAAAAAAACTATTTTAACCAGCGTGTGGATTATATTTTAATAATGGCCGAACACCACCCTGAATGGTTTCCAATTAGAACTTTGGCCAAATAAATTACGTTAATGACCTAACAAGAAAGAGTTATGGGGGCATATTTTTACGCGAGGTGGACCTCAGGCTCATTCTGTCACAAATCACATGGAAGGGCTTAAAACGAGAGTGAAATACGACATGGGCCAAAAATACGTGCAGACCTCTGGCGAACTGCAGGGGACGTTGGAAAGGGCTGCCATCGCTTTTCGCTTAAGGAGGATCTTAAGGTTTGGTTTAATGGGCTAAGTCGCTGTTAGGCTCTGAACCATTACTAATCTGCTGTTCTTCATTAGGAGGGCTGAGGCTGACATCGTAGCACCTGCCACATTAGCTGAGCTGTCTTATTCACTCCAGACGGGCATCGTTTTCACCTGGCCCCCGGACGCTACCTTGGGTCTAGTTTCTCTTCATATGCTCCTCCCTCCTCACAGCCTTTCCTTCCGCCCCCCCGCCCCCCCCACCACTGCTGGTAAGCTGACCCAGCCTGACTGCAGATAGAACACCACCCTCTCTGTCACTGTCATTTTTTTCCTCTCTTTGATGAGCAATAAAGTACAGTTAGCCTATTTCACTTATCTATCCCTCACCTCCCCCCCACCCCAAAAGCACCTCAGATGAAATATGCATCCAAGTTCAGGATGCAAGTGCATATATGGAATATGTTGTTGTTGTTTTTTTATTTTGGCCATTTTCTTTGTGATGAGCCACCCTATAAGCTCTGATCAATATGGTGAAGTGACCTCACTGTATGACATATGGGGGCCAATCTGGCTCCACTTGGTATAAATGACATCCATCTCTGTTTCCCTCTGTCTCATATTTATGAAGTCGTCTTTTCTTACCTCTCTTGGTTCCCCTCTGTCTCCGGACCTAAACCTCTCCCTGTTTTCCTCCCCTCTTCTTTCCCTCTACCCACCCCCATCTGTTTTAAGTCCCCCCCCCACAGCTCAGCTTTGCCATAACCTTGAGTTTCCCTTCCTGACCTCCCTCCGCTTCGTGACTGACAGCTGTCCGTCAGAATCGCCCGGCGGCGTCACTCACCACCTCTCGTCGGTGCTGACAGCCGTCTGGGGCGGCGGCACCATCCAGAGACGCTTCATGCCGGATCCCGACGGCCCTTTTCGACAGCTGTCCTTACAGCAGCAGCGTGCGTGAGGATGAATAGATCGTTCCTGACCGCCGCACTGTCAATATCCCACAGCATTTCTGGGAAAATGACACAGCCGTCCTCCATGTGAATTTATGTTAAACTTGCCATATTGGTGTCTTCTGTCCAACAGATTTCCGACAAACCAATTAACACAACTTATACGCACAAATTAATGTCCCTTATGTTTTTACATTTTTTGTCCAGTGACCGTAAAGGCTGAATCAATGTTGATAATGATCAGTGGTTTGAGTTCTCAGTTGATGCTTTTGTCCAAGGAAACCTAATAAACTGCAGCATTTTTACATAAACAGTTAAATGTCTTTTTCAGGAGTATAAGAATGGGCTTCCTGGGGTTTGAAACACCAACTTTGTTCTGATGCCCTATACATGTGCAGAAATACAGGCTTATCCTTGGGACAGACTAGACAGTTTCAGTGTCACATGACAGACGTCTGCGTTTACCTCATTCAGATTCTGGATAAATCATAGGGCACATCCATCCCTGTTCCTCACACGTCGCACAGGCACGCACATGTCGGACGTGAGTTCTGGAAGGTTCTCTTCACGGGGCCTGACTGAGCTTGCTGTGATCCTGATGACACTCCTGGCCTCACCCCACGGAGCGTGTCCTGAGGCGTCTGGAGGCTGCCCATAAGAGGCGTGCCGTCGGGTTTCGGACACAGCTCTGTGATGCCCTAATGCGGACTGAAGGTGTCCCCCGAAGGGCTGGCAGACTGCTGATGCTGCGAGTCTTTGTCACGAAGACAGAAATGGCGGCCGGCTCCACCCCAGCCAAGCAGGGTATTTAAAGTGAGCCTGTTCACCTTCCCCGGCTTTTGGAACAATTGCAAGATTAATGATGGAGGCAGTGAAATCTAATTATTTCTAATTTTTGCAGTTGCCTTGGTGCCGGTTAACATGTGAAACGGGGTTACAGGATTTACTGTTCTAGTCCTGGTTCTGTATAAAATGATGAGCAGTGACTAATTTGATATCTGTTACTCTGCTTGCTTACACAGCAGCACATCACTGAGACAAAAAAGGAGAAGCTGCAATAAACAAGAGCCACGGGAAATGTTCCGCAATATTTCATTGTTGTTAATATTTCATTGCTCTGATTATTGGGGGGGGGGGGGGGCAAAATTTATGTCCACGCCCCCATTAAGCCACATATACATATGATGGAGACAAAAGGAAGTCTTATCAGGAAGCCTTTGTTCATGGGTAGCCCCCGCTGTAACCTTGCAGGCCATTAATAGACCAGTTACCGATGTCACAGATAATTTCATTTACAAGGAAAAATAGGCTGATGAGATAAGAAAAAGCACGTCAGAAATTCACTGAAATTCCCCAGTTATAGATTATTAGTCATTAAAAAAAAAAAACTTTGGTATTAGAAAATTTTACTCCGAGTCATATATTCTGCATCCAATTCCAAAATATTTCCAGTCCTCCCATTAAGAGACGCAGGCAGTCGTCTAGGGCACCATCCCTAAAAAGGACATCGGCAAAGCAGACCACCAGTGCCACATGGGCACTGCACAGAAAGTGAAACATGGACTTCCTCTTTTTGGCCTTCCTAACATCTCAACCTTCCAGAGGTGGCCAATCTTATCCAGAAAGGGCCATTGGGTATGTGAGTTTTTGCTGCAACTCCCTAATTTCATTACTAATTGGCTAAAGAGTCCTCACACCTGGGTTTGAACAGCTGACCTAAAGGTTATCCCAAAAACCTGCATATGCATTGGCCCTTTGCAGATAGGATTGCCCACTTCTGATCTCAACGATGCTACACTGGCACCTAGTGGGCCTTTAGAAATCGGGATGCAGGGATTATTGTTTGCGCAATACAGTGGGACCCCAGTATCCACGGTTTCAATAACCGCGGTTATATTTATCCGCAGTCCAAAAAAAGTTATTTAAAACGATCCAGAGACGGTTTCTAAGTTTCAAACCGGTGGGTACCTACAACAGGCTAAGATATTTGAAAACAGATTATTTTTCTCTCATTACAGGCTTTGAACAGGTACATGGTGAAATATTTTTCATTGCAGAATGTATAAGAGTACCATATGTTTTTTCTTTGTTCTTTCGTCCTTTGATGAGTATAAAAAGCATGGTTTTCGTTGCTCCGTTATCCCTTGATAGGCTGTATAATATTTTTTCATTGCTGTATCGTTTCTTGAGAATTAGGCTAAAACGATTTCATTCAAGAAAGTAGGACTACAGTACAGCACGTAATATTGGCAATGTCATACTGTTAGTTTTTGCGAATTAAACTTTACCATATGTATAAATGTTTATGAAAATCGCCTTAAGTATGCATGAGGTTCGCGGATGGTTTATATAACCGCTGTCTAGCTCTTGGAGCGTATCACCCTCCGTTACGGGGGGATTACATTACGCGGCTTTGCTGCCAGGATCATAGGCGGAGTTTGATGTTTGCACTTGGGGGGTGGGGTGCAAGAAAAATAGCGATAGACCACTTGTGCTAAGGTGGAAATGCCAGCATAGAACACAATTATAACCTCACAACAGCATAGATTTACACAGCCTTTACGGTAAACAACTGCATGAATTCAAGACCAGATAATCCATGTCAGGGTGGACACTTTGAACTAGGACAGGATTTGTAAACTACCATTTCAATCAAAAGGCGCTGGATTTCAATTTAGTGCTGAGATCTTGCTGTGTGCTGGTAGGTCAGTCTCCTTTAATATGAAACAGCTGGACCATGAAACAAATCAAAGCGCTACAAGTCGTCTCAGGCGCGCATGTCTAGGATTTATACACTATATACACTTAAAGCACATACTTTGCATCTCTGTTTCTTAACCACATTAATAATAAATAAAAAGGTATTATACACAAAGTACGTACACAATGTGCATTATTACGAGAAAAAAAAAACGTTGTCGTAAATCTCGCGTTCAATTACTACAATGTGGGGAGGGTGAGGATTTCTGGTTCGGCGTCCTCATCTCGGGAGCACCGACCGGATGTTTCACAACATACTAATATGCGTCAAAGACGAATAAAGGCGTGAAACGTGGAAACGAAAGTGGATGTTTGCTATATTCAATCGCGGCGCAGACCCCTGCCAGAAGTTGCAGGATGTTGCAGAATCTTCAGGGAGATCATGTTTGATTTGGAAATCGTCTGCTTGACTTACATTTCCCGTCTCTCCAACGCGGCTGTAAGCTGTCTGTTACGAATGAGGACAGCGGTATCAAATCTTAGAACTTTCATTTCAGTTTCTTCTTGCCTTTAGCATTACCGTGAAACTTCTTTTTCTCGGAAATCTGTTCCTTTTCTAACGTTTTTGTCTCAATTGATTAAACCGGATTAAAGAGTAAACCGAGACTTGTCTAAGTAAAACGACATCTCCTGCCTACTTATTATTTATCCGATTTATTTCCAGCAATAATTTTATTTTAAAAATCAGATGTTAATATCTGTATCTTACTACCTATCCTCTGCTTCCATAAAAAGCAGGGGCTTAAAAAGGGCTCCCAGCTCACTCAGTCAACATAGGTCACCACCCCCAACCCCATGTGACCTTTGACAACTCAGATGGCCCAGGGGCCTGTGACAGGGTTAGGGTGCCTCTGGTGAAGAGATGCGGTGGTTCCCTGTCATTGTGTAATTCTCCTTATTGGTATTATTAGACAATGCGTCAGAGATTAATGTATCTTAAATAGGGACCCTCTTGCTTGACTCCCTAGATGCAGCCCAAACCACAGTGAGCAGCATTAGCAGTCTGTCACAACTAGGACACAAACTAGCTCATGCTAGTCTTTTAGCGATCAGGACACATAAGACTCAAAATACAACACAGAACCCAACTGCATGAATATACTTTTAATTCTTTGGTGGTTGCAAAACACATGAATTACCTCTAATGCTGGTATAAAAGTATATGCTTCCGTTTTTTAAGTTGGAGTACTATTTTGGTTAATTTATTTACAATACAGTAATTGCACTTTGCTAAAACTGGCCATTGTAGCTACACACACACACACACACACACACACACATGCATGTCGGGTAAACATATCTTTATGGGGACCACTCATTCATTTCAATGGGACAAATGCTACCGCTACCTATGACAACCTTAACCCCCACCCAGCCCTATCTATAACCATAAGTAACCAAGCAAAATGCAAGAGTTTTTGCATTTTTCGTTTTTTCATTGCAGTCACAGATTTTTATTAAATTGTGTCCCCATAAGGTAAGGTATACACACTCACACACACACACATACACACACAAACACACACAAACACTACACAAACATACATACACACACACTACACAAGCTATATATGTGGATGAATCTCTTGCCTTTGAATGCTGTTTGGTATGAAGGTGTTAGTGTTAATTTCATAACGTGAAATGTAGCAGTCCACATTTGGCTATGTAGAGTGAAAAAGTGATGAATTGTGATAAAGTCCGTGCACTGGAATTCTGAATTTACATAGAATTTGCTGCATTTAGAGTGTAAGCGAATTAAAGCTTGTAAACTTTAAGCTTGTAGAACTTCATCATAAATGTTTGGGAGGATTAATGTAAGTCACCTCCACTGAAGCAATATAATATACACAGATTCACATCATATTCTTCCAAGTAGTGTTGATTTAAACAGTAGAGAGGAGGTCTGGAACAAGTTATTTTTCACAAAAGATACGTTGCCGTAATGAAAACAGAAGACACAAACTGGCTCCCGTGAAATGATTAATCATAAAACACGTTACTACTTATCACATTCTTTACACATTGGGTCATTGAAAGTATCACCTGACCTGATCACATGGGAGCTATTTTTCAGTTCCTCCAGATAAGATGTGTGCCTCACCTCATGTTAAAATTCGATTTTATAGTCTGGCCATCTCCAGCAGGAAAGGCCCCGTCTAAAGTAATGCCGCACAACAGCGGAAAGATCCAACCAAAAACCTCAGACATCTGCCAGTATTGTGGCACCATTGTTCAGTATGCAGAAGGGGACAGACAGTGTCCCATGGTAAGCTGGAGTTTAAGCCAATTAAGGATCCCACCTACAGGGGCACCCAAGGGAGTCAGAGCCCTCAGACTTCTGGAGGACACATTTTCATAATCTCCCCTGATTTTCCGTCATGCTGCAGGTCGTTCGGCTTAATCCCAGAGTCCAGGTCGCCTTTCTCCTGGCTGTTGAGAGGTAATGGACGTTTTATTCTTCGGAGGATTATGAGGGTCATCAGGAAGCAGATGAAACCACCGAACAAGAAAAACACCTGAAGGCCCAGGAACCTGAAGGTCAGAAATGACAGATGTTTAATGGAAACCACTTTTCTGTCTGTTTATGTTCTTGGGCTAATTTCAACACACACAGCAAAATATGAAGCCTTTAAGGTAAAGGCGTCAGTTTCACCCTGTCCTGTTCTCTGTGGGATTTCTTCATACAAGTACATCCTCCTGATCCCTATCATTTTTCCTTTTGCCCTCAGGACATTTTTGTTTACGTAAAAGTCCATTGAGCTCTGAATCACTGTTGCTAACGCCAAGTCGCATGGTCATTGCTCTTTGGAAGAGTAGGTCGCCAGTGACTCCAGACTGAATAAGTTTTTTGTCTTCGAGACCAGCCTACATTTTTGTGTCTTTAGTCAACGATGGTCTGGCTGTAACTGCTCTCTCTCTCTCTCTCTCATATATATGAATATGTAAAGCATTCTGGGTTACTATGCTAGAATAGAGTTGAATTGAACTAAACTGAATGTTGACAAGGAGAATGCCTGCGATTAATGTGAATGGCACATACCTTTGGCGGAACAGGTCCAAGTTGTAGTAGCGACAAGACGTTCTTTTGTTGCTTTTTGCCCCCCAGAAGATGCAAGTTGTGTCAATGGCACTTCCGTATATGACTGGGCCTGGCATGAAGGCTGTGGGACAAAAGACAGCTGTAATTTTCACAGAGTTTTCATGTGTACTGTGCCCCAGTCCTCAGGGAGACTTACAAGAACCAAGAGGCATCGGGCTGTAGTGCTGGAAGTATAGGTACTGAGGGTACTTCAGCACTCCTCTGGTTGTTGGTGGTAATACAGTGTCAGAATACTGTAGGGCAGTATTTCTAAAACCAGTCCTTGGGGACCCCCAGAAGGCTCATATTTTTGCTCCCTCCCAGTTCCTGCCAAACAGTCCACGTTTTTGCTCCCTCCCAGCTCCTGCTTTAAAACCAAAAAGTCTGGCTTTCATGCTTGTTATGTTAATAGCTACCGATGACACTGAAAGACTTCAGTAAAATTTATTGGTTGTTCCAACTTTTAGCAGCCTGAGCTCAAAACGTCTTCCCAGGCCTAAGGTGTCAGCTCAGCTTGGGGTAAGTCTCTGTAGCGCAAATTGCCAGTGTGGCAAAACTGAGAAATGCTGAGATCTTCCATTTGCTAGTAAATGATGAGTACAATTACAACGCCATTTGCCCACCATGCGTTCCAGAAGGAAAACATTGTGTTTACCAAAGATGCAGGAAATGACATTTCACAAGAGAAATTCTGTGTCAAATGAGGCTCATGAACATTAATGTCAGTAATGCGCGGGATATACATTGCCTTATGTACTTATCAAAAATGCACGTAATTCATTTTAAGGAGTTTTCTCAAGGCAGATATCACTCTTATTATGAAATATTATGAAAATTATACTATTTAACAGAAAATATACAAAGTATCTGTATGTTTAATACATTAAGGAGCTAGAGTACTTTACCACATCATGGGATAATTTGACTACCGTATTTTTCGCCATATAAGACGCACTTTTTCTTCCCCAAAACTGGGGGGTAAAAGTGGGTGCGTCTTATACGG
>JAODJU010000038.1:14535174-14550515 GCA_026776725.1 Gnathonemus echidnorhynchus | reverse complement strand
ATTATTCATCTGGGCCCCCCCCCATATTTAACATAAAACATTAGTTTTATGCCAGTGTGCCCCCCCCCCCCACATTCAAAATGCTTCTGACGCCCCTGATGCATACACAGGGTGGAGGTACGATTTAAACCCCACCCTCAGAGATATGAGTCAACAGTGCCAGTTGCTAAGACACTGTGTCACCCCCATAGTCCAGGTGCACACTGTAAACCATCTGTCAATAGCCAGTTTTCATGCCTGTTAGCATGCAGTCTGAACATTGACAACACTGGGTGAAGTACAAAGACGGTCTGACTGCTGGGTTGGGAGGCGCAGTGCCGACTCACTGCTTATGGAGCTGCTGTACTCGTATGGTCCGCTGATGAAGTGTGGGAGGGCCATGAGAAGGACCGCCCCACTGGCGATCAGGCCGCCCACTCCGATGCAGCGTGGTCGGTGGACCCGGCTCCCGAAGTAACTGACAAACACGATCAGGACCGTGTTCCCCACCTGGAAAGTGGCACACGCATCGTGGAATGTTAATACCATGCCGAGCAACTCCATCTATGCCAATTATACAGGTTTATAAGGTTTTCAGCAGAGGTGGAAAGTTCAGGTCCAAAAAGTACAAATCTAGACCAAGGTTTTGTATGATTAAATCTGCTTATGAAATCATAGTTAGTCTATAATCTGTCAAAGACCAAATATTCTGCTTACTTGTATTTTGTTGCAAAAGAAAATGGAACAAACCTTGGTCTGGATTTGTACTTTCTGCACCTGAACTTTCCATCTCTGCTAAAAACTTTCCTCCTGTGGTTTTTGGGCCACTAAAGGGAGACATTTGATTGTATACATTCTGAATTTCAGCAGATGTCCATAAAAGCTCAGCTTTTCTTTGAAGATACATTAAATAAATATCTTTTTGTACCAGCCCTCATTTGTTGATTTTTGTACAACTGCATGACCCTTCTCAAGGTTTGCAGTCTTTCTTGTTCAGACATCTAGGGAAAAAATATTTGAACAATTACTCTGTTATAGTCTCTGTATTTTTTTGAACCATTTCTTAATGCAATAATAATAATAATAACTTTTCTTATATTCCCCATTTTAGCCATGCAGCATACAGTGAAAAGAAATTACAGAAAATAGCACAAAGTCTTGCTTGAGAGATATATACAGAGCCTAGTAACAGTAACAGCAACTGTAAAGAAGTATGTCTGGGACAGAATTTTATGGCTCTTGCCCCAGCTTTTTCAAACCCTAATCCCCATATTTTGAGCGGCTGCCCAGTAGGTTACTCCAGGACATTCTAAGTATTCTGGCGAAACAGGAAGGTAGTGTTTTCCTTTGTCATACATTGAATACAACTTCTCCCTGTGCAGACCGTTTCCCCCAGAAGCCCAGGAGAAACATTTACATGTATTTATTTGACAGACGTTTTTTTTTTGACAGAGTAGGACCAGCCCCAGTCCCTGGAGCAACTGCAGTTAAAGGTCCTGCTCAAGGGCGCAATGGTGACATCACTCTGCCAGCCACAGTATTTAAACCCGTGACTTTCTGGCCATGGACACAACCCACAGAGCCACAAACACCCCCCATACCTGGTTATGAGCTCATAATTTGCTCTTAATAATGAATAAAACGTCTTGAATAAACTTTTTATGATGTCTGGTTATGTTTAATCGTTATAATAATTGTTGTAACATTTGCATTACTAAAGGAATTATTATAATGATACAATGTTTATTCGTAAAACAAAAACTGAGTTTAAAACTAAAACTAATATTATTTTTCAGCTGTAAAGGGTCTAAAACCATAGAAGAGATTAGAAATTTAATTAAAAAAAAAATGAATACTGAAATAACACTTAGTATATAATATTCACTTAGTTATTTAGACTGCTAAAATATTTGTGTCAGAACACGTCATTCTCCTGTTTACTGACTGGGTTACATTGTTTTTCATTTAAGAGGGAAATGTTAAGTAGCACAACAATATATTCACTGGAGCAACATCTTTTGAATCAACATCGTTAAATTCATCAACTGGTTGGGCTGGATTTGTATCACCAACAAAAGAAAAACTGGATAGTTTTCATATTTTTTATTAAACCATTTTTCACTTATTAAACACTCAAAGCAAGTTTCAACAAGACATTCCTACCTGATCGGTAACTGATGATCTAGAACACACCTGTACCAGGTATTTGATTGTTTAGTTGCTGAGAGCTGGGAGGGAGCAAAAATGTGGACTGTCTGGGGGTCCCTGAGGAGCGGGCTGAGACATACTGGTCTTGAGGGAAGGTAATCATGAATTTCCTGTGAGCACCTCGCCTTACCTCATTGAAACTGGCGATGAGGCCTGACATTTGACTGGACAAGCCATATCTCTTCTCGATGGTGGTGATGGAACCCTTCAGGTAGCCTGATACCAGGAGCTGGGCGAGCTGGAGCAGCCCTTGACAGAAGACGAAGAACTGCAAACCAGTAAGAGTAAGGTCAACAGTAAGGTCAACAGCTAGTCTTCTTGTTGTCTGCCCAGCAGATGCCTTTATCCAAAGCAACATACAACTGAGGTTAGCCGCTTTGTCATAACCCACTGAGTCACACGCCATGAATCCCACCATACCAGAACCTGGTAGGACAGCAAGCTCAAGTCTTAAAAGCAGGGGTGTAGCTAGAACTTCTGCCCCCCCTGACAACATGTATCCTGGGACCCCCTGCTGTTGTTGGCATTTCCGACTTTAAACTTGAAGAAATGCGCGGGGGGGGGTGCTTGCCCCTCAGCAGAGAGTGCGGAGCCTCCAGCGGTACATTATAAAGTGTTGGGTCCCCTGAATCCAAGACATCCATGGCTCTCTGAGGCACATGCGGGGAATGGAAGCCGCTCATATAAACATAAGGTGTTTGCTTCATGCACAAGGTTTTTGCAGGTTCATGTGTGGCAAAAAGAATGATAAAAGTATGACGAAGAATGGGATTTGATTCTGACAAAAGCAGAAGTCTGTAAATATCTCTACTTTTGCTTACTTGGCTGTATCACTGGGATTACTTTGAAAATGTTTTGTTTATCCTAAGTAAAAACGTGAAATTCGGCAATTTAACAAACTGACTAATAGTATGCAGATGTTTGAATGCAGTGGTGTAAGAGCCGTTTTCTCCCTCTTTCTGCGGGTTAATCTGCACAGACAGCATTTCTGTAAGCGAGGCCTAGAAAACAATCAGCCTTTGCAGGTTTGCTGACTACGATCCTGTCTGACATTTTAGTTAGGGTTGTTACAGATGTTATGACCACTAACTGGGAGTGTTGCTTCATTCAAAAGGGAAAAAAATATATTTTTCTTTGACTAACATTGTTTTTGTGGGGTCAGTGAAACACTAATTTATAAGAAGCTGGTGCCATTGAGGTCCTTTCCAATGTTAATTAAAAATGAGCAGGCAAACTGTCAGGGGATGGATATTGTATTTGGAGATTCCCTCCAACCATAAACCAAGTCGAAAAGAAATTGCAGTTTCATCTGTTTCATGTATGCTTTTGACTTGAACTACATCAGCGCAGTTTTGAAACTGAAAAATAGTGCTTTAGTCAGTGATGTTGGCTACACCAATGACAAAAGGGAAACCACGAGGTATATTACCAGTCGAAGGTTTTTGCAGATTTTCTACATTTGCATGTTACTCACTTAACATTTACTAAAACTACACTCAATATTCTTTGTTAACAAATACATTTACAGTACGTTCACCATTTGAATATTTTTGTTAGCATGAAAATGTCATGTCTTTGATTCATCAAAGTAACCTCCTCTAGCAGGTATAACAGCAGAGAAAATTTGAGGCCTTCTTTTCTACAAGGGACATTAAATACTGCTCTGTTTCATGAAATGAAACAGTAAACTAGTGCATTTAAAGTTGAAGGACAGCCTAGTATTTGACTATGCCATCACCACACAACCAGTTAGTAGGATGTCAGACATGCACTGTTAACTTGTTTTATTTAAGTTATATTTTCATTCATAGTTGTTCAGTCAACTTTACAATGCTTAACAAGGTTAAAAAATTGCAGTTTATAAAATAAATGGAAAAGCAGCAAAAACCTTGTGGGGTGCAAAAACATTTGACTGGTTGTGTGCAATTTTTTTCATCTCAGAAACTGGTTCTGGGCTAATCGGCAGGATCGTGTTGCAGCTCTTCAGTGTTTGACTACTTTCCCATGACTTTCCTGGGAGTCTGTTGCACCTCATGACACCTCTCACCACAGCGGATAAATTGCTCTTTCATCATCCGGTGAAGCAATTCAGATTAAGTTTAGGAAGCTGAAGTGCTAACCTACATCTAAAGCCCTATTGCAGCATGACGGGCAGAGCACAGGTGTGCTATAATTTAACTAGGGGTTGCTGTCTGGGAACTGAAAAGGTGTCCGTGCCCAACAAGGTCTGAGGGCGGCAAGAAAAGGGGCATCATACCTTAATGCTCCGGAGAAGGCTGAGATATGGAGCATGGCGTCCGGTCATCGCCGAAGACCTTCTGGGCGTGTCAGCTGTCATGTTGGCCTTTTCGTCACTCTAGAATGAAGCATTTAATCAAACAAAGCAGCCATTCAGTGCCTCATTCTTATTGTCTTTTTTTTTGCCATCTTAGAACTTTGTATTCCTGCTCTTGGACGGCACCAGCCTCCCAGAGGGGAATACCACTGCCTTAAAGGTACAAGTTCACAAAAGTGACCTTTGAATCCAAGCTAAGGCGTAGTCTCCTTTCGTTTCAGCAAACTACCGCTATATGCTGAAAGGCGATGTGTGAACACTCAGGTTCTTCTCTACTGATGGACACACGCCCTAAATGGTATTTAAAAACTAAGTAAATAAGTGGAAAACAAAATGCACACTATAAAATGGCCTTACGGGTGGTGTGACGGTACACACTGTCGCCTCCCACCTCGGGGGCTGGGATTTTTGCCAGGGTTCCATGCATGTGCGGTTTGAATGATCTCCCCATGTCACTCTGCGGTTTATTCAAGGTTCTCTGGCTTCCCCCACAGTCCAAAAACATGCTGAGGTTAATTGGAGTTACCAAATTCCCTATAGGCATGCATGGGTGTGTGAAGGGTGTGTGAAGGGTGTGTGTGCCCTATAATGGGTTGGGTCCGTCCTGGGTTATTCCCTTTCTTCTGCCTGTAGCTTATGTGATAGGCTTCAGACCCCCCCACGACCCCGAATAGGGTAAGATTGCATCACTAAGCCTAGATAGCTGGCTGCTGTGAAATCAAACCAGAGGAATGTTGAGGGGGGGGAAAAAACAAACAAACAAAAAAAAAACAGAAAAGGGAGAACAATGTAGGTGGAATTATGCTGAGGCCAATCCAGATATCCTGAGGTGGCTGTACACCGACAGACTCTCACTGTTGGAAGTATCTGCGGGAAAGCCCCTTTTGTCCCTAAAAGTAGACAGTGCTTTTCACTACCTGATACAGTGTCAGGAAGCTTCAAAACAAGCCATAAAACACAGTTCTGTGCCAAGTTGGGGAGTGAAGGCCATTGCCTGAAACCTTCAATGGATCATTTCTGTCAGCTTTTGTTTGGTGGTGTTGTTTTAGTTGTGACTAGTAATGAGTAATACATTACAAAATGTGGGCTTGCATCTCCAGCTGGCCCTTTTATCCAAAGAAACATAAATTGTGAAAGCAGCGTCAACCAGTTCTAGGAGCAACACAGGCTGATAGTGAAACCATTCTGCCAACCCACGGGATTTAAACCAGCAACCTCCTGTTTACAGGCAAGGTGATAACATCAAAACACATTGACCTACTGACCCAAAATTGAGACTTAGATTTTTCCGATTATTCCCCTGATTATTGGTGTTTAACCCACGATTTTACAGATTTTCAACCGACACTTATGGGTCTTTTCCCCCTATCTCAAATGGGTGACATATTTTTTGTGCAGTTGTGAATATTTAAGCACAATTGCACTAGTTATTTCATTTTGAGTGATTAAATTAGATTTTTTCCAAAACATTGTTTTTTCGTTTACATCACTGTTCCCGCTTTACAGTTTGAGATTCTGACAAGTAACAGCATGTAACAATCCCATTCACTGGGGGTCCAAAGCCTTACAACCATCAACTGACTGAAGTGTACCAGATTCTTAAAGATATTTTAATTCGTATCTGTCAAACAAAAATCACACTTCTTTGCTTCAAAGATCTGTCACTTAACTGTCCAGTTTAGGCAACTTTCAGAGCATTTATGCACAGCCTTGCCAATTAGTAAGCAATAAAAACTTTCTAACAGAGACAGACAAGCAAACTGTGCGTGCACACACACACACACACCGAGGCAGGTTTAAAGACAAAAAAACAGAACATCATACCCAAAAGGTCTGAGCATTCCAAACCAAGACGAAAAGCAGATCGGAGCTGGCAAAGTTCTAATTTTAATACTAGTCATACAATCATCACTCCCTCTAGCTGTCTTTGAGAACAAGCGCGACTTTGTGATACAGACTACATGATCGTATTGACTATTAATACAATTACCGTCCATGTCCCTTTTATAAACATTTACATACACATATACATATTACATACAGTGAACAAAATACTTAATTTCCTTTACAATTATTAAATTGTTGTTGTTACAACTGCAGTGATTGCACACCTAAACAAGTTTCTGTGAAAATTCTGTAAGAAAAAAAAAAGTAACGTTAGATACTTACTCTTGATATGCAAGCACCCTGAAGGACTCTGTCTATGGTTTTAAAAGTGAAAATCTAGCTAACTTTCCAGCCAAGGAAATAGGCGGAGTTTGTGCAGGGATTTGCTGCCAATAAATTTAACAGTAAACAGCAGCAGATTTAAAATGTAAAAATGGTAATGTGCAGCATACTCTTAATCACCTGGATTCATGGCTTAAAGCATAAACAAACGAGCAAATTGAAACAGCAGCAAATACGATATTTTACTTGCAACATATATGCAACATAATAGTAAATATTATATTCCGTGTTCTATTCAATTAAGTTGACAATAGTTATATCTTAAAGTACATTTGTTTTAGAATAATGAGCAACGGTACTGCAAATAAAAACAATGTTAATGGCGATATCATCTGTTGCATTCTAGATGAAATACACCTACAATCGATGGTGCTGTTCATTGGTGCAAACTATGGTAACTGAGTAATAAAAAGTGTTTGATAATTGTAAATTAAAGTACTGTTATCAATTTAATAAAAAATAATTAAAATAATCATAATTTAAATTTGTAGCCTTGGTTAACCCACGTTTTTGCAGTATTACTGAAACCTGCATTGTACCAAGCATCTACCACGAGGTGGTGCACCATCACTGTCTAGAAACATGACAGAACTAGTTATTAGGTTTGCATGCACAGCTCAGTCGAGATACGGTTATAGCCCGACTACGCTGTTTAATCGGACTGCTGCCCTTGTCCCAGCCTGAGAAGGGAATCGAATTATTACTAAGTATGTCCGACTCTGCTACAGTACGATACGTGGCAGTATGGCTCCTTTTAGCTTGCTAATATTGGGCTTTTTCCGGTTTACCTATTACGTCACAGTAGTAAAAAATAAATGTAAATGTAAAAAGTAATAATGGATGCGTGTGCAAATGAAGTGACACAAACTTTATTGCGAACTGGTCAGAAGAACAGATACAACAAAATCTGGATAGCATAACATGAAATAAAGTATTTTGTATAATATATACTACGACAGCACGGTTCTGGAAATTATATACAAATATTGCAATGTGATTTTGTTACAATAAATATCGGGGTATTTATGAAACAAAAAAGTCCAACAAATTTCTCACGAACCCCTAGAAGTTATTTAAATATTAAGGATGAAAATGATTATGATTGTCTCGGAGAACGACGCAGCGCTCATGCAAAAACAGCAGAAGTAAACATTAAACTGATTTTTAAACATGTACTAGATAGTCTTGAAAATGACTAATTATTAAAATTGCAAAACTTGCTAGGTTTTTTTTCCTGTGACAGTCATTCCCTTTGAGGGGTGACTGTGGAGCATGCGCAGAGTGCCTAGGCCAGTTTGAGTATGATGGAACGTACACATGCAGGAGTAAATTGATCTCCAGTCGCATTATCTGGGTGTCTTAGTCCGACTACGAGAAATTCAGTTTAGTAGGATTTCATTTGGTTTACATGCACTTTCAAAGTTAGGTTTTAGTCAGAATAACACAATGATTAAATGTTCTTAGTGTGCATGTAAACGTACAGACTGTTCTGTGTATATTTTACTGCACTTTCCTGCCTACAAAGGGTGTGATGGAATGAAGTTCATGGAGTGTAATTGGCAAACGTGGGACAGAGTACAGAAAGTACTATGGGTGTGACCAGGGCCACTATCAGGTCACCGAAGTTCGAACCTCTGTAATTTTTTAAGAGCTAAAACAAAATTTGAAGCTAAATATTAACCTGAATAAAAAAGCTAGGCTAACTAAATGGATGAATGGATGGATGGATGGATGAAGAAAAGAACTGTGGAATCCCTGGGCATATGCAAGCAATAGAAAAAGGATTCAGATCTGGATCGCGAGGGCAGCAATCTGAGCAGAGCCTCCCAGACCTTCCACTTTCCAGCCACCCCCTCATCTCCTCCAGTAGGACACCCAGGTGGTCCAAGAATAACCAAGAGATATTATCTCTCCAGCGTGTCCTGAGTTGGTGAATCGGGTCTGTTGTTTGTAATTTACATTCCTGCCGGAATAGTAAACATCCACTAACACTAGTTTAACAAAAGTTAAACTAAATTAAATACTTGGTGCCTAAGACAACATGGTGGTACAAATGGGTTCACAGTGCAAATGTGGACAGCAGCCGTTTTAAATTTTACAGTCTTTGTTGTAGTAAGTAAGCAACGTAAAAGAAGCAGAGTGTCAGAAACAACGCTGGAGATGCTGCGTCTATGAGCTGTTTTCTAAAGCAGAATCTGAATCTGGAAAGTTTCATATATAGAGTTGTAATTTGTGCTGGCAAAAAATGAAAAAACATGACTTTCATTACCCCAAATGTATTTTTTTTTTTTTGGAATCTCTGTCAAACTAATGTGTTTAACCATCTACACTGAAAAACACTTGGATCAAAAACATCCAGCTCATGTCGAGAAACATATTGACTTTCACAACAGGGAACCGGCACTGCTGGCGAAACAAGAGAACATTTTCTCACAGCGAGTGATGCTTTCAGAGCGGACTCTCAGGGGTCCTTCTTGCCGTCATGTCACATTGCCTGTGCTAAGAGACCACAGACAGTTGGAGAAGACCTGATATTACGGGCCACCAAAGACATTGGTTGGGATTTGCTTGATGAGGAAGCTGTTCGTAAGATTGACACCAATTCTTTGTAGATGAATATCTGTTGTTGTTGGATTGTTGAAGTAAATACACGACAAAGTGAAAGAAGATGATTGTGGGTAATAAAATGTATAATATTTCCTCATTGCATAATATAACAAGAATCCCAGTGCAAGAATGTTTTGGCCCTCAAGTATGTCTTTAATAATAGATACTTTATTGATCCCCATGGGGAAATTGTCTTTACACCTCCCTCAACTTGCTCTTTTTTGTAGAGTAAGTTGTCTGTGAAGGACAGCCAGACCTGCAGATGTGCTGAGGCTGTGTTTGAACCAGCAACCTTTAGATTACAGCCACATGCTGCCCCCAAATAAAGACTGTTGTAATGTTTGTGAATTTCATTCAAATGTTCCGGAATTACATTCAAACATGAAGGATTCAGAGCAAAGATCATCGTATTTACGAAACAGATACACTTTTCACTCGGTCACACTTTACCCCCCCTCGGGGCAGTCAATGTGTCACACACTCAGGGACAACGGTGCCACAAACCTTTCACAGAATTACATGGAGTTTCTTTTGTCAATGTGTTGGTTTTGATTGAATTGAGAGGCCTTGATGGTGATATCATGTCCTTTTACTTTTGACTATGAGACAGCGAAGGAAGAATCGCAACTGGAACTGATCGATCTGCAATGTGACATAACGCTGAAAGTTAAGTTAATTTTTGTAACGCTGTAATTTTTGTAATTTTGTTTCCCTGCAGTCACCAAGCAGCACAAAAGGTGATTGTGTTATTGGGATCTACATGCATGTGTGAGCAAACATTCAGCGTAATGAACACCAGCAAGTCATGTCACACATCGCAGATGTTTCTTTGTGTGACTTGAGTGTTTTTTATGGATTGCCACCATGCAGCTATGAATGGATTTCAAAACTCTTGCGAAACGAGTCCTAATCACTGCTCCAAACCTCTTGTGATTGTCAAGGTTATTGTAAATATGCACTAATCAGAACAAGACAAAAAGTCACGTGACTTGCCTCCATAATGCTCCTGGATGTATCTCCCTATCTTCCCCTCATCGATGCCTCCCTGTTACTTTATGGTGGCCTTTGATTTCGGCATCCCCCCCCCAGGCAGCTGCACAAGCCAATGTCCTTGCCGCTTATCAGCTCGCTCATCAATGATGTGGACCCTGTTCCAGGATCAGACCATCTCTCAGCCAGCATGGTTCCTACAGGCTCTGTTGGTCATCCTCTGTGGGGGGAAAAGGCCAAGGTCATTCTGACCATTCTGATGTCACACAGGGATGTTGCCAACTGCTTCCCACAGAGCTACAATGTAATCATGTACCCAACAGCTCAGCCAACATCACTGCCAACGTGTAACTTCTCAAAGTCACCCTGATCATGGCGCTGTTTCCGATATGTTGGTCTCTCCTCCCAGACATCTGTGGACATGGACCGTGCCCTGATAACATTCTCCCATGAAACCTTCTTTTCCCTGATTAGTTTGCCAATATGACGCAACCTCAATACTAAAGATATAATCTTCACCTAAAAAGATAAATCACTGACATGTAGAAACGAAAGCAACATTACCTCATTTGCACATCTCACATTCAGATCCTATTCGTAAAAAGAGTTTTGAGTGCATTTCAGAATACATGGTGTACCGTGGTATTCCTTCTAGGGAGGGCCAGCCTCACCTCCCCCGGTCCGCAGTCCAAAAATATGAGACAAATAATGTTGCATATTGGTACAAAATCATTTTATTTTTCAATATGAGGAGATCACGCAATATACAGGACAGGTGCAAATTGTAATCCTCCAATTTCCATAACTGCAGTCACATATTCCTTTTGCACAAAACAAAACAAAAAAAACTGAACAAAAAAATTAATGTTCTTATTTAGAGAAGGAATACAATACATGGGATTAGCTACAACCAACAAGAACAGTACTTACAAATCAAAGGATTTTTAACTCTTGGTTCTCATCTTACATTCCCTTTAAATGCCAGGTGCACCTTGCACCTTGGTGGATTGTTCTTACCATGGTGGATTTGCAAGATGGTAGAAAAGAACTTCTCTCTGCAAAGGATCTGCTCATGTGTGAAGTGAAGCAGCGCTAGGCCTGTCACGACAACCACTTCTGTTGTATGACATATTATCCCAAAAATAATAAACAACATTATTGTCATTATTGTCATTTTAAAATCATGATATCCCATCTCGACTACTGCAACAGCATCCTTTACGGCCCACCCTCCAAACTGCTCAATAAATTACAAGACATTCAAAACTCTACAGTACAGCTTCTCACACACTCCTGATTGTGAGATCATATCACTCCTGTCCTCCAAACCCTCCACTGGCTTCCTATTGCCCATCGCATACAGGTCAAAATTCTTCTCCTCACCTTCAAAGCTCTCCATAACCAGGCCCCCTCCTACCTTTCAGATCAACCTTCGCTCCGGTGATGCCAACCTTCTACATCCCCCTGTCAGGACAAAGCACCGAACCAGGGGTGACCGAGCCTTCTCTGTAACCGTCCCCTCCCTCTGGAATTCTCTACCACAACCCAACAGACAATGTACAGACCTGGCAACTTTCAAGTCTCTTCTCAAAACCCAGCTCTTCAAATCTGCTTATAGCCTCTAACCACTGCTCTCTGACCCTCATGCATGTGTTCATCTGGTTCATTCATTTGTTCTTATTTGTACTGTCTTCCTATGTAAGTTTTCAATACGTTTTGTTTTAAACTTTTTGATTTTATGTAAGTGTTTTAATGTATATTTTAACTTTATTGTATCTCCAATTTCTGTGTAAAGCATCTTTGAGTACCTTGAAAAGCGCTCTATAAATAAAATGTATTATTATTATTATTATTTATTATTATTACGATATACCACTGATATAATGATAATATAATAGCATACAGCTACAGGCATGCAGCTTTTCACATGGCACATGCAGCACAGGCAGCACACAAGGGGGCAGAGGCAGCATGACTTGCTAAAATGTTTAGTCAGAAAAAATTATTGAGGTTATGTCCATATATCATACGTTAAATTGATAACATAATTATTGTGACAGGCCTAAGCGACACTGCCTCAATCATGGGGTGATCTATCTCAAAAATTTTATGACATTGTCTGTCCTACAATATGCCTTCAAAGTTTGAAAAAAATCCATCAAACAGTTTTTGAGTTATGGTCTTAACAAGCGTCTGTGGTGGTGGACCATTGCTAAAACCATATGTATTCCATGAAGTACAAGAAATGTAATAAACTTAGTAAGTGACTGAATGGAACATTATGGATTTTTTTTCCTTAATATTTTTGATCCTTGGTTGGTTGAATCTGTGGATTCATTCCATTCATCCACCTTACAACTGCTTACCCAATACACCCAACACAGACTTATGTGATGCAACCCATCACAGCCAGCAAAGGGCACAAGGCATATGCATGGGAAATATAGAGAGGTCAATTCCCTTAACTGCATATCTTTTTAGTGTGGGACAAAATAGGAGTACCATGAGAAAACTCACATGGAAAGAACATGCAAATTCCATACCCATAAAAACACACGCACACACACACACAGTCCAAGTATTCATATCTTTATGGGTACTCTTCATTCAACTATGACAACCCTAACCCCTACCCAGCCCTTAACATTAACTATAAGTAATCAAACATAAGTTTTTTGATCACATTCACAGATTTTCATAACATTAAGGTTATCCTTCTGGGGACCAAAACAATTGCCTACAAGGTAAAAAGGTACAGGTTTTAATCACATTATGGGGAAATCTGGTCCCTGCAATGTAATTACAAAAACACAGACAGGAGGCTTTTGAATCACCTACCCTAGAGATTTGAGCCAGCAGTGCTATCCACTGAACCACACTAAAACTCATGTGAAACTTATTTTGTTGTTAAAATGGTATATAAGTTCCTCTGTGTAACCGTTTCAAGTAAGGTATGGTGTGTATAGTGTGTCTTTTTCATGTGAAACATATGAGTTACGGCAGGGAAGGGGGTCAGGAGCAAAGATGCCACTGTACTGGGGTTTAATCAAGGAAACAATATAACAAGGGTAGAACACAGAAAAGCAAGACTAAGGAGCAGCAACTCAAATATAAATGAAGGTCAAAGACAAAACTGAAACTAGCAGCATTACACAAGGTACAGAGGAATTTGCAGCCTGAATGAGATAACCAAAGCTACGAAAACAGCAGCTGAAAGACAGACATTATACAGTAGGCAAGGACAGCGAGCATGACGGCGCAGCACAAGGCAACAGAAACAAAGTAACAACAACACATAAAGGCAAAAGGCACAGAGTGCAAGAAATGTAGGAATGTCCGGAATTCAAATGGGCTGCAATTACCCCAGAGTCGCTGCTAGCTATGACAAAATAGCCCTCAGGTCCAAAGCCAAGGCAACAGGAAAGGAGGTCAGATCAGTGACAGTATGGAAAGAAACTTATTTCAGTGCCATTGCTTTTCAACAGATACTGTCCTTCAATTTCTGTATTAAAATGCTCTAGTGATATCTCACAATGAAAATGCTCACAATGAAATAATGAAATACATCTATAAATAAATAAGCAAACAAATAAATATTTAAATAATTTATTGTGTCCTTTTATTTTTAAGTGATTCAATAAAAGGCATTATGTAAAACCTATGAATGTTTTTTAATGCTCGTTTTAACCATAGATTGTCAAGGGTGGTGCCTGTTTGCCCCTCCCTACGTGTCTTGTCCCATTTGGCCAGCAGGCATCGCTGGTCACCCTGCTTCCTCACCCTGCCTTGTAGCCCTGGTCCCAAGGGTATTTCCCTGGTCCCCTGGGCTGCCACATTTTGAGGGGTTGAGAGAGAGACTGTGAAGCTGTCACCTTTTGGTTGTGAGTTCGACTCTGGCCAGCGGCCAGTCTCACCCTTTGGTTGTGGGTTCGACTCTGGCCAGCGGCCAGTCTCACCCTTTGGTTGTGGGTTCGACTCTGGCTAGGGGCCAGTCTCACCCTTTGGTTGTGGGTTCGACTCTGGCTAGGGGCCAGTCTCACCCTTTGGTTGATATATATTTGGTTTTATATTTAAGTGTTTAGCATGTTTTTCCATGTCTGTTATGGTTTACCTTTGTGTCCCTGTTTTGGTTTACCTTTGTGTTCCTGTTTTGGTTTACCTTTGTGTCCCTGTTTTGGTTTACCTTTGTGTTCCTGTTTTGGTTTACCTTTGTGTTCCTGTTTTGGTTTATTCTGCGTGTGCCCTGTTTTATTTTGGTTCTGCTTACTCCTAGTCTTCCTCAGTGTTAGCCCTCAGTGTTGCCAATGTTTCTTAGTTCCTGTGTTTGTTAACTGTATTTATACCACCTGTTGCCTTTTGTCCTACTCTTCTGTTGATTGGTTGATTTAGCAATGGTCCACACCTGCCCTTTGTTCAGTGGTGGCAATTTTAGGTCCAGAAAGTAAAAATCCAGACAATGATTTACTTTCAAACAACCAGTTGAGCATAAAGAGTCACAGAGTACTCAACTGGTTGGTTGAAACAAAATCTTGGTCTGGATTTGTACTTTCTGGACCTGAAATTTCCACCTCTGCCTTTGTTAGTCCACATTATCTATGCATTTAAGTGATTGCCCTTGTTCTGTACCTTGCTGAGTCATTGCGTTTGTTAGGTAGGTAGATGCTTTATACTTGTTTCTGCATATTGTAGCTTGGCTTGTTTTTCTAGCACTGCTCCCTGTGTTGCCTGAGGGGTGTTCCACAAAGCAGGATTTCTTGCTTAGCCGGATAACTTATAAAATCTAAGGTAATCTGACCTAGATGGACTTTATCTTTGTTCACACACATTTAGCCCAGACTACCTTAAATCCAACAAGTTATCCGGCTAAACAAGAAGCCCTGTTTCATGAAACAGGGGGGTATTCCAGAAAGCAGGTAATGTGACATACCCGGGTAAGTTTAAGGGTAAGTTAGTGGATAACCTCAACTTTCGGTTCCAAAAACGGAGGTAACTT
>JAODJU010000038.1:14429671-14460963 GCA_026776725.1 Gnathonemus echidnorhynchus | reverse complement strand
TTTTTTTTTTTTCCCTTTTCCCCCCCCCCCCACCCCCACCCCCCCCCCCCCTTCAGAAGACAACTTTATTTTAAATTTAAGTTACTGTGTAAAGAGTAAAGATATTCAATTCCAGTGTGGCCACTCCGAACTCACCCGCGCTAGTACCATGATTATAAAAAAAAAAATGGGGGGGGGAGGAGGACACAGAAACAACAAGCATAACAATAACAGACAATCACAGAAAGAAAAAAAAACCTACACTAATTAAACATTCCAATGTGTAAGTATTTATCAGCGGTTAATGCAACACATTTAATGAAACACATTTCACCAGTTGAGCAATACCTCCTTGAGCAATAAAACTGACACAGCGCAGTTATTTTTCTGTTTGAACACTTACATAGTATAGCAGCAATGCTAAGGGGATCGCACTGCTACCTCACACTTCTAGGGTTGTACGCTAACTTTCCACCTTTGGGGCTAAACCCGTGCGACCCATAGCCAGTCCACATTTTTGCTCCCTCCCAGCTCCCTGCCAGACAGTCCACATTTTTGATCCCCAGCTGGGAGGGAGCAAAAATATGGACTGTCTGCTGATTCCCGGGGACCTGATTAAGAAGCACTGGTATAAACTAAACTGCCTATTGTGTGTGTGCATTTGTGTTCTCAGCGCTTCATCTTCAACATCAACCCTGTCCTGGATAAGCAGCCATGATAGATATGTATAAACATATATTTAGTGTTATTTCCAATTACATACAACAAGAATGAACAAAAACTTTAAAAATCATTTTTCAAAATGCATATTTGCGAATGCACATTGGGACAATCTGTTAATTGGGAAAAGATGGGAACAGCATGGAGCAGAATGAGAAACGACTGGCATTCATGGACAGCAAATGGCACGGAAGGGGATATTTCAGCTTGACACAATCAGGAGCAGAGGACAGTGCAATAGACCTGAAATGCTGGCCCCATTACCAACACAACATACTTGTTATATAGGACGATATCAGGCCTCCACACATAACTGCTAGGTATGCGAATAGCATCCAGCCCGTCATAGTCTTCCTTCTTCCAGGTGAGGAAGGCATCGATCCACACCTGCCGTATCCACAGGTACGTTGTGAGGATCTGATTCCGCTCGTCCTAGAACATGCAAAAAAATTGACATAATCATAGTGTTGAGATGTTCTACAAATGCATGGGACGGCTGGCTGTTCTGTCTAAAAGCCCGTGGTTTAGGTAAAAAAATATCAGTCTATGAAATATTAATCCCACTGGTCATTTACTGCTAGGATCCAACAGCAAACATTTCAATGCCCCTGACTGATCCACAGCTTCAGCTGTATGACTAGCTTTGTTATGCGGTGGCATATAACATTTTACACTATAAGGACTACAAAAATGAGTGTAAATTTCTTAGGAACCTTCACTTAAACTATTATGTAGAACCTGGAGCACAGAAAAGGATAGAGGGTTCTTGTTGTAGATTTGTTAGTTTGTTACTGTGAGAGAAAAATGGCTTGAGAGGTCCAGGGTGATGGAAATTCATGGGGGGGCTTTGGGTGTGAGAGGGATCCACTGAAAGGGCCTTGGGGGGTGCGTTCTCACCATGTCAATGATTTGGGACACGGTGATCTGCAGAGTCACGTTGATGACGTCGTCTGTGTCCTGCACGGGCCGGAGAGCCCTGGAGTACTTGGCAAATAAATCGTTCAGCAGCTTGTGTGCATATTTCCCATGGGCTCCCAAACAAGCTGAAGGAAGAAGTAGGTGTGTGAGTCATGGAAAGGGAGATTTTTATAAAAGCAAACTGGGGCGGCTCTGAGACAGGATCCACATTTGCTCTAAGCTTCCTGCTGTTTCAGTTTCACTTGTTCAATAGACAGCATGTAGACACCCTGCTGTTAGCTCATTTCGTTGCAGTTTGGCTTTAAGGCATGTTCTCTTCACCCTGCATATGTCACCCTCAGATTGTTTAGCAGGCTCTCTGTCACTTAAGAGGATAAATGGAAGGCAGAGGGAGGAAACATCAGGGTCTGACGGTGAACAGAGGAAAGGGCAACAATTATTTTAGCACTTAGCACTCTCCTTTGTAAATGGCTTGATCTAACTGGCCTAAAGGTTAGAGATCTGCACTTGTGATTGCTGGTTTGAATCCCTGACCAGCAAGGTACCATCCCAAGCACTACTTGTGGAGGACTGCATTAGTTGCCCATTGCTGCCACATATGGGTTAAATACATAGGACATATTCTGTTGTGGTGTGTCAATGATGACAATTCTTCACTTCAGTAATACCACGGCATTTTCATTTTTTATTTTTTTTTTTGGGGGGGGGCTTATGTACAACCATTTTGGTCACATGTAGCCTAAAATAAGATATTTATTTGAATTGACATTAGTTACCTCCCAGTCAAAATTATGAATTGGTAGCAGGATGTGAAAGTCAGCTTGAGTCCATCTTACTCAGCCTAGTTGTTTATCCGGGACAAATAAATCATAATAAAGTTAATAAAGTAGATCAAGTCAAATGACTCTAAACAAACAGGGAGGTCTGGAAATTCCCAGAAGACAGATTGAAACTAGGAAATCTGAAGGCTGTCCTGGATGCCTAAATAATGATCCATTTAAGCTGGGGCTGACTGGGAGGTTTCAACGTCTGAATGCCTTTTCAATGACTGCGCAAGACAGGAGAGGGCGGTACTGCAAAGAAAGGAAAGAAAATGGGTCATTTAAATAACAGACAGCATAATTCATAGCTTGAATAATCAATGAAATGATACATAGTCACCAGTAAAATGTTCAGACACACCTACTCACAGAAAGGTTTATTTGTACTTTTCTCTACATTTTAGATTAATGGCAACAAAACTACAAAATGACATATATGATATTATGCACTGACCAAAAAAGTATAAAACAAAACAAAAAAACTGTAGGGCAGGTAGCTCTGCGGGTTGGGATGCAGAAAGTTTGCAGTTCAAACCTTGTGGGCAGCAGAATGATCCCACCATTGGGCCTTTGAGCATGACCCTTAACCCTTAATTAGCGACTGGGCAGATACCTGGCAGATGAAATTTAACATAGATAAATACAAGGTAATCCATCAGAAATATGAAGTACAGATATTTTATGGGTTCCACTGAAATAAAGGTAGCTGATTACGAGAAAGACCTCAGTGTGTATGTTGATGCTTCCATGTCCCACTCTCACCAGTGTGGGGAAGCAATTAAAAAGGCAAATAGGATGTTGTGTTAAACTCCACACAGCTAGAGATGTAAGTCAAGGGAGGTGATGCTACGATTATATAATTCCTTGGTAAGACCCCACCTAGAATATTGTGTGCAGGTTTATCTTAGAGGAATGTCTTATGAGGAGAGGTTAGCTGAGCTGAATCTGTTCAGCCTTGAGCAAAGGAGATTAAGGGGGGACATGATCCAGGTATATGAGATTCTAAAAGGTCTGGATGCTGTTCAGCCAAATAGCTACTTTAATATTAGTTTAAATACTAGAACTCATGGCCGTAAGTGGAAATCAATGGGAGAACATTTTAAAATGAATCTGAGAAAGCATTTCTTTACACAACGTGTAGTTAGAGTATGGAATAGTCTTCCTGCTAGTGTAGTGCAAGCTAGAACTCTGGGTTCCTTTAAATCAGAGCTAGATAAGATTTTAACAACTCTGAGCTATTAAGTTCTCCCCAAATGAGCTTGATGGGCTGAAAGGCCTCCTCTTGTCTGTAAACTTCTTACGTTCTTAACCCCAAGTGCCCCAGGGACGGGCTGACCCCACTATCTCCTCTACGCCAGTTTCATGAGGTGGCCTCCTGGGATGCTTTACCAACTGTCCTGAAGGAGGTCCCACATATGCTGAGCACTCATTGGCCGCTTTTCCTTCAATCTCTGGTCAGACTCCTCCAAAACCATTTCTACTCTATTTACATGACCTGGCCACCTGACCTAATGTGACACTATCGCTGTTTTGTAGAAGGCTTAGTGTGTCCAAACTTTTGACTAGTACTGCATGTATCACTGGCAAGTAGTACAGTGGTTACAGCCTGACAAGTCTTAAGATTTGCTGTTGTACCTCCAGAAATGGTAGCCATTCAATGGTATAACTGGGTAACATTGCAGAAAGGCATTTTGGATAAAACGGGCAGATAGCCAACAAAATATACAAGTATAACAACGGCTCAGAAACTGGAGGAAATATGGGATTCTTCTGTTTGGAAATGCATTTCCTGTCCTGTTGGCCTACGGGTGTGCAGTGCGGAAGTCTTTAATCTCAAGGCGCGCGCTAACCCGCACTGCAGCAGTATCGGGACTATTCCATTTCACAGGTAAAAGGATATTCTTGCCCTCAAGATCACCGTTATTTTTAAAAAGGGACGTACGTTTATACGGCACCGGTGAACGACTTTGCAACCATCTGCCTACTCATGCGTAACTCGTTTAAGCAGAAACTTAAGAATTTTTAAAGCGCCTTTGCTTTTTACCCCTTAAACAGAGATTGCAACCCAATTAAATACAAGCGCCACTCTTCCCGCATTCACAGTTAACTGGAAACCGGAACATTTTATTCTGGGAAATCTCGTTAAATAAATCCCTATTCCAAAGTGTTGCGAACTGGAATATACTTATGCGCACCGAGAGGCAGCTCAAAGTCTACATCTGCGCATACCGGCGGGCGAGAACTAATGCCGGCTTTATCTGAACCCACTTATGATGGACATTATAGGGTGGGATACGTAACTGCATTTGCTTTAAAGGTATAACTTGCAGAAACCCCATTCGTGCGGAATCTTTGGTTTACGGTTGTAGTCTAACAGCACACACGGACATAAAATATATGCATTACAAAAGAAAAAAGAAATATTTGTATTTAACTGCTTTTCTCTACCAGATGCGTTACCGTAAAACTGAACAAATGGCATGTTGTAATGAATATAGATCGTGCACTGGAATGTTTAGAATACTTTGCAACGAAGTTCCAAAGGTGACGGTCTGTTTCTGAAACAGGTTTTACTGCATGTTCGCTAGTAAATCTGTCTACAGACTAGAGAATAAGGGAGGCCCACTGTACCTGGCAAAACCGTAACCCAGAAAAGAAACCCGAAGATCCAGCCGTTCATCTTGATGGCGAAAAACTTCTGCGTTTAGTTAGTGAGCAAAATCAGCGTAGACAAACATGAAAAGAGCTTGGAGGCGAGAAATAGCTAAGCGCCGAGTCTGACGGCATAACCGGCATTTTCCCGACATTGACACATCGGGTGCAGCCCCTGGGTGCTTCAGCGGACGTTAATCAGCATCGGAAACTTTGCGCAGCATTTTAACGGGACAGATCGATCGGGCAAAGCGTCTTTGGTGCAGGACACATTTCACGTCTGCTTCATCCATCCCAGACCAGGGCAATCTGCGACGAAATCAGTTATTTTCGCATGCGGCAAATCGACTGCCGCTTCTTTACCGGTACGGAAAAGGGAAAGCGGTGTTTAGTCTCAGTATCCAAGCCGGTGTTATGCCAAAAATGGCATCCCTGCCGTAGAATGCATGCCTGTCTCCAAATGACCGACTGGTCCCTGATCTGAAACGAGTTGAGCTACTTTGTCGAGTTAGGCTACCGTAGTGTTAATCGATAGCCCTAACCCCCAAAAAACCCCTAAAAGCTCAACTCGTCGGAACACCGGCATGCATTCTACGGCAGGAATGCCTTTTTCGGCATAACACCGGTAACAGGCACTTAAAAAAACGTAAGCACAGTTCCTTACATGCAATAAAGTTAACAAGGTTTTTAAATAATGGAAAAGCTACACTTCTCTTATCAATAATAAGGCAATGGCAAATCCCAGAGGACCGGTGTTGTCAAAATCCTACCTATCGAGACGTTCTATCGAGCCTTTCTCCGCATGTGCAGTTCCACCGTCTTGGTATTAGGTTTTAGGGGTTAGGGTTAAAGTAAGGGTTTTAGCGGTTAGGGAAAGTGTTAGGGCTATCGATTAGCACTACGGTAGCATTTTTCGACAAGGCAGCATTAATCGACAGATCACCAGCACCGAAAAAAACGGTTCGGTTTAAGCGCCGCTGTCCATTTTGCATTTATTTCAAATACATGGAAGAGATCAGCTTTTATAGTGAGATGACCGTTCGTCAGTATGAAATGGTTAATCTGGCCAAATTGGGGAAGAAAATTTTCAAAGCAAACGATTTAGAGTAGACCCTTTAAAATCGTTAGTGTGAAAGACCACTTTTAGCAAAACTAGACAAATTAAGGACTGGACATACATGACAGACTGTCCACAGATCTTTCATTTTATAACTGAAAACACACCAATGCTTGATCAGTGCAAACTGACAGGCTGGGAGACAATAGATTCATCCATTTTATTAAATCATTTCATAAAAACGCCATTAAACACAACCATGCAGACAGTCAGAGCAGATTCTCTTACCAGAAGGCACAGTCGCTGGAGGACAGCTGTCCCTCAGCTGTAGCATGAGCCGTAAAACACAGCATTTACATTAGGAAGCACCTACACACACACACACACACACACACACACACACGTCAACAGGTCCAGCTGTGAAGCAGGGGCCACCTCAGGCTGACAAGGACTCACACGCCAGGGAAACAGCAGCCACAAAATGGATGAAGGTGTCCTTCTGTTTCGATTCTGGGGGAAGCAGCTGGTGAAGACCACCACAGATTATAGCCGGGAAGGGGGGGGGCATTGCCAAGCAGATACAGGAGGCAAGTAGAAAATGCTAGACTTTAAAGCTGTGACTCTTGTAAAAGCATTTTTGTAAGAATCAATTGTAAATTACTCAAATACAAAAGGTCCAAAGATGACTAAAGTCATTTCAGAGTCCCCACCCCCCAATATCTAACTGAAAGCATTTCTAGATTCCACTATCTATACAACCCCTAAGCAGAGAATATATAGCTAGAAAAATAAACTCTACTGCTTGTACATTTTTATAGATCCTGGACTTTTTGTATGTCACACTCATTGTAGCATTTCCTGTCACACACCAGAAACACACATTCAGGATATCAATTCAACACACTTAGCAATGGCAAAATGCAGGACGTTGCACCATTTAAATAAGGAGACTAAAGAAGATCTGTCAAACAGAATATTACATCAAAAGGCTGTGGCGCAGAGGTATGTAGCCAGAGTGAGCGCTATGAGTTAGCAACACAGCGCTACGTCGCCTTGGACACTCCAGCGAACACTGACAGGTGGAATTGGAGGCTGTCCCTTTAAACAGGGCAAACACAAACAGGTAGAGGTCTTGCACAGATTGTGAAAAATGTAGTTTAATTATTAAACACATCTATCCCCTTCTCTAAAAGTACAAAAAGATACATAACAAAAGAAATGAATATAGTGGAGCTTCAAGTCAAGTCATTTCTAAACAGGCAGGCTCCACCCCTACTTCCTGTTCTCTCAAAGACTGGTCCAATCAGACCAAAGCCAATAGGATCCATGGCCCCTGACAGTCACTCGGTGAGTTTAGTGCAGCCGACAGGCACCAGAGGCAAACAGAGTCCGGCGCTCTATGGATACCGTCGCTTTATTGGCCGACAATGAGCTCACGGAGGTATGACTGGGTAAGGCCTCTCAGCTCCTCCAGGGCGTAATCCTCGGGCATGGGCAGCAGACCGATGTGCGGCGCGAGGTGGCGCAAGGGGATGTGAGGGGGATCCGACCCAGTCTCCCCTCCCTGCTGGAGGCTCAGGACCACCCGCAGGATATTGGCGACGCGCTTTGCCATCTCTGTGGTGACAGACGCGGGAGGTCAGTCAGGCAGACGGGTGCCGCTCCACTTCAGAGCAGGTGCCGAGACCCGCGACCCCAAACCCACCTGACTGAGCCAGCCGGTCCTTGGCCGTGGCGCAGGGGATGAGCTCGATGCGGCCGCAGAGGGACGTCACCTCCGTGTGCAGCTGCTCCATCTCATATGTGGGGCCTTCCATCTGCAAACACAACAAAAACACAGTGCATTGTGGGAAATGAAGGGTCACTGTAGGGCAGCACAGTGGCCTGACCATCATAGAACAAAAACACAATGCATTGTGGGAAATGAAGGGTCACTGTAGGGCAACACAGTGGCCGGACCATCATAGAACAAAAACACAATGCATTGTGGGAAATGAAGGGTCACTGTAGGGCAGCACAGTGGCCTGACCATCATAGAACAAAAACAATGCATTGTGGGAAATGAAGGGTCACTGTAGGGCAGCACTGGCCAGACCATCACAGAACGAACACAATGCATTGTGGGAAATGAAGGGTCACTGTAGGGCAGCACAGTGGCCTGACCATCAGCTTTTCAACCATTTGAACAAAGACAAAAACAGCAACTATGCTGGCACTGAAACTGTCCAACTGTCCACCCATATTTGTGACAAAATACACTATAATTTACCTACATGACAAGATAAAACAGAACCAAAGAGACCCAATTTTGGTCATAGCTTAGTTTTCATGAAATACACAGTTATGGTGTTTTGCCTTTGTGGGGGAGTATCAGCGACATCACCAAGGCACTGCAAGTCCAAATGCCTTTATACATACTTAAAAGGAAACGAGTTTAAGACAACGTTAGTCTCACTGCAGCCCCCATACCTGGATGGCTTGCAGTGTCTGGATGACGCTGATGTAGTCCAAGAAGACCCTGCCGGCCGTGTCCCAGTCGTGGATCTGTGCACTGCGCTCCGCCACCTCCAGGCCCTTCAGGAACTCCAACAGGTAGTCGTGGTTCTCGTTGATGATGCAATCTGCGATGGATGTAGAATAACAGTTTGATTGGCTGAGCAGTCAAAGTGCTCACTTCCTGTAGGGGAAGCAGTTCCCTGTAGTGGCACGGTTTGTACCTGAGGCTAGGTGCTGGATGACAAGCCGGTGACACTGGCTCCAGTGGCCAGCCCGGTACAAATGCATGGCCTCCCGATGCTTGTCCCCCTCGTGACGGGCACGCGTCGCTTTCGCTTCATGCAGCCACTCCACCGGCACCAGCAGCTTCTCTGTCAGAAAGCGCTCCCTCTCTGCAGAGTCGTCCGTCTCCACTAGAGGGCAGTGCAGGTTCAGCATCTCCTTTACCGCTCGCTCTCGGAGGCTACAAAACAAAATGTTTTTGGCCCAGTGTGTCACCAGATCTGTTCATTTTGGGCTTCCCCCCCATAATCCAGCAAACAAAACAAGGAAAAAAAAAAAAAAAAACACGCACACAGAGTCAGGGATGTGTAGCAGCACAAAGATTGCCATTTCCCACAATCCCGCGCTTTCCAGCTGGGCAGCATAGCTAGCGTGCAGCACACCCTGCCTCTGCGGGGACAGGTGGGTGTAGTTGAGTGCTTGTAGGACGTTCCACAGGTGCCAGCTGAGGCGGTAGTCCAGCCGGTCTGCGGTGACGGTACAGGGGTCCAGCAGCTGCTGTAGGCTGTAGTGCCTGTTGGACAGGGGATATCAGCCGTCTCAGTGTCCAGCTCATGGATGCAGACGCGGCGGGCACCGTGACCCAGGGATCACCCCCACCAAACCCCTGCCCATCATCCCCAGGAGGCAGGCTTGCCTGTCACTGTACAGCTTCAGCAGATGGAAGCAGATGTCATAGAGCCGTCTCCTGGGCTCGCCAACCTCCTGTAGCTCCTGGTCCTCTAGCACCTCACACTCACAGTTGTCAAGGTAGGGCGGCAACGGAGGGCAGGCGTACTTCTGGCAATCGTCGGAACCCTGCGGGACAGGCCAGTAGAGGGCACCGATTAGCCATCTCAGCCCCGTCCAGTCACCTCAGCAAAAAGTTTCATCCATCTCTAAAACCAGGAGTCAAACTCAGAACCTTTTGGTCATTGTGTCATTTGCTTAACAAATCCTGCACTCTTCCTGCTCCTAGCAAGTTCACATATTCCACTGCTGCTCTACTTGATCATTGAATAAATGCTGCTTGTTTTGTGCACTATAACACAAAGCTGTCACGTCTCCCACCTGGAAGGCAGCCTCGTACATGCAGAGGGCGTCAGCCACAGAGGCGGTCGGGGGCAGCATGTACCACAGGTGCACGGCGACACAGCGCTTCCAATCCAGCTCGGAACAGACATTGATGGTGCTATCCGTGGACTCCCACACCTACAGGGGGGGTTCAGAAAAAATAGTGCAAGTCATTTGACATTAAATCTGAACTATCAGCCAATAAACATTGACTCCTTGGCTGTCCTAGTGTGGAAACATCTGCCAGGGTGAGCTAAGAATCACTCCAAACAGGGAGGCCCGAGGCAGGAAGAGGCACTCGGGCAAGACAGTTGGAAGCCTACATGCTGGTGTCTGGCCGGACTGGAACCAGCCCGATCCCGCACCAGCGCAAACGGAGATGCAGAGGCGGCCTCCTTACTGGTTTCCCCGCGAGCAGAGAGAAGACGCGCAGCCTGTCCTCCTGCAGGAAGGAATCCGTCTGCATGCGCTGCCAATCAACCAGCTGCATGGCCAGCAGGTCGCGGGTACACTGCAAGCCGGCCGCCTGCGACAGCAGCAGTGAGAGCCGGTGGTCCCCTGTGATGGGGGGGGGGTTTACTGACAGGGTTCCAGTGCACTTTTCAAAATTTTTCCAAAACTGTATGGGGGGGGGGGTGGAGGCAGTGGAGATGGGGGCAGGGGATGCATGCATGCTGACTGATTTGGCACCAATTTACCAGGCTGGTGCCCCCAAAGATGCTGCTGCCCTGGGCAATTGCCCATGTTGCCCTCACCATGGGGCACCACTGGCTGAGACTACACAGCAGTGATTCTTCCCGCCATGTGGCCAACAAACACCCATGGTCAGAACGCCAAATGGCCCCACATATACTTCGCATTTTCCATTCCGTTCACATCTGGGATCCTTAGCAAACTAATTACAGTATTTGGGATTGGCACCAAACCGGCTGAGATCTGGCTTATCCACTTCGTGAGAGTTGTAAATCGTAAGGCAGCCTACACCATATTTCGTGTAATTTCATAAAAAACATTAAGTTAAACCAGTCCTCAGGGACCAAAGACAGCAAAGAAGTGGACCACAGGGGGCCCTGAAGAACTGGTTTGAGAAACACCGTTTGAGAATAATATAGAAGCACAACAATATTATTACCACACCACATACAAACTCTGATGGCACAGTTTAATTGCACATGTTGAGCCCCTGAAACCAGGGTGATTAACAATATTGATTAGTATCAATAAAAACAATCCTCTATAAAGACTAACTGTCGTGTCTGCGAGCAGGATGACCGACATACCTGACTTCTGAGCGAGGCGGCATGCCTCGCTGACGCAGTTTCCTGTTAGGTAGCTGAAAACTGCCTCCATGTGGCTCCGCCCCTGGGAACGCATCACCTCCTCCTCCACCCTTCCGGAAGCACTCTGGGACAGCCAGGCGGAGAAGCTGCGCCGGCGCTCCAGCTGCTGGGCGTAACCTCCGCACAGGTCGCCGTCGGCGTCCAAAGTCGCCCCATTCAGGCGACCCCACAGGGCGGTGCACAGGGTCCACACCAACATCCAATGCTTCACGGCGTCTGAGAGCCGGGGCAGGCAGAGTGTGGAGGGATCAGTTTCTGAAACGTCACATCCGTCTGACGAGGTCGTCCAAAGCGAGCCTTACCGTCCACAGCCTCCGACTCCGCGTCGACCTGCAGCATCCACTCCGCGTACTCGTGCAAGGCCTCGACACCGTCCCTCGGTAGGATGAAAGGGCACGACCCCTCTGTGCTGATGGTGCAGTGTCTCAGCTCAATCTCCAGGGGGCGCCGGAAGAGTGCCAGGGTCTCCTCAGACTCGCCGGCCTCTGCACCCAGCACCTGCTCCAGGTGTACTTTGAAAGGGCTCTCCGAGATCCTGCACCACAAGGTGATGCCTTTTCAGACTGACTTTGATAAAGACCCTATCAACTATTCTTTTAGAAGTAAAGGCAAACACACGAAGATGAAGGATAAAAATCTCCTTTAATGGAGACTCACGTTTTGCTCTTGACTGGTTTGGGCAGGAAACTGAAGCCGGCAGATTCCCCCTGAGAGTCCAGTGATGGTGCCCTGGGCCCCCCCAGCCGGTCACCACAGTGGACCAGCGTCCAGCCGGGCCCCCAGCCAACGCGGAAGGAGCGGCCGGCGAACAGGGCCGCATCCATCAGCAGCTTGCCCTTACCCAGGGTCACCGAGCCGGACAGCGGAACCAGGCTGCGTTGGCGCCGGGTCCCCACTGTGCGGAGGGGTGTATCTGGGGCAGGACCAGGGGCTGGAGGGGGCAGCAGGAAGGTTGGCCCCAGTGAGGGCCAAGGGGAGAGGCGGGACGGCTCAGAGGGCCGGGGAGGCTTCTGAGGAACACCTCCGAATGGGGCATCGGGAGGCTGAGAGAATATGCCGGAGCCAGTGGAGAAGCGAGACTGTAGCAAGCCGCCAGCTACAGGGAAACAAAATATAGGTGAGGAGAGCGTGGCTGGGTGGCTCTGCTCCATCACAGCAAACACAGCCAGGCAGCAAGTTCAGACGGCAGCAGCAACCAAGGATGGAGACCGAGTCCCACGCCGAAGGAGAATCACAGCGAATCGGACGCCAACCCTATACTTTCAGCACCACCACATGAAAGGGGAACGTTAAACGACGAGACCCCACCCCGCACCTGAAGCCCGTCCCTGAATGCCAGAGAGCAGAATGCGGGGGGAGCCCAGGTCTGGGACCTCCTCCATCTTTGCGGCTTGCCGACTGAAGCCCAGATCCTGGAAAGGGTCTCCCTCATCGTCCTCCGTGAAGAATGACGCCTTCATGATCTACATGGGGAGGGGGGCAATCAGATTACATCACCCTGAGCCTCCATCTCATGTCATCATACTCTGTTTAGACTGGCTTAAGCCTCAAGCTGGCCAGACTAACTCCATTTGGAACCTATGCGCATTCAAAAAACAAAGTCGCCCCACTATGAAACGTAAGGAGTTTAATGCAGATTTTTCTCAATGCTGGGCAAACATTTCTTGTTCGGGGAGGGAAGCCCCACCTGTAGGGTATGGGGGTTGATACCCAGAGAGGACGCAATGTGGCTGGAAGCGGAGAGCATCATGGCATCCTGCCTGGCAGACTCCCCTGCCCACCTCCGCTCCCCCTCCAGACCACTTGCCCGGTTGGTCATCTCATCCCCGTCCTCCTCATCTCCCTCATCCTCCAGCTCCTGGGTGATGTCGGCCATGTCGCTGTCCACCTCCGACACGCGGTTCGGCAGATCCAATGCAGACACACTCTGCGCACACACAGAATGCGATTAGCGTGCGGACGCCCCACCCCCAGCACTAAAACCCCCAGCACATCAAAAGATTATGTTTGCTGTGCGTGGCAACAGAAAGAACATGTGGGGCCAATTCAGACATCTGGCCACAGAAGTGATGACTGACTTGGAATTAGAGACCACTAGATGAGAGATCTATGTAGTCAGCACAAAGTGAAAATTATCCAAAAGGAATGAAACCCAAACAAGGTCAAATTACACAAATGTGACAGACAAAAGTAAAGTGTAATCTTTATTTAAAACAATTGGCAAATGAATACATGGATCAAATAAATACATTCCACATTAAATCTACATCATGCATTTAAAAAAAAGCACTAAAACCAAGGGGGAACCCATCAGGATGCAGAAAGCATAGTAGATTCATTGTTTCCAGCAAGTTCAACTATACTTAACAGCTGAGAATGAAAAACACTTGCTACAATTTAAAAGTGTAACATAATAAAAAGGACAGCAGACCAAAACCTGACTGTCAGGGAAACTGGGCCATGGTTACGGAGCCCAAATGGAAACAAAGCACATTAATGGGGCAGCAGCTTCATCACAGATTGGTAAGATTGGTAAAGCAGCAAGAGTGACAGGCACCTGCAGTGTTTACAACACCTAGAACAGTGTTCCTCAACCTGGTCCTTGGGGGAACTCAAGCAGTCCACGTTTCTGCCCCCCCACCCCCCGAGGACCGGGTTGTGAAACACTGACTTAGAATGTCCTGTCTGTAAAAAGTAAAACCAGCAGCATCTCTTATCTGCAGGGAATAATTCAGGAATGCAGCTTGAACCAAAAACCACACATTTACTAAGCCCAGACTGACAATGCAATCAGTGTACTAAACATAGGCAAGTGTTCATTTATTTGGAATAACAGGACATTAATGGTCAAGCTAACAAGTTTTTACTTAAACATTTAAGGCATTACCTTTAACATTTAATGGATCACTCATGATTGATAAGCACGTGGTACACATTCAGCCATTAAGCCCTTAATTTCCCACTAAACATCACACTGCTGATTTAGTGCCCAAAGCTAGTGACAAATCAATACTGGAGAACATGACATTGGTGGCTTATTCCAGAAGGTTCCTCACATTGCTCCCATCGCATGACAATCCATATTACTCCAACTGTGTCATAAGACTACCAGAGCCACCAACAGGTACAGATGAACCTGGGTGAGGACATGAACTCCCACCCCCGGCTTCAGTAAGGCACCCCATCTACCTGCGCCTGGGGGCCTGGCTTGCCATTCAGCGCCATCTGCTGTTGGGTCGGGGGATGTTGCAAGCCGGGAGGCAATGTGGCCAATGTGGTCTTCTGCTTCTTGGCATCTGCCTTGGCCGGGGGAACCTCTTCCTCCTCGTCGGAGTCCTGGAGTCCGTACTTAGAAAAGTGGGCAACCTGCACGAGGGAAGAAGATGAAGTTCAGTCACCAGACCAGTCGGGCCAAGCTCAAGCGTGATCTTTACGTAGCTGGTCCCAGGGCTCAGGGGCTCAAGCCCAGATAACGTACTTCAAACACCCAGGAGCCGGTCTCGGGCCGGTATTCCAGGAAGCGCGCGCCCTGCTTCCGTGAGGCGTTTTCCAGCCGCCCCTCGTAGTTCATGTCCAACAGCCTCTCGGGACTCTTGATCTGAGTGCAGGTGGTTTTGTCATTGGGCCAAACGCCATCCAGAGTCACCTCAGCTCGCCTGAGGGGAGAGGGAGACCGTTTTTCAAATCGATAACGACCTTCTGCAAGCACTGGCTGTTACGTATGGAAAGTGGCCAAACGGCACACTGCTTTACCTATTAAGACCTTCCCCTATGGGAGACTTGGCCTTGTCATCAGGGTACACTATGACCTCCTTCCTGCGGAAGTGCACGATTTCATCCAGGTTGAGGCCGGTCAGGTTTACCTCACCAGGGAAGAAGACCGATCCATAGCCTGCAAGAGAGTCGTCACTTCATAGTACCCTTTCCACAAAACACACTCCATATCACAATCAAGGTTGGCTTATCACCAAAGCTTTCTCGGACCAATCCATACCTTTCCTGCCCACTGTGAAGTTCTCCACCAAGCACTGACCATCCTCATTGACCATTCTGCCCAGTTCCTCCATGCTGGGAATAGTGTAGTATCCCACACGTCGCAGAACAATGCCTGTTGGAACAAGCTGGGTCAGAAGACCAGGCAGATGCTGCAGGATTCTGGGGCATGGCAGAACGCTTCCCCAACACGAGGCCAGCCTGCCTAAACAGTCAGTAGGTAGGACAGTGCTGCATTTCAGCTTCTTACATTTGGGTTCTGGTCCTGCACCCGAATAGCACCAGTAAAACTCAGCTATCTAAGAAGCACCAGTACATTAACATGCACATTAACAACCGAAGCAAGTACTCACCAGCGGGGTGTGGAGCCCCTGCGTCGTCACGCTCCTCCAGCACAGAGTCATCGCCCAGAGAGATGTCCTCGCTGCTGGCGCCCAGGCCGTTGCTGCGCGTCGAGCGCACGTTCAGCTCCGCGATGGTGTCCTGAAGCGATGGGTTCGGCTTGCCCTCCAGAGTGTGCGGCACTGGCTTGGCGATTGGGTTCGTGTAGAACTTGGTCACCTCCTCTAGGTCCTCCTCCGGTCTGTCTTCCTCATAAACACGGGCCTCCTCCTCAATACTGCGGCTGTGTTGGGGCAACACCAAAGAACAGGTAGGTTACAATATGTGGACAACCATGGCAATTCTGTGATGGAGAACAGGTCACTTGTATGACAGGTTTAATTTCCATGGTTAATGTGTAGTATGGTGGGTGAACAGCAGGGGACAAAGATGGGACTCACCCAAGTCCATTTTCAGGGTAGTCTGCAGGGGAGGCCAGGTCCTCAGCCTCTCTGTTACTGGGGGAATAGAGGCTACTCCCATTCAGGTTCTTCAACACCAGCTTCTTGATACTCTTCCTGCAGAAAGATGTGAAGAAATAAGTAGATCTCTTTCCTTCAGTCACAAGCAGATCAAGGAGCTAGCCTCATCAGAGATGGAAAGGCAAACAGCCAGATACCAATGGGAGTACCACAGTACACGATGTCTGCTCAGACTCTCCATCACCGGATTCTTCCAATTCTTCCACCTACCTAGGCATGAAGGAGCCATTATTGAGGGAAGGCTCATCGTCGTCCAAGCCGTCAAAGAGCTGGGATTTGGAGGAGCCGGACGAGCCGAGGGCCTTGGGCCGGACACGTGTGGCGGGACGTGGGGTCAGTTTGTAGTGGGTGGGCGTGGTCAGGGCCTTCTGTGCTGCTGGATTGGTTGGCTTGAGGCGCTGTCACAAGAGGAACAGACAGGCAAGGATACAAGGATAATCATGGGACTGAACTAACAAGTTGGTATGAGGATCATGCAGAAACATTCAGGTGGACCTTAAGTCATGGTAGGTTTTAAAGGTATTATTTAAACCAACTCATACATTCATAGAGCTCTACAGTTCAGTTTATTATTTTATTTACATAGAGTATTTTTACAACATCTAATTGTCTCAAGGCACTTTACATTATCCCTGCACAAGGCCCCCAGTGGCAAGGAGAAACCCCCTTGAAGGAAGAAACCTTGGGAGGAACTGGACCCAAACGGGTAGCCCAACCTCCAGGGGCAGATTAGGTATTTTAGTTACACTACATATAGGTCCACATGGGTCTTTAAGAGTTAAACTTAATTACAAAGGCTGGCAGATCCGTTCAAAAAGGGAAGTCAATGCAATTTAAAATTTATACAACCAGACCCATTGGAGCAGCAGTCCACTGTCCAGCCCTACGTGGCTCCCATCTGTCACTCACCTCTTCCTTTTTCTTCGGGTCAGACAGGGGGTTTCTGAAGAGTGGCGAGTCACCGAAAGGGGAGTAGGCCAGGGCGTTGATCTGCTGCTGGAGCACAGCCTGCTGGGCTGCCGCAGCACTGGGATCCGTCAGAGCTGGAAGAGACAGACCAGTTAGGCACGGGCAGGCGGAAGGCCTTCGGTCCTGGGGAAGCAGCCTCGATGCCAGTGGCATTTGGTCTGGGGATGCGGCATATTTACCAACAGGCTGCTGTGGGGTGCCGAAGCCCAGGCCGCTGGTGCCGCTGTTGAAGCTGGTGGTCCCGAAAGCACCCACACCACCTAGAGTGGAGCCCAGCTTGTTTTGTGTAGCCCCAAACAGGGAGGTCTGGCCCGTGCCAACTGGAAGAGAGTAAAATGTAGACCACAGCAACAAATTTAATGTCCTATTATTGACTACAGAAATTCAAGAAAAATCCTGAGGTTACATACCTGTACCAAACCCAGCTCCCAGCCCAGTTCCTAGCCCTGTGGTTCCAGTTTTGTTGCCGAAAAGCCCTCCCCCAGGATTATTTGCACCAAAACCTAAAGGAAAAAGCACAAAATGACGCCGAAGGCAAATACAACAGGCACATGCTAGAAACAGTAAACATTTAATTCTACATTAACAATTCTACATTGTTATTTCTACATGAAGTTAATCAGGAGCATGAGACTCACCAAAAGTGGATGTGTTGTTGTTGGTGAGGGTGAGTGTTGGTTTGTTCCCAAACAAGCTAGAGCCAGAACCAAAGGTCGGTGCACTAGTTGTGGTTGTACCGAATCCTGGGGTTTTGCTGCCAAACAAATTCTAAAGGGGAACACAAATTAAGAAGTTAGACAAACATACACACAACAGCTGAATTTAGAATAAATAATGGAAGGCGAATGCATACGACCACATGTTGACGTACCTGGGTGCCAACACTGCCAAAAGCATTGGGGGGTTGTGCAAAGAGTCCTGCACCAGTGCCAAAGCCTTGGGCTGTGCTGGTGTTTGCCGTGTTATTAAACAGCCCCCCTGCCTGGGAAGCTGCTGTGTTGCCAAACAAACCCTGTGGGAACACAGGATCTAAGACCAAACCAAACAAAACAAAACCCAACCAAACCCAATAATGCAAACCTGCCACACAAGCTAAACGAGACGAAGAGACTCACGATGCCGCTGGTGTTCGGCTGCCCCATGGTCATGTTGCCGAAGGAGAAGCCCGTGTTCTGGGTGGTGGCAGGCTGGCCGAAAGGCTTACTGAACAGACTGGTGGTCTGCTGGGGCTGCTGCTGCGGTTGGCCAAAGAGGCCCCCAGTGGCCGTACCGAAACCGCCGGTGCCTGGAGCAAATCGTAACGGGGATTAACACGACGCCACTTACAGCCACAAGGCTACATCCAAACCATGCAAACATCTTAGAGAACATCCTAAATGCAAGGCTACACAAGCTAGTAATGCTACTCACTGGTTCCAAAGGTGGTTTTATTGGGCCCGAAGCTGAAGCCAGTGTTGGTGCTGGAACCAAAGAGGCCAGCAGCGGTACTGGGAGTAGCCGTGGCACCTGTGCCGAAGAGCATGCCGGTGCCAGCTGCCATAGGGTTAGAGGGGCCCTTACGGCCAGCCTGGTAGTCTTCCAGCCTCAGTTCCTGCGTGGCATGGAATGTTAGCCACAAGTTAGCCACAAGTAATAAAACAGTAAAATTAGGGACCCAAAGCTACGCCAAGACACCCACCTCTAAGGATTTGTTCTCATACTCCTTCATGGCCGTGATGCACTGATGCTTGGTGTTGATGCTGGTTGTCACCCCTCCTTTCACCATGGTGTCGCTTCCTGTTGGGGGCTAGAGGACAAGAGACCAACACACCCAAGAGATTAAGATTTCAAGATTCTTTATTTGTCACATACATAGTTATAACAAGTACAACATGCAGTGAAATGAACCCTGACCGATCCAAAGACTGCAAAAAGAGAAAGAGTAAAAAAAAAAAATAAAAAAAAAAAGTGCAGATGATATAAAGTGCAGACAAATAAGAATGAAATTAACAAAATATACAACATAATCAAAAAAGGTGGCAAGTGGTGACGCATGAGATGTTTGTTGTGCAAAGTGCAGTGTGCAGTGAAGTTTGTAGATTGTCCATGCAGTTTATGTATCCGCTGTATAATATTTGAGAGGTAGTGGTGTCATGTCCTGGTTGAGAAGCCTTGCGGCATGAGGATAGAAGCTCCTCCTGAGTCTCTCTGACCCACCCGATCAGCAGGACAGATGAGCGCTAAAGGGTCTGAGGAATTTCTGCAGGAATGGCTGTCAAAGCATATAGCTGACACACTTCTCCCCCGGCATCTACTTACATTGAACTTGATGGTTGTCCCCGGCTGTGTCGCAGTGAATCCCGAGGACCCAAAGAGGGACGCCGACGTGCCTCCGAAGGGGTTGGAGGTTGTGTTGGTTGTCCCAAAAAGCCCCCCACTGCTGCTGCTGGTGCCAAAAGCTGCAGGACAGTTTCCCAGAGAAGCACGGAAACAGGCATCAGCAAAACTACAGCAAGAAGCATCTAAAGACCCAGCGATATTGAGCCAGTCTCAAGAGATCCACGTGATTAAGGCCTTTTCACACCAAATGCGACATGTAGAGAAAAAAAAAATTACAAATATGTGAAATGTTCAGATGCAAATCTGACGTGTTAAAAATTCACACCAAGCAATGTAAAATTTTTGCAACTTCTAAAAAAATGCTTAAACTTTACAAAGTTTCAGAGAGTAGATATTTTTAACTGACTTCTTATTAGATGACGATTGTATATAGATCGGTCTCGTTTTGCTTGACTTAAATAGCCACAGATTGATAAGATCCAAAAGGCATAATGTAAAACCTTAAAAAATAAGGAAAATCCAACAAACAGGCAACAACAGCAGCTGTAAACAGTTTAAAGGGGCAGGTAACACCAAATCTGAAAAACGATTCAGAAGTCCTTTAGAGACATCCATCTATCTGGGTTGTTCTGCTGGGAGTTGCCTAGTTTTGTAGATATCGGACACAGAAATATCTGGCTTCTCTCAAACATAGTGGGACTAAATGGCATTCTTTCTGTGGTGATGCATAATGTAGATGTAAAGTATATGTAGAATTCTTTGTCACATGTACTGATCACGCATGCAAAAATCCTGCTGGTCTTTCATTTAACACATGCAAAAATTGCAAGAAATTGAGCGCTCTCTGATTTAAAAAAAAAAAAGTCATACCATAATAGTGCAAATTCGTAAGATGTGACATAAAAGCCTCCAAAGAAATACATTTGCTCGATTCAGAATGATGCTTTTTTTTCCCATGCAAAAAAATCCAACTGTCACCCACAGCTATAGAAATATGCACATCAGGAGCCTGTAAATTCTATACTGCAACATGGTGAGACTCAACTTTAATTAGAACCTTCCGCTGAGTTTCATAGCTGTAAAATACAGGATACTCACTGCCAAAAGACGCTGGCTTGTTGGTTCCAAAAGCATTGCTCTGCTGCGAGAACAGGCCACCTCCTCCAGTATTTGTACTGCCAAACAGGCTGTTGGAAGTGCCACTGGCGGCACCGAACCCAAATCCGGTGCTGGTGGAGGATGTCACAGGCTGGCTGAATGTACTGGAACCGAAGAGCCCACCTGCATACGACCAACAGGAAGATACGAGATGATCAGCTCCCTGCCCCAAGGCCACATGGGTGTCCCACGTGCCCAAGGCCACCCAGCATGCAACCACGACAGAATCTGCCCTTGTTCTCACTTGATGGCAAAAATCTGCGATTTGGAAACAGCGTCGGAGCCTTCTGTTCCAGTTCGAAAAGAAGGAATTAACTAATCTGGGAAAGACAGCCTGAGATTCTATACCCAGGACGTTTCCCTCCAATAACCACGAATGGGTTTTATATGATGGAAAATGAATGCAAGCTTTCCTGAGATGAAAATGCAAGTGGTGTCTGTTGGTACGGATCCCCATGCTTACCTCCTCTACCAGCCCCAGTGTAGACAGGCTGAGGATTTGCAGTCCCAACTTTTGAAAAAGTAAAGCATTACAAGTGTGGTTAGATACATTACCCTGAGGATCAACCACACCAGACGGAATACCCAATATCCCCCATGTGGGATTAAATTTAGCGAGGCACACTGACAAATAGCAGGGAGGTTACTAGTGCAGATTGTGTGGGGACACCCTGCCAGGACAAAAAGGCCGTGTTTTAAAGCTTCCTTCATGGCACAACTGTTCTTTTTGGATGCAGCTGTGGACTAGTGTCGTGTTTCAAACTGTAACAGTCATAGGACATCCCGACAGTTTCCTTGGCTAAAACATTTCACCAACTGGGGCTCCAACAGTAACAACCAATGACAAATGTCAGTTACATATGCAACTGTTGACTGTAGGTATGAGAAGGTAAGCTCATGGGATGGTTACAAGGTTAGATAACTTCAGTGCGAAAGAGCAGGAGAGATCAAAAATGCACAAACCAAGTACAAAGTTGGGGGGAAAAAAAGACTGCAAGTGAAGCATGTGGCACCTTGCAGAGAAGAAATATCTGAATGCTTTACTCTTTTACCCCTCAGCAACTATGGCATCAGCAGTTGGGGATCATCAGTGATCACAGCACAAGAAGCAAGAGGCAAACCTGGTTTGTTTTGCGTGGCTCCAAAAAGTCCTCCGGTGTTATTGGTTGCACCAAACGCAGATGTTCCAAAGCCGCCTGTTGTACCAAATCCTGTACCTGCAATGCAAAGTTTGACAGCAGGGGTCCCAAACATGAATACTGAACTTCCAGCATCCTGCCCAGTTAACGATATAGACAGCAAGGCTACACCATTCAACTGACACAATACATACAGCTGTACAACTGGCCCAAATGAAAACTATGACAGGCAGCCGTAAAACAGTTTCTTTGGAAAACAAAATCCAATCACGGAGACAGAGCACTTACTTTGCTGCCCGAACGTGGAGGTCGTCCCAAATCCTCCGGTTCCGCCCCCAAACGGAGCGCCAAACGACTTGTTGAACATCTTCAGTGGATATCAGGAACGCATACGTCTTTAATAGGAAAAAGTGGATAGATGAATTCACAACGAATAGGCGCCGACACTTCGCAAGACCGGAATTATCAGCACGTAAACACTATTGATAAACAGTAACCGGACTGCTCAATACACGAAAACGCGATGAAGAATAGGATGACCACAAACTATACTACATTTAACATACTTTACTTGGTCAAAGCCCAATCTCGAATGCACAGATGTGAGACGCCAGTCGCGTTTTAGACGTTGGATGCATAAACACATTTGGTTGATTAACTACATTAGCCTGCGAAGCGAGAACACGTCAACGCGTGACAGCTAAAACGTCCTCGACAGCTCCGAAAACGAAACTCTTTATCAAAAAAGCAATCCCGTAAAGAACGCCTTTACCTATCGCATTACAGAAAGCCAAACGTGGCATTTTGCGAGTTTTCTATATAACAGTATAAACAATACAAGCATCTAAAGGCGCCAGAAATTAAGGCGCGAGGCCTACCTGTGTCACATCAGACAGCAAAGCAAACGAACGAGTCAAAGCACATAAACCACAGCTTCGGAACCGTCGAAACCCTAAAACAAGCACCGCTGCGCCTGTTCGGGTCCAAGCTGTCTCTATCACACCAGAGCGAAACAATACCTGTTCGAAAACAACCATAATCAACCCACCGACTAGCTGAGCCCTCAGGCTAACCTTCCAAGCTAATGACGTGGTTAGCTTGGCACGCCGCTACAACTAGCTACAATCACTATGAAAAACAAAACCGGCATCATCCTTCGGTATTAAAAAATAAAATATGCCGTTTTTAAAAACATAACTTTAGATAATACGTACATAAGATTATATCGGAGGTTAAAGTGTGGAAATACAGTAGCTAGTTAGCTGAATAAATTAGCCGGGAAATTCACACTGGTTGATAGATGTAAAATAACCGACCAACAGATACTTATGGTAACCTTCTATCTAGTCAATGTAGCAAAGCTGGAAACACTCCAATTAATACAGATCATTGTACGTACCGTTTAGAATTACTGTTCGTAAACGCGAATCAAATAAACATACACGTTTTAAAAGCGTCCGACCTAGCGTTAGCATTGCTAACAACATTAGCAAAGCACCCAGCAAAACGGTTCTCCATGCCGCGGAAACTCACCGTATTTAATCTTGCTGTGGTAGTTTAATGGCGCCCTTTCTTCGATTGTTTCACGCACAGGCAGTAAGTGAGAATTAAGAAGGTAAATATCAGAGTTCAGAATCGAATGTCAAATATGGCCGTCAATATCCGCTTCTCGCCCGCTACCAAGCGAGGAGGGAAAACTGCGTAATTCGCTCAGCTAGACCGGGCGATAAGTAAAGAAAAAACACTCGGAATTTACGTCGTGTACATACGTAGGTGGCGTAACGGCCGCCCGTGATTGGACGGCCAGCACGTCAATCAAACCAGCGGAAAAACAAGCTTCGACTGGGCCAAGCTCGTTACAACCTGTTAGTGACCATGCGCTACTTCTCTCCATATAGTCATCAACAACCGCGCATTAAATGAGTCACAGAAAAGTTATATAACATGTGTATGCGGAAAACGACACTCCTTGGGAAACAATCATACAGTATTACTATCTCGGAACCGGATGTTTGTTTTGAAAGAAAGTTTACATTTAGTATTTATAACTTGCATGTGGCATACATAAAAGCGTGACTCTCATGCATCAGGTGTATGTATCTGTAGTTGCTAAAATGTTTTAGTCCACTACAGTCATCAATTTGCATGCCTCGACATTGTACAAAAGTATTTGGGGTTACCTTGGTCATCATACAGCAGGAGGCTACTCGTGGAACTGGAAACTTATAAATTACGCATTCCTGTTTTGAGGTGCTCCAATGATAAGTCATCCGAGGTTCAGGCTGTGCAATTAATGGTTACTATACTTGTTTTTAAATGGTCTTTTTTTCAAAACTGGATGAGTTATAAACTCAGATGCCATGTTCACCGATTTTGTGAACTGAAGAAAAATTATCCACTTTCAGATTCGGTTAACCTCTGAATAATAATGATATATTCATATCAGTAACATATGAGCTGTGAACAGGACCAAAATCTGTAGTTTTACCTAAATCCTTGTGAAGTACCCAGTGCTAATATAATTTCACTCCCTTCTTTTTGTTTAATATATACTACATAAATGATTACTTTTTTTGCCCAGATTTACGTTGCATTTGAAATCATTCTGCAGCTTTTCATTTTGGCCGCATGTCTCTTTAAATCTGGGACGGCCTTCGGGTATTTCCGGTTTTGTGATATCTGGATGGATATGTGTAAGGCGAACCTACAGTTGGGATCGTCCTAATGATTCCGATTTCATGTTCTCCGCGCAGCTGTTTTTTGCTTAGTAGAATACTGAGAAGGGCCATGATTCACTTCAGTCTCCCCGAGGAGTGATTCCATGTGAAAGCTGTGGCTTTTCGTTGTCATTTCGGAATATCGTTGTCTTTTCTGCGCTCTCTTTACCGTTATGTTTGGGCAGTCTGAGCACGCCGGTCCAGTCCCCGCAGACTCGGCGCACTCCGGACTCGCGTTAGCGCTGCGCCGAAGCTGATCGCGCCGCCGCCTCTCCGCTCTTCTTTCTACCAAACTACAGCCCCGCAAATCCCGCAGGTGACGCAACGCAACCTATATAGGAGCCCATATTCCGCTCCGGTTTTGCGGATAATTAGGGTGGAAGGCGCCAAGCGTTAGGTTCATTTACATCGGTGCCAACGATCATAGCTAACCAGGCTGCGAGTAATGAATCGACAGTACTTCTATCTGTAGACCCTAATATGCTTTAATTTTTAAATATGTCTTCGTAACTAGCTACCCGTGTCCGTGTTGATCCTCTCTGCATTGTGCATTTTATTGTCGTGTGAAATGTATGAGCAGGTCCTTGATCGTCTCGTGTCGTACTGTCAATTGCAGGATGCTCCAGGGACCCTATGCCTCGGACCGAGACAAAGTCCTGATCCGGTTCCCTTTCCACTTGTTCGCCGTGGGCACAGTTTTCCTGGCACTCGGGGGCTTGATTTCCTGCGTTTTAATCTCCGTCTTTTATAATTTTTCCGATGCCACTAACACCCACTGCAAGGTAAGGAACCACAGGGGATTGCTTTTTATACGGTGTGGTGGCTATTTACCTGGGGGGCTTTCAAGCTTCAGGTTTTTTTGTTGAGAATATTAAGAAACTATTTATTTAAATAAATTTGGGATGCACCTAAGCTCAAATCTCTCATTTTAGTCTAGTCAGAAAGGTTATACGTTTTGTGTCTTGTTTGTAGATGGTATTTTCTCCTCTGCCCCCTTGCCCTGTATTCAGGTGCCAAACTACCTCCCCTCCATCAGCGCCTCTATCAGCCTGACACCGGAGCGCTACATTTGGCGCATCTGCATTGGCCTGCACTCCGCCCCTCGCATCCTGTTGGCGTTGGCCTACTTCAACCTGTACCGGATCCACTTCGCCAAGCGCTGCTTGGAGTGGTGCCTGGCTTTAGTGGCCCTGGCCTGCGTACTGGCCGAGAATCTGGGTCTGCTGCTACTCACCTACGTGTCCTCCACTGAGACCTACAGTGAGTCGCCATGGTGAACCTGGGAGGGAGGGGTTACTGGTTATGGAGACAGATTTGTGCCCTACAGTATACAGTGTATTATTATAGTGAATACTGCATTATTTTATTATCCCACATTGCATATTATTATCACTGCAGTGGGGTGTTTTGGGTTTGTTCGGCTTGTGTGGTTTGTTTTTGTGATAATGATAACCTCTTCTTGGTAATGAAATCACGAAGGGTCTCATTCTGGCTGATGCAGGAATAGCAGTGCAGTTAGCACAGGAGACTCTTTTTTTTTTATGAGAAGCTAATTCTGGTAGGATGGACGGACTGGGTGTCCAGCCAGTGACCCCCCGTGTATCTCCAGGCGTGCCAGTAACAGGCAGCACCACGTGGCTGTGTGAGATAGGGTTGTCACAATATTACAATTTCAAACTTGATACTGATACCTTGGAAAGTACTCAATACCATTTTCGATTCCACGGGTACTCTTTCTGTCCACTCGTTGGTTGACTTTTCTCAGCTGCATTCTGGGACTTGAAAGGAGACGTAACACCTTTCAGAGACATAATTGTGTTATGCTGTTTAATTAACGCTGTCTGTTAACGTTAGATGAGCAGGACTAATAGTGTTTGCTGCCTAGCTCCCATGTTAACATCATCTTATTTATTATTTTTTTAATTAGCAATAACTACCTTAATGGTAACTTAACAGATGGTTAATGAGGCTACCAGCCAGTTTGGCGATAAATGGCTAACGCTAACGTGCGCACTGACAAGGTTAACATTTATGATGACTTTTAATGCTACATTGTTATTGAAACGGGAGCTTTACTAACCTCTCAGTATTCCTCATAAAAAGCAGATTATCAGTCTATAAGATGTTTTTCCAAATTTGCTGTGCTGCTGGACTTCGTCGCCGCCACTTTGTAGCATTGTCTGCATAGAGGCTCATCGACATCCATAGCCTTTCCCTGGTTATTTGTCTCGTGTGGAAAATACTTTCAAATTGCATGTTTTTCATTGTCGAATAAAACTGGTCAAACGCTGCTGCTGCAGGGACTTCAGCCAGTTCAGTGATGTGAAAATGTCGTGAACGGCAACTAGCGTACACGTCTTTAGGTGCTAGTGAGAGGAGGGGCTGTAAGCCTGCCTTTCTCCAGCGGTGTGTGAAGTTGTGCGTCAGCTGCAGGAGTCGAAGACTGCACTGCTGGTATCGACACTTGCGAATTTTTAGTATTGATTAGTATCAGAGTATTGACTTCTTTGACAGCCATAGTGTGAGATAGACCTATGCCCGGCCATCTTCTGGCTGTTAGCGGTGTTATCGATTTAATGCGGGGCCTACAGTGCCAGAGCAGCAGGTATCTGACCACTACCCACCCCACATGTGCACCTGTCCTCTTCCAGATCTGCACCGGAATGGGTTCGTCATGTTCATCAGCTGCTCGCTTGTCCACATGCTGATCACTTGCTGGCTCTGGAGGGTGATTGACCGTTATTCCCTCACCGCTGAGGTAAGTCCGCAGCACTCTCCCTTCCTGTTTGTGGCTAGGTTAACCCGCTGGGCAGGTTAGCCATAATATTATACCACAGTATTGTTTGCATCAGAGGTTCTTTTAAAATCAATTGAGAATAATACCATTTTTGGTGTGTGGTGTGGTCACGGCGAATAGCACTGCAGTATTTGAGTCTCTGCCATGGCTCCATGTGTGTGGAGTTTGCATGTTCTCCCCATGTCGTTGTGGAGTTTCCTCCTGGTACTCTGGTTTCCAAAAACATGAGAAGGTGAATTGGAGTCACCAAATTGCCCATGTGTGAATGAATGGTGTGTGAGTGTGCCCTGCAATAGATTGACACCCCCTCTTGGTTTATTCCCTGCCTTGCACCTGTGTATTATGGAATAGCCTTCAAATGAATGGATGGATGGACGTTTTGGATGTAATCCAGTGTTTTAGATGCAGTTTTCCCGAGTTCCAGATTCTCCAAAACCCAGATGGCAGTGAAAACTCTAAATAAGTTTTGTATCCTAAGAAGGAAGGGAAAAAAAAATGTGTGTTCCCAGGTTGTATTGTGTGTTTGGCCTATTACATATGAAAGACTTCTTACTGTTAGGGTTGCAAAGGGGTGGAAAATGTCCAGAAACTTTCCATGGGAAGTTAAGATGGGGAAGTTTGTAATCATTGAATTCCGTGGAACTCCACGTGAGCTGTCAGGTACGGCAAAAAAGCTGTATGAATAATACAATATAGAAAATGTCTTATAAACAGTGCCTTTTGATGCAGATGCTTATTTTGGGTGTTTTTACACACACATTATTACAAGAACTTGGTTACACAATGATATCACTGCTAGTGTTAATTCCCATATATCACTGAATTTTGCAAGCCTACTTGGCGTTCACTAGGTCCAGTCTTTCAGTGTTGCTTCAAGCATAAATACTCAAGCTGAGTCACCACTAGAGGGTAGTGTTTGTCCGTTTGTCGTTGATTACCCAAACTTAGCCACACCCATGGCTACAAGACAGGAAAGCAAACCTGGTAATGAGCCATATGAATCGGCTCACTAATAAATGTCGGATATGATCTGTCTATAATGATCTAGGTCACATATGACCTCATTCTTTTGAGAGCTTTACCCAGTGGTTTTGATCAGAGGCTTAAGCTGTATTTTTAGGTGGAGAAAAAAACAAGTTCCTCTTAAGACTGTGAATAACTGTCATCTGCCCCTCTAGTTTCACTCCCCTACACATGTGACTGTGTGTTAAACCGTGATGATACTGTGTGAATTTAATGGTAGGAGCTCTTGTGAGATGTATGTGCTTGCATTTACTACCAGGGTACGATGTTTTGTTATTTTTAAAATTATTCAATGTCAGTTGTGTAAGTGAATTTAAGCCACTAGGGCAACTGACTTCACTTTTTGTATTTCTCAAATAAAGTGTCAGCCATTGACCAATCAGGTTTTCGCTTTTTTTTTCCTTTTTCTTTTTTGTCAATACAGAGGATGTTCTGCTGATAGGTGTTAAGTCAGAGACAACTTTTGGCAACTTCCTGTGAGGCAGGCCTTCTCGCTGTATGGTACACATTCTTCTAGCGTACGTGAGAGTGTTTGAACATCTGCTCGTTTCTGACTCTGAGTTTGATGCTTGTTCAGTCATCATGAAATGTCTGCTTGTCCCAAGCTGATGAAGATTGTTCTAGCTTGGAGGTTTGGGAATATTTATATACACATGTTGGTTTCTCAATATTCAGGTGCATCTTGCAGCAGATGTATCTTCCTGTTTTTTTTTTTGTGTGCGTGTGTTTGTTTGTCAGTATGTGTGTACAGTCTTGTGTAGAGTTATGCCTCATCCAGTCACGTCCTATTGCGTTTACGTAAGAGGTCCATAGTAAATAATATACACTGATGGAGAGATCCCTGAAAGGGTGTAAGAGGATGTTGGCAGGTATGTCACTTAGTGTAACAGGTGAAGGAGAATGGGCAGCGCTGCCAGATGCATGTTGACCCACTATCAGTGTTGGGGAAGTTACTCGCTAAAGTGATCCATTCCAGACAGAGGTGGAAAGTTCAGGTCCAGAAAATACAAATCCAGATACACCCAGATTGACTTTCATCTGGTGGTCCGGTTCCCAAATGCGAATAAGTCGATGAAAGGCTATATATATGGGCATGGGTTTTGAGTCACTTTGTGTGCTTGTGTTAGTTGCCCCATAACTGTGCCCTGGCTGCAGGCCTCCAGCACTTAATTTGTGTTGTTTCACCATAAGGAGTTTGGTGCTATGTCCGAGCAGCTCTCTCTAGCACAGTATGTCTCAACCCAGTCCATGGGGAATCCCCCTGACAGGCCACGTTTTTGCTCTCTCCCAGCACACCTGTACCGGGTATCTGGTGTTCTTGATTGGCTCGAAGCTGGGAGGGAACACAAATGTGGACTGGGGGGGGGTCCCAGAGGGCTGGTTTGAGAGACCCGGCTCTAGTAAGTCGCTATATGGCTGCTGTATGGACAAGCTTCTATGTCCACAAATGGACAGGAGGATTGATCCCCGCAGTTTGTAAAGTGGCGTTTAGGAAACGTCGATGTCACGGCAGTGCTGGGTATAGCGCCCCTGAGAGAGCCCCTCCACATGGGTGCTGCAGGTACAGTTTAAACTCTCACTCGCATGCACATGCACACGCAGCGCATAGATGCAAATGTGAAACCACACGCGCATCCGTGTCCTGCCGCCGCATTCATGGAGAACCTCGGAGACTGCGGACTCCAGGCGCCCCAGATTTGCAGCGCAGAGCTCAAAGTGTTGCAACACTCACTCACAGCACGTTTGGAAGCTGCAGCACAAGCCGGCGGGGGGGGGCAGGGCGGGCGCTTCAGGCACGACTTCCTGTCTGTGTGAGCGAGGCTGCCGTTTTCTCGTTCACAGACCCTGCTTCTCTTTTCCCTTCCACTGAATCCACACGTTCTTCAGCCTGTTCAAGTAGGGCAGGGGTGGGGAACCTGATCCATGGAGAGCCGGTGCGGGTTTTTGCGATGGCCTCTCAATCAGCCAATAACAGTGGGTCCCCAGGACCGGAGTTGAGAACTACTGCTTCGTTATTGGCTGATTTGGGAGGTCATCCCAAAAACCCACACCCACGGCGGCTCTCTGTGGATCAGGTTCCCCACCCCTGAAGTACAGCATGATCTGGATTATCTGACCCAGTAGAACTGTACTGTGTGGTTCTGTAACTGTCTGGAAAACCGCCCATCCCTGAAATCACTTATTCAGTACAAGGGCATGGTAAGCCTATTCCTGGAAGCACAGGGCAACACCCAGGGTGTGCAGCACCCTGAAAGGGTTACTGGTTTATCGTAATACGGCCTTACTCACTCACACTATATAGCCATATGACTTCATGTAACCCAGTGGTTCTCAGTCCTGTTTCTGGTGCCCCCCTCTGCCAGAAAATTCCATTCCAACCCTACCTTAATCAGGCTAATAATGAATGTGGTAGGTTGAAAGTAGTGTGGGTTGGAATGAAAACATTCAACACCAGGAACAGGACTGAGAACCACGTGTTTTTAGCCTTTGGACGGAAACCTGTGTGATCACAGGGAGAACAAACTCTAGTCCTGCCTGGTGTCAGGAGACTAAGCTGGGTTTTAAAGCACTTTGTTGGGGCCTCCAGGGTTTGGCCTCCTTAGGTGAGGGGTCTTCACGTTCTGTCCAGCTGAGTTCCAGGTCCCTGTCAGTGGAGGGTTGTTATCTGCTGACATTTCAGCTTTGAACCAAACCTTTTCCTGATGGGTTCCTTTACGTGGGAAGATGACAACCTCTGTCAGTGAATGGTGTTTAAAAATAAACTCACCTTGAGGTCTTTGTGGCTTTTTTGGCTCCAGACCAGATAATGAGGGAGTGGCTGTGGCTGCTGGGGGGGGGCGGCTGAGGGGCTCCAGTGTTTCTCAGCGTCCTTGCATGTAAAAAACAACGCTGCAGATCTGAGGTCATATAATCAGATATTTAGTTTTTTTTTTTTTTTTTTTTATAACTTATTGGCTGTAGAAGCATCACAGCAGAAGGAAGTGGTTGAAATCGGG
>JAODJU010000038.1:14417773-14428482 GCA_026776725.1 Gnathonemus echidnorhynchus | reverse complement strand
ATGTCTTAGCAGGAAAACACACAGATGCACAGACCCCCACTGCAGGCCGCCCACTTCCCACCCATCTCTCTGCTTCCTGCTGCCTCTCCAGGCTCTATAAAAGTGCACGCTGCCCTTCTCCTGTTAGGTGACTGCGTGCGTATCGATTCACACGCTCGCTCTAGCTGCTGTGTGTTCCTTCCCCCCCCCCCACTTGTATCTTTTATCTCTGTTCTGTATGCTATGGCCCATCTTCCAGATGGGTGTCACTTCCCAATTGAACTTCCTCTTCTTTTTTTTTACATCTCTGTGAGGCAGGTCAGTTCCGTTGGTCTGACATGAGTCTTAACTGCTCTGGGTAGCTGGCAGCCACACTGCTGGTGAAACCCTGTCAGACCCCAACCCTACGGTTTCCGCTTCCCCAGAGCGAATACCAGAGGGGCCTCCCTATTCTGACATCCCCCCCAGCCTTATTTTGTTGGGTTCCCTTTTAAGCCTTGATCTGATGTTTGTGGGCCCCCTTGCTGTCATTGTGAATAAGCTCCTCCCTTGTTCCCCAGTATACACCTGGTTCGCCGCCTTCGAGTACATGATCGTGCTCTTCAACATGGCCTTCCACACCACAGCCTACTGGGATTTCAGGGGCAAGGAGATGGTGATCGCCACTGTGCCGGAGGACAAGCGCTTCTGACGGGGGAGCCGAGGAAGAGCAGGCAGCAGAGCCGGCTCCTCCTCCTCTTCCTCCTCACACTCCCCACAGAAGGATGGCAGGTACCCTGATGGGTGGCCAGGGGAACAACTCTTCCACATTTTCCCTTGAGGAGGGACAGCCTTTTATCTGCTCCCAGCCGACACGGGAGAGCAGGAGCGGCGCTTGGAGTGAGGTGGATGTCCTCTGCATCATTTGAGTGGGAGGGGCCAGCTGTTGCCAGGAAACCAATGTCCTAGTTGGGAAGTGGGTGGGGAAAGCCTAATGCAGTGAACCTTAGTCTGTGAGAGGGGCGTGTGGTCACCGACTGACGGGAATATGCCCCCGCTGTCAGTGTCCTTGTGTGTTTGCCCTGGCTCCACCCTCGGCCTTGTCGTTCCTGGAATTTCCTCTTTCCTGACAGGTTCCAGTTGCCATAGTAACAGAAGACTCGGTCTCTGCGGATGGCTTCCTCTGCTGATGTGCTTTTATAACGGAGGCGTGCCGTCAGTCACTTTCTGCTCTCAGCCAACATTTCTGCTCATTAAAGACTGGCGCCGAATGAGTAAATGACACAGTCGGCCTCCTTCAAATACAAGCGTGCTTCTCACAAGAATATCAACTGGTGGACTTTCTAGAATCGAACACACCAACAAGTTTGGTGAAAATTTTAAAAATCATGACAAGTGTATGACTCGACTGAATAGTAATACTGCACTGCCGCTTAGTTTTAGCACAAATGTGTATTTATGTTTAGTGATTATTTATTTTGGTGTAATTCTGTGAAACTCAGGAAACATTTTAATAGTCTTTGAATTCAGTGACTTAACTTTAGGCATCTTTTGAAAGGGAAGTTGGTACCAGGGTCACCTCTCTGCCACGTCTAGCTGGTGCCCTCAGTATTAACATCAACTTTCTTTGCTGCCAACGTGCTCTGTGGACCAGGAGGATCTCAGCTTCCGCTTCCGCATCGCCTGCTCCAGCGTCACACGCTAACTGGTTAACGTCCTGCAATTGAGCTGTGCTGCCATACGATATTTCTTTGACATCGGGGGAACGTTCACAGCTCACCCCTAGTAGGAGCTGTTCTCTAATGTATATTGCCAGCTTGGATGTTGTGATAGATGTATATTTCTTTTGCAAATAGGTACGCCTATTGGTGTAATGCATACTTTTATGTAAATGCAGCTGAGCAACTGTTCAAAATTGAAATGATGGTGCGGGGTGGACGATTGTACGTCCAGACTGCTTAGATACCCCTTAGCTATGTACATCTGAGGATACCCTGAATCTCACAAGTAGACATTAAGTAAATGCTAAACTCAGGCCGCTGGCTTGCAGAGTATAACTGTTTCCATGGCAACACTGGAATCTCCTGCATGGAGTTTTACAGAGGGTGTTTCTCAATATTAAAAATGCAAAGATCGTACTTGTGGTCTTGGTAGGAGCAGTTTTGTTAACGTGCCTCACAAGAACAAACTTGGGTTGCAATGCATCATGGGATTGTTCTCATTTGGCGAGGATGCATCCGATGCACCCTGGATATTTGGGGTGGGGCAAAAAGGCATCCAGGGATTTTCACCATGCTCTGTACTTCTGTTCTCAGTATTGGAACAGGTCTTCGGCAGTGGAAGATGACGTGAAACGTAAGAACACAAGTACGCGTATTGAGAGACACCCATAGTGTGTGAGGTGCCAGTCGTGCATAGTGGCTTAAATGTTCGATTAGAATTGGTGTACAACATACTATGAGCACCAGAGCTTGTCAGCGCAATGTAATCTCGCCCAGCGTAGCTTTTAGAGGACTTTTTATGGAGAGGTGCTCCTACTGGTTGATGGCAGCAGGCCTCTGGGTGCTCCTACTGGCTGATGGCAGCAGGCCTCTGAAGACTTATGGAATCACCAGTAACAGAATGTAACGTGACACTGCCGGTCCAGCGGGACTCAGGCAGCAGTGCTTGCTAATGATTAATAAATATCATCTTACCAAACAATTCTCTTATCTTGACTGAAGGTTGACTTTAACATCTTGGTTGCGAAACGATCCATAATAGATGGGAAAGTGTCAGTGCCTGGGTGCTTGGATCATGCAGCTTTACATTTACATAATACATTTGATCTAATGTCATTTTGCGCAGGAAGCCGGACGGGTGCTTTACTGATTTTTAACTGCTTCTTTCAGTTAGGCACATAATGGCTGAGGTAGAATCTCATACACCATGTGGCATGGACTACGGCGCGGGGGGGTGACTTTTGGAGTATCATTAAGAAAGCAGCGATGAACTATCATAAAAAAATTTCCTGCAGATAATTTAACAGACACTGTTAAAACTTCATTAATAAAAGCCTGAAGTGTATCATCATTTTTATGCGATTCAGGAGGGTCAGGTGATACTGGTTACTCACTGAGTGTTGAGAGGGGACATCTGATCTGCTGTGTTTTTGTACTTTACATTTATGCTTATGTCATTGACAGCATTAGCCAAATGATTAATCGACATGCATCGAGAGGCAAAAAAAGTGCATTGTGAGCAGGTCTGTAGCAGGGGGCCAGAAACCATTAGATCTCTCTCTGTAGATTTCATCAGGGGGGAGGCTCCATAAATTTCACTGACTACCTGCCACATGCAGATCGGTAGCAAAAACATTTGAAGGGTTTCAAACTCGTGGCCGTGTGGGAAGCGGGAGGGCTTCGGCGATTTAGACAGTGAAGAGGTTATGTCTGAGTTTTTCAAAAGCAAGCAGACAAGTGGACCTGACTCCACGGACTCGCCTTGTTAGTTGAAAAGCGTTCTGCGGTCCATACCATGTGGTCGCCTAGGTCCAGGTCTCTCACCGACAATGCCTGCAGAAATGATGTGAGGATCATACAGGAAATGGTATGAATGCTACACTCAGGTTTGATGCACCGGAATCCTTTTCTTGCCTGTAATCGAGTAAGTAAGTAAGTAAGTAAAATTTATTTATAAAGCACATTTAAACACAGCTATTGCTGACCAAAGTGCTGTACATCAATAAATGATAAAATAATAATAAATAAAAAAAAAAGTCGAAGTCTCTCTTGTTTGTGTGTGTGGGTGGTTTGGGCCAAACCTAAGTGAAATAATTTGAATGCAGCTCAGAATGGCTCTATCAAATAGGGGGGGGGGGACGACACACCACACGTCAGACATTACGCCTGCCCCAATGGTCCTTTCATTTCACTGTCAAATGATCTCCCTGGGTCTCCTCTCCCATCGCCTGCCTCCACATTTCCCTGCCAAATGTCCCCCATGCAAATTGCCGCGGGGAGATTCTGCTGTTTGTTTGTTCTGAGTCGCTTCCTGGCGCTGCAAGCAGGAAGCACCATTTGCCATGGGAGGACTTTAAGTGCTCGTACGTGCGATCGTTCAAAGTGGCTTGCTGCTCCTGGACTCGGGCCGTTCCGCCGTGAGCATCCAGCCCAGGGACACCGAATTTGCAGAATTTACTCCGTCCATTTTTCTGTTGTTTTTGAGGTGAGGCCACCAGTGATCTAAAGTCAAGTTTCATTGTCATTGAATTTCATAAAATTTCATAAACTCCAAAAGAACATTTTCTGGAAAATGAATCACGTGGAGTGATTTTTATTTTTTTGAAATTTGCTTTTCAGTTGTTCCCAGTTTGCTTCTGGGATCGTCATGTGATCTTCATTTCCACAAGCAGCCCCCACCACCCAGGACATCCAAGTCGCTTAGTGGGGCTGTCTGTTCTATTCCCACCCCCACCCCCCCACAGTGAGGAGAGGGGGGTGAAATTCATAAGGGAACCTGGTTTATTTACTGTACTTGCAAGCTACCACATGACTCAGAACTCCACCTTCCGGATCTCGCGCCACAAAGAACCCCAAGTCGAATTTATCTCAGAACATAAAACTGCTCCCACCCGCCACCCATCTGCCGTCTCTGCCTCTGCCTGGTGGCCTGGTGGGGCTCTGCGGCAAACTCCAAACAGGAAATCCCTGAGATGGCAAAAAGGCTACCTAGGAAGGATGCAGCGAGGACCGAGTCCAGCATCCCGCTGCGCTTTGAGTGCGTTCATTAGCCTCCCATTGCCGCGGCCCTCCCCACCGCCAAAAGCACGCCTCATACTGCCAGGTTTCCAGACCTCGCGTTCGGCATATTGGTTTCCGTTAATGTCAGCAGGTTCCGGCAGTTCATTTCCCACCAGCTCCTCTGAGATAAGTGCTAAGATGGTGGTGTGTGTGGCTCAGGTGGTTAGGGTGCTGTGCTTGTGATCGCAAGGTTACTGGTTCAAATCTCAGTCACTAGAGTGATTTCCCCATTGACCTCTTGAGCACTGTCTTTAAACCACCTCCCCCCCCCCAATTGCCCCATCCTTCCTTTCAATTGTATGTTGCTGTGCATAAAAGTAATTGCTAAATAAGTTAACTGTAATCATCATCCCTGCTTTCCCTCAACATTTACTGAGATTAGTTGATAAGCTCTTCTCAGTAACAAGTGTGGGGCCAGCTTGCCGTCGAATGGCAGTTCTGTCTGTCGTCGGCTAAGCGGTGACAATAACTGAAAGGAAAACACAGGCACGCACTGTGGTCCTTATTTATAACAGGCTGCTGTATTTCCCCTTCGAGCTCGCAGTTGGATAGTCGGCCCTAGCCCACCGTGGGGTTGGGCCAGGTCTTCAGCCACCAGTACTTTAACAGTGCCTGTAAAATTAGCTCCGTTGCATGAAAGTGCCTCGACCACACACACTCTCGATTTGTGCGAGGTGAGCGACTGTGGTGAAGGTTCACCGGCGTAGCTATGGTGTGAAACCGTGCAAAGCAGAAGAACAAGCTGAGGTCAGAGATATCGGGGAAGGTGATTGGTCAGTCATCGGCGTGACGATACGGTTACTGAGGAAAAACATGAAAGATGGACGTCGGTCTGCCGTGTTTGGCCCTCGTTAGCCAGCCTGCTGCAAGAAACACCACAATGTCCTTGTATAATTCGTTGCGTTTCTGGTGATTTCTGGATGCTTGTAGGCAGGGATGCCATAAGGCAGGGGAAAGTTAGGACGATTCCAAGGGCCCCTGAGTGACTTAGAAAATTTGAAAAATAACTGGATTGGTCTGTACTGGGGGGCCTAATTTGATATGCCTTCATGGGGCCCAAAATCTTTTTGGGGGGGAAAGCAAACCCGGCCAGCTACAGGAAGCAAGTCAGCAGCATCAAGGGGTTTCGACCTTTGTGCCATGACGATGAAACAACTGACGACAGTTTACAAACACGTTTAATCTCATTTGATGGAAAGAAAGTGTAGAAAATGTAGAAAACGTATTACAATTATTGCAACCGCCTTCTCGTGACAGAATGAGCACTTCTTAAAACAACAAGTGTCATTTAATCATATATAGACGTTTTTTTTTTTTCCTGTGTTTGGTCACGGCACGTGTTTGCATGCAGTGCTACGGTTCCTTGTAGCACGAGCGTTTCCAGTGCCGTGCTTGGCTGCCACCATGGCAACCGCTGCAGCTCGAAGGCAGCGGAGTCGGGGTGGAACGGAGATGGCAAAGCCGCAGCGCCCGAGCCTCCGACAGTACACAGGGCTCACGGCGATGCAGCATCAAGGTGCAAGGAAGAAGTCTGGAGACGCGGTTCGAAGCCGTTCGTTTATGGCGGGAAGATTACTTCCTGCCGCCTTACAAAACTCCAAGCTGCGTAAAAAGTCCCCCTGGGGAGCAGCCTCTCTCTGTACCACGGATTCAGAAACCATCCAGCTGGCAGCCCTTCCTGGATTTACCCCATCAGGATTTTCCATCCTGTAGACACACTTCACCATCGCTACCTGTCCCTGCTGCCAGCGAGGACATATACATTTCTAACACATCAAATATTGACTGCGACACAGCTACACCCAGCTGTAAAATTTGCATTCAAATATTTTCCCGATGCAAGCAGTACAATGTCACACACAGTACACTACAAAACATCCCTATGATTCCTCATTTGAGATTTAAACATCACTTCCTTGAAAATTGCATTTCGTACTTAATTTCTTACATGTTTTTTTTTTCAGGTTTCTGGTTACTGAAGTAACTTGATGTTCATGAAACTGACACGATGAACAGAATTAAAAAGGAACCAGTTAGGTTATAAGAGCCGTTGAGAATAACAGCTGTTTTTCACACACTGGCATCAGAGGTCCTTCTTTCACATCTCTATAAGGCCATTGTGGCACAGAACAGAATCTTTAAACTTGCTTTTTAGATTAAGCACCTTCTAGTTTCATTTCTATTTTAACAGACATATTCTGTGTGCAGCCTGGGATTCAGACCCCCAATCTTTGCATTGGTAGCACAATGTTTTGCTTGCTGACCTACAGAATTATCAATTAAGCTTTTACATTTGCCTCTTTATAAAATTAAAGGTTTTACTCCCCTCCCCCAAATGTGAAAAAGGCAGTTATGAGAACTCAGAGAGCGATAAGTTATCAGCATGTCGAATTGGATACATTTCTGCAGAAAATGGGGCTACAAGTCTGTCAGAATGACAAATCTGACCCATGGTGAGGTGACTGAAATTCCTCATTCACCTGCTGCTCCACTGGGAGCATCACCCTGTATCCACAAGCTCACACACTAATACTTAGAAAAGATCAACTTAACATTCAATATTTAAGAAAAAACGAGTGGGTAAAAATGAAGATAGAGATTTAGCCAGTTAGCAAAACATTCAGTGAGGGGTGTTCGTCTGTGTTTTTATACTGTCGGGCAGTTGAGCGGGCAGCCTCAAAGGGCCTCATCTTTGGCTGGGAGCTCAGATGTGAGGCAGAGGGAGCGGAAGATGGTCTTTGAAACCTTTGAGCGCTTCTCATTTTGTGTGTTTGTGGGGTGACGAGGTTCTTGTGCTCTGCAAATAGCTCTGCGTTTACTGGTACCAAGGGTTCTGCACGGAGCCAGAGCACCCGCAGTGGCAGTGAGAAAGAGCAGGGTGAGGAAGCCCAACAGAGCCCCACAATCCCCACGGAAAGGCTGGTGCTGGTGCGGGGGGCCTGTCACCTGGAAAAGGCCACAATGACAGGATGCAAAAAAAGAGGGTCTGTGTTACAGTGGATATCAATCACAACATCAAGAACAGCAGGTTTTTCTCTAAAACATGGTTTGTAATTTAATTACATTCTTAATATAATTATTTTCATTTTCTTCTGTTAATAGTCTCTCAGTTTCAGCACATTGGCTCTCACAGGCCACGCCCCTTTTTAGCCCCGGCCCCACCCCCTTCTCCACCCCCACCACACCCTCAGCCTACAGAAGCACACAGGGTCTTTTGGAGGTAGTGGGCTGTGGATTGAGGAAGGCCCGTACAGCTTCTGCGAACACCTCCTTGATGCCCTCCTGGTTGAGGGCAGAGCACTCCAGGTACCGGATGGCATGGATCTGCCGGGCCAGAGCCTGGCCTTGCTGCTGGGTGATGGTGCTCTGGTTCTGCTCCTTGAGCTTGCGCAGCACCTCCGGGTCGGAGCGCAGGTCGCTCTTGGTGCCCACCAGCAGGACAGGCGCGCCGGGGCAATGGTGCGTCACCTCCGGGTGCCACTTGAGACGCACATTCTCGTAGGAGGGAGGGCTGGCGATGGAGAAGCAGACAACAAAGACGTTGGTCTGCGGGTAGGAGAGCGTGCGCAGACGGTCGTACTCCTCCTGGCCTGCCGTGTCCCACAGGTTGAGGCTGACCATGCGGCCATCCACGGTCACCTGCGCGCTGTAGTTGTCGAACACGGTGGGGATGTACTCCCGGGGGAAGGCGTTGGTCGTGTAGGAGATCAGCAGGCAGGTTTTGCCCACCGCGCCGTCGCCTACCACCACACACTTGATGCTCTGCATACCTTTGGTTTCAGGACCTCAGCATCCTGAAAGACCAATTGCACAGTCACACTCATAACCAAGGACCACACGTAAGCCCCCTCTGTCCGGCCTTTGAAAAGCATATAACCTAAAGGCACAAACTAAAGCTTCAAGCCACTTAAATACCACTGTTTTGGGAGGGCAAAATGAAAAATGATTGGTTCAGAGAGATAACCAATCGGATTGTAGAGGTGGTGGATCCAAGACATCTGATTGGTTGGTCCCACCTCCTCTAGCAGCTTGGACCCACCTCCTCTGCAGTCTGATTGGTTATGTCTCTGAACCAATCATTTTTCGTTCTGCCCTCAAAACATTTTTGTGCAAGTAAAACTCCCATGAGCATAACACATATCCCCCCCCCCCCACTAAGTGAAATTTAAGCCCTCAGACTCTCAGTCATGAGCCTGCTTCCAGCGCTGTGATGCTAACAGCCCTGTCTGTTCCATTAAGTGGGACCCAGTGTCACGGTAACACCTGCTTTTTGTTTATGGAAATCAAGAAAACAAAGGGAGCGAGAGGCAGGAAAACGGCTGAACAAAAGAGGCGGGAGGAGTGAAACGGCACTGTCTCAACAGGGAAAAAAAACAAAAAACTGAAAGACGCTTTCAGAAGCATTTTCGCGGTGAAAACAAAGACTGAGGTACGCTGAAAAACCACCAGAGTTCAAATATCGGTAAACAACCAGTTTTTTTCTGTTCCGTCTGCATTTGTATACTTCTCAGATGAATTTGGGTGGTGCCCGGGCCTACTGCCGACCTCAGAGATACAGAGGCACGGGCTCTGTGCATGTAATACCTAGAACCACAAGAATACTGGTACCTACGGGGCGGGGGCAAGCCAAATGCCAACAGTACAACGCAGCCCCTGGCTTCACCATGGCAACGGGGACGTATTCCTGATGACAAAAGAAGCCCTTGGCCTCCTTAGGGACCCTGACAATGTAAGCTCAGAAAAGGGCGTCACCAGATCTGGGTTCCACCAGTGACAGATCTCACGGCATGTTCTTACCTGCCGTTTTCACATTGCCGTACGTTGCTCTCTCACGCCCCCCCCTTCCCCAAAGATGTTATCTCCTCACTTAGGGGAAATTTTCAAACAATAGAATCATGACTTTGATTGCTCTGCACTGGGACCTTGTTTTGTACCAGAATTATTTCGATTTCATTCTCTGACTGACACAGCTGAGGGGGCGGGTGGTGTGGAGAACGGCGACCGGGTTTGACGCAAGAAAAATGTTCCCGCCGAATCAAGCGTGCTTTTTAGCGACATGAGTGTCAGCCACAAACCAGAAAAGTGCACCAGTTTCCCTATGTTGACTAAAAATGATTATCTGCCTACGCTCCACTTCGAAATAATTTCGAAAATTGACAGAGAACCATGGTGGCTGATCGTGCCCAACGTTAAAGTTTCTGCAAGTGAGGTTGACAAAAGCCGAAAACAAAATAGTCCACGATATCCAAATCGAAGAATATCAAACGCTCCTATATAATTCTGGGATCTCTAGATACAAGTAAACTGAGATGGATGATAAATAATAAAATGATAAATAATATAGGTGATGTCGTGCAGTTTAGTGGTGCTTATGGCGGATGGTCTGTCCTAAAGAGGATGGTTTGTCCTAACAAGAGATACATTTCACTAAGTCACTGGAATGTCACGTGAGAAAGAGACACGTCCGTCTGTGGCAGTGTTCGGTGGGGCTCTGGCAAGCAAAGATCATACAATCTCTGTTCTCTGTGGAGGGTGGCTGGGGGGGCGTGGTTCAGTGGGACTGGTGGGCTGGTCTAGAGGGTCTAGGCACTTCTCAGTGCAGATCTACCAACACACACCCAGAGCTTGTCCAGCAGACGCCTGGTCCACAAGCGCCAGAAGGCTGCCCTCCCAGTGATCCAGGCCAGGCAGATGCCTTCTCCACATAGCCACGGGATGATGTCACAGGGCAAAGAGCCCTTCAGTTCCCAAAGACTGAAATCTGTACCCTGAAACAAGCTTCTTCTTCCTCTTCTTATCTTCTGCTTTTATTTTCCAGGTCATTTTGACAAGCTGCATATTACACAGAAGACTAATACAGTGGTACCTCGGTTCTCGAACTCACTAGAACTCAAATTTCTTGAAAGTCGAACAAACCAGTTTGACCTGGAACTCGATCTGAATATCAGAAGTCGAACCGTGAACGCTGAC
>JAODJU010000038.1:14403120-14414936 GCA_026776725.1 Gnathonemus echidnorhynchus | reverse complement strand
CTGTGTCCCCCCCCCCCCCCCTCCCAACTTCATTAACATCCCGTATGTGAGCTCCTGCAGCCGGCTTTCATAAAGCCGCCGACGGCTGGGTTTTCGCCTAGAGCACTTTGACAGCAGTCGGAGAAGCAATAAAGCGAAACTCACCAAACATAATCCTGATCCTTATGAATTGCGGATCACGAGCAAATAGACTCTTTGCGGATGACTCGCAGCCGCCAGCCAGCGAGGGTTACGCCGTTAAGGAAGTGAGTGCAATTTTCGGAGAGGAAGTCTGACACAAAAAGGGCTTTGCTGCATGAGGAAGTTTATTTGCGAGTTCAGTGATACATGATAGCGGTAGGGACGTGCATGTCTAAAAAGCCGGGTATTGACCGACCTTTCCGCAAAACCCGGCCGTCGTGCCCTCGGCACGAGACATTTTCTGCATGAGATTTCATTCTATAGCGATCCGTGAAAAAACCGTTTTAAAACAAGCCTGTGTATGAAACCCATTTCGATTCCTCATAAGCACATCAAAGTAAGGCGGGCTCACTCGCTTTCTCTCATCTTTATAATCTATAGCGACACCGCTCTAGAGATTCTTACGTGAGCCTACAGGCAGCCAAAAGCGGTTTGAGCAGCATGTATTAAACCTGGCCTCATATCGATCATGGGTGCCAACGTTGGTCAGCTGGCCGGAGGGATTTTTTTTTATTCGAGACACGTCTGCATACACATGCACACGCATTTTACATTTACGTAGCAGTTTTCTTACGTTGTAAATAGTATGTAGGGTTTGCAAACTAGCCCAACGCTATTGATGTAGCTACATTTAGGTTTATAATGGAATAATATATTAAGATTTCTTGCGTGAGCGTCTGAGAGCGTGTCACTACAGATGCGTGAGAGCTGGCAACACTCTTTAGGCCTACCTAATTTATGAAGTAAGCAACAATGAGTATAACATAAAACACTTTTTGGCCACGTACAACTGCATGTACTACGAATTATTTTTGACAGTATTGGTGCATACATTCACAGACAACACAGACAAAATAGAACATATGTTAAGAAAAACAGTGAGTAGCAATTAATAATGAAATAGTGCAAACAGTGCAAAGCTGTACAATTACTATCAATAAATATGAACTTAAATGAGAATGAGATATATTGGCTTGATAGACCTCAGTCTCTTGCTGGAGGGAAGTCATTTAAACAGTCGGTGTCCAGGCTGGGAGGGGCGGCCACAACCTTTCCTGCCTGCGTCAGGGACCTGGAGGGGTGACAGGATGCACCCAATCACCTTCTCAGCAGAGCGGATGATGCGCTGCAGTCTGTCCTTGTCCGTGGCGGTGGCAGCAGTGTACCGGACGGTGATGGAGCAGGTCTGGATGGACTCGGTGATGGCTGTGCAGAAGCGGACCACCACTGTCCTTGGCAGGTTGGGCTTTTTCAGCTGTCGTAGGATGATGATCCCTGTAGGCAAGTGACAGATAAGCCCCAGAGCTACAGCACAGCGTCCTTTGAATGTCCTGTGTGCTGGACTAACTAACGGGCCACCATCAATGAGGCTCTTAGACGGCAAGTCAGAAATGGGAGGGCCTATTGCTGTCTAGTTAGGTCACTATAAGCTTCTCTGGAGGGATCCCCAGACGTGCCATCTACAAACAACTTCTCCATTGAAATGGTACATACAGAGTAATAGAGGCTTATGGAAAAGGCTTATGGAAAACTTGGTGGGAAAAGAATGACCTTAAGATCTGTAAGACAGAAGAACTGGCGATAGATTGCCAGGGGAGTGTGTAAGACAAGTCACCACTTAGGGGAGAGGAAGTAGAGGTGATGCTATCATACACACATCTGAGAGTCCATTTAGGTAGCAGATTGGGCTGTATGCTCTGTGCAGGAAAGGCTTGTGTAGCCTGTTCCTTTCAGAAAGCTAACGTCTATCAGTGTGTGCAGCATGGTACCAGGGATGGTCTACAAGGCAGTGTGGCTGGTGTCATTTACAATGTTGTAGTCTGCATCGTGAAAGGGAGCGCATGGTGACCGAACATGAATGGCCCTGGGGGTTTATATATACATACACACATATATATGTATGTGTGTGTCCGTGTGTTAAACCCACCACAATGTGCAGAGACAGAGGTGGAAAGTTCAGTACAAATCCAGACCAATACTTTATTTCAACCAACTAATTGAGCATAAAAATTCACATTTGCAGAGTACGCAGCCAGTTGGTTGAAGCAAAATTTTGGTCTTGATTTTTATTTTCTGGACCTGACCTTTCCACCTCTGGCCAAGAAGCACAACTGAGAGTCCAGTTCTCCCAGTGGCCATAAGGCTTTATGTATGGTAGATGTGTATACTAACTGCTTTCAATCTACTGAGCTATTGTCAGAGGTGTATATTTCAGGTCCAGAAGGTAAAAATATAGACCAAAATTTTCATTCAACCAAACAGTTGAGTACCCCGTGACAGTGAGTCTTTATGCTCAACCGGGTGGTTGAAACAAAATCTTGGTCAGGATTTTTTAACTTTCTGGACCTGAACTATCCACCTCTGGCTGTTGTTTTCTGTTTTCGTTTTTCTTTTCTGTTTTGCAGCAACTGGAGTGAACAAAATAAAAATTTAATTGTGTACTGCACAAATGACAATAAATTGCTTCAATCTTTAATCTGATAGTCTTTTGAGTCGGTGCCAACATAATCAGTGACTAACTAGGTTAAAAGATGCATGCAATAATCATCACTCATATTCATCCATTCATCTATGACCATTTATTTTTGCAGATTGTCTGCATTATCTTTGCAATCGTACCCTTCGTGTTCTACATGCTGCTGTGACGCCAGAATTTCCCGCTCAGAATGATTATGAAGTATATCTCTCTGTATTAATGGTAATGTTGCAGTCCTGAAGATGGCGCACTTGTACTTTTGTTGAGCTTTTTATCTTATTTGAGCAAAAAAACTACAGCATAGAAAAAAACCCCTCCGTTCCAGTAGACGGCGTGGCGTGGACTGCGACGACCTTAAGCGACCCACGCTCCCGGCTGCAGACGCGGGCTTCGCCGCTGTCGCTTGCCGGTGCGGAATCATCGATGGGGCTTCGGGAGAGCAGCTGCACCGCGGACTGACAGCGGAGCTGCGGTGCGCCCAGATTCGGCTGGCAAAAGTGAATTCCACTCATTTGCATGGGAGGGGCCTTTATCAAATGGACTGCAAGCTGAAGAAACGGAGAATATTCTGCAGCTATACATATTGACATTAATGTAGATATTATTATTGACGATAATAATAAGCTGCTCGGCGAACACGGCAGTGAAGTCTGGATAGTAGTCTTTGTCATATAGATATATATTTTATTGCAACAGACCTGTTCGCCGTTTCAAACGAGGGACTCACTGCATCCGAATTTTTTATGCGTACATTTTATACAGATGGAGTACAGACAGTATTCTCCTGGGAGTCGGGTCCAAAGGAAAAGCTGCATCTGATTGATTTGATTGATTCGAGTCTGTAGGGCGCATTTTTGGAGGCATACAGAAGGTAAACACGCTTTTTGCGGATATTCACGTTAACATTATGTGTGTTTTCGTAATGATCGTTTGTAATATTTGGCCGTTCTGGTGAGTACCATACCGATAGTCTTTTGTTTTTCCAGATACATTAGGCAGCGCATGAGTGACCGAATGAAGACAGTATTCATGTCGTTTTTAGCGCTTAAGTTCAGTACAGGAGGGAGTAAAAGCGATATGTGAAAGCCGTGGCTTCTTGCTGCATGCAGCTCTACCTGTAATCGGAATGACAATTTTAACCAGGAGCAGAAGGCATGAACTGCTGCCGTATCATAGTTTATTTATTTATAATCGCCGCTCTCGCATTAATTCCCACGCTGGAAATTCCATTAATATTTTTCCCAATTGGGCCTTCAGGTGGGATTTGCTGGTCGGTTCAGATCGCTTCAGCTGTCCAACACCTCCGTCAGTTATCTGTAAGCTACGGGCCGTTGGTTTAAGTGGCGTAATGATGATATGTTATTATATGGTCTCCGTGTGTGTTTCTGGAAGATCTGAAACCTAAACACATGTTCTTTATCAGAATCAGAAAACTTTATTAATCCCGAAGGAAATTGCTTACATTACGACTGCACAACACAGTCGATCAGTAAACATGTCAGGGATCCTCCGTGACTGCAGCGCTGCGTATTGTGGTAATAGTTATTGTGCTGTAGACTGCTTCGCTTTTGTGTTAACTTGTGTATTGCAGTTGCAGTCGGTCAGGATTTTGGTGTGAAATGAGAAGGTTAATGCGTAGATAAAGACTGGACTGGGCGTGATGCCTGAAGTTCCTGCCTCAAACCGACGCACGCGCCACCGATTCCCCTTTAACAATTGCTAATACTGTTTTATCCTCTTTTTTTCGACTTGAAGCACAGAATGTATTTCGACAGTCTGATTGCCTTGTGGATTGCAATTCTCTGCCTCTTGGGAGGGGTGCGGGCGGACAAGCCGGGGCCAGCCCCTGCAGAGCAGAGCCATGCCGATGGCGAGCTGTCAGGTAAGGCGCGCTGACCCGCCGCGCCGCGGCACGCTGCACGGTTTAAGCTTCGTGCCGTTTGGAAACTCGTTATGAAAGCTGTCAGATTGTCCTGGGTGGGCTTTTGCTTTCTGTTTAGGTCACTATATCTAGTGGGACCTTTGGGTCATTAAAGAGTAATACACCCATGCATCGTTGTGCGGTCTACATCATAGAGTGTAGTTGCACATGCCTATATGGTGTATCCTACTATACACCTAGGCCACAGCTAAGGACGTGACTTTGGGTTGAGCATTGGAGGGGCTGAGGTCTTCACCCATTTAAGGGAGTCCAGGGGGTTGTTTCGGCTTGATTATTGGGGGGGGGGGGGGGGTTAAAACAGGGGGAGTGATTAATTGGGGGCGGTACCTCGCTGGCCGGGGATTTGAACCAGCAACCTTTGAGTCACAAGCACATTGTCTTACGGTTAGGCCACTGTGGCTCCCCATGATTTATGTCCATAGCTATAACAAACTTTTTTCGTATTCGTATAAACACTTTCACAAAAAAACGACAGTACAGTAAAAACATAAACCATTATCATAGTTATTCTTGTTACTGAGTATGATTTACTGTACATGCTTGTATGTGCTATGCCTTTATATACGACTGGCATCGCAGTAGGTTTTACTCACAGACACGTGAGTAATGCGTTGCGCTTTGACGTTACGATGGCTACAACGTCGTTAGGTGGTAGGAAATTTTCAGCTCCATGACAGTATAATCTTAGGGGAGCAACGTTGTATATGCGCTGCCACGTTGACCGAAATGTCGTTATGCGGAGCATGGCTGTACATGAACTTTAGATCAAATGAAAAAAATAGATTAACTAAAGCAGATTTTTATAATATCTCGAAAGTGTTTGAAGTTTCTGACTGGTTTTTCATTTATTTTAACTTGTAGTCCATACTGTTGCTGACTGGAAAAGGGGGTTGATTTTAATCATTTGACATTTCCGTGCTCATGCCAATGTGGCAGGTCTACAGCTCATTCTGCTAGACGCCTATAGAGACGCCGGCAGTGTCAGGACTCGGCACAGAATCACATCTTTCCCCGTCTCTCTGCCTTTAACTGCTTATCACATTTTCCTCCCTTTTGTTTCATGATTGTTTCTGTTGCTTTTGGCTGCTTGGTCATCCAGCCATTCTTCCACCATCCCTCCCTCTTCCCCTCCCTCACCCTCTCTCCTTTTTTGCTCTGAGTTCCCTAAACCTTCTATATCTCTCTTAGTCCTGGTCGCGTGTGTTTTCACTTGGCAATGCGAAGCCGTTCTTAATAATCCTGCTGTACCTCTGCGTTTGGTAACACCGGAGCTCATTGTGAAGGGGTTGGAAGCAAAAAAAAAAACAAAACAAAACACTGTTTTGCCCCTTCCTGGGCAGATGTGGCAGGGTGACGAAGGGGGTAATAGACCTCTGAGGTCCCCCTGCCTCTCGTCCCCTCGCCCATTGTCTGCTTGCCCCCATATCAGGTTACCTTTGGCCTATCTCTCTGTCATTGGCCTCCTGATTTAAATGTCAGCTCTTCGAGACTTCAGTATAACTTTGAGGGGACTTGGCTGCTCGAATGCTCTAATGCTCTTTTAACGGGTCAACCTTTTGCCGCATTAGCCTTTTTTATGTTGTCTAAGGTAAAATGCGGCTTCTCCTGACCGACAGAGCTTGTCCAATGCCCTTTTTTGTCTCTGTAACCTATTTGTGACTCTTTCCTTTTGTAGGACCTTTGTTGCAGCTTTTGCTCTACAGGTGGTGGTCTGTTTTGCGGTTTTTTTTTTGTTTGTTTCCTGTCCTGGTTTCCTGGTTGCAGTAGCTGATTGCTCAATGGCTTGGTGAGAAATTCTTTTCTTGCTCCCGCCAGCAGTGTGGCAGGCTGCTAAGGTCAGGCAGCATACAAGTGCGTGCTGCCTGCACGAGCAGAAAGGTCCCACGTCCCGCTCGCACCTGCCGCGTCGGTATATATCGAGGTCGACAGTGCACTCGCTCGTTCTTGCTGTGTGGAAGCTCAGCCACGCTGATGGTGCCGTTTGAGTGTCGGACCTCGCATGTGAGCATTTCCCTGACCACGGAAGGCACCTGAGTGCATGAATCCAAAGGGACATTATTTAAACCGCTGAGAAGTTTGCGGCTCGTTCTGTTTCAGCCCCTGAATCTTTCACTTAACCCAGGGGTGTGTAAAAGTGGTTTTCTGAGACTTTGCAGGCTGAGCTCCAGTTTTGCACAGCACTGGGCTGGATTTAAGCACCCAGCCTATGAGGAGAGCTCTCCCACTAATTATTCTGTTCCCGTTGCTCAGATTTAGATTTGGACCGCTTGGGCATCCGTTCCCAACCCAGTCCTAGGGGACCCCCAGATAGTCCACATCTTTGCTCCCTCCCAGCTCCCAACACACCTGTAGCTGGTATTCAGTGTTCTTGATTGGCTGGGAGGGAGGGAAAATGTGGACTGTCCCTCAAGGACTGGGTTGAGAAACACTGCCCTTTACAAGAAAATACGTGAGCTGCTCTCGACCAGATTGAAGGAAGACGGCAGGACGGTCAGCATGTGACCTGTCAGCGACCTTGTTTCTGCCCATCCGCCTGCACCCTTGGGAGCTCTCTGCGTTACCTAGTGAGATATGTAATCTAATTATATATTAGAGGGTGTTCTATGAAAACAATTCGGGTTAAAGGACTTTTCTACAAAGTGCAGCAGTGGTTCTTTTTGTAATATTTAGTCTCAGTCTGCTTCTTTGATCATTGTTCTGCCTGATTAAGATTTATTTACTCAGGTCCAGTTTCTATTGTCTTGGCAGCAGGGACAAGTAACAATTAGTTCGTATAGTGGGCTGAGCCTCTGTGCCTGTGATCAGAAGGTCGCCGGTTTGAGGCCAGGCTTGGCAGAACAGTCACATGTCCGTCGGCCTTTAACCCCCAACTCCCCGGGCTCCACGTGGTGGCACTTAAACCCCAAAGCTTATTCTCACTTGTACATGTGTCTGCGTGTCTCATGGAGAGCAGATGGGGTAGGAGAAAAGAGAATTTTCCCATGGGAATTACTAAGTACCATTGTTTTATTTTATTCTACTGTAGGAATGGATTGGTGGCACTGATGCTAGGGATCTGTGCCAGCAATCAGAAGGTTTGAATCCCATGAATGTCAGGAGTGATTCTACTCCATTGGGCCCTTGAGCAAAGGCCCTTAACCTGCAATTGCTTCATCCTGGGTATGATGTTAATTTACATCCAGCCCTATAAGGAGGTCCTCCATCTCACAGGGAAATTTCGGTGGTTGGTGGCAGGATTGGCACTGCAGCCACTGGGGAAAACCTCATACTGTTCCATTCAGGTTCACTCAGGTGCTCGTCCTTGAGGTGCTTTGCTGGGCAGTGGGTGCTGCAGCTCCCTGTAATCAGCACACGCTCCTTGCCTCTCTCTGTATATATAGCGACCGGACCCAGGGACCACATGGAAAGGACGTACCTGGGGGCATGAGTGTACATTGTCCTACGGAGGGTGATGTGTCTGAGGGAGGGGGATGAAATAAGGTGATTGGAAGAGGCAGCTTCTTGGGATGGTTGGCCTGCAGTGACTCTGATTGTTTTCAGGGGTTTGCTCTTAGTCACCAGACAGTGTCCGGAAAGAAGGTTTTAAAAAGCTTCATCCTGTTTCTCTGCAGAATGGTGAGGCTCTTTCACCAGTGTGGCTTCGGTCTGTCAGCCAGTGAAGTTTCTGAGGTGTTGGTTTTGCTTCTCCTTGGAGTCATGAGGTCACAAGGCTCATGTTGCCCAGATCGTTTTGTTTGTGCTGGAAGACTAAATACGTACTGGTCAGCAGCTCAGTAGTTTATTGTTGTGTGTGGATTCCTTGGTCCTCGGACTAAGGAGTCCTGTGTCTGTCCCCCCCCATGCCCTTCTGGTTGCCATGGAGATAAGCCTACCTCAGCTTTCTGCCTCTCTGCAGATGTTAAAGTTGGGGGGGTAAAGTATTTGAAGTTGACAAGGCACACTTATGGTCATAGCTCCATCAGATATCTTTACTGCCCTGCTTCCTGTACTTAACTAAGCTCTGCTTGAGTAGGATCAGATACAGGAGCCCATTGGCAGAGCAGAAGGGAGCTGGACGCCAGGTTGTCTGGGCTTGGAAATTCGATGCTGGTGATGTTCCATGGTAAGAAAAAGCGCACCTGTCAACTGCAGTGAAAACAGGGAGATGGGTGACGAACCTGTAAAAATTGGAGAAAACAGTGAGTCATGAAGAAATATGGAGTCCCCACAATAAATTTTAGCGAATGGGGGATGGGCCTGGCAACCCATGAGATTTTCATCCCATGACCATGGCGACGGCAAAATAAATGTGACTTGACAGCTGTGAAGATGGGTGTTTTCTGTACATGCTAAAGAAAGACCTCAAACTGACGCTGAATCATCTCATGTCTTGCTAATTCAGCCTTGAGGCATCCACGAAAACAGAGAGGTTTCTCCACACCTTGTGCTCTCCATGATGCGGGAACATCAGGGATGGCAAACTAAATGTGTCTCTATATTGTTTGACTCTCCCAGTTAAGATGGGTTCTTGTGCACTTGTTGTTCTGCCGAGTTATGAATGAGTGTTAAAAACATGGAAGGCTGTTTAGGACCCCCAGCAGCACACTATCGCAAAGCATTATGGGTAAGGATTTGCAGAAAATTGTGGGAAAAAATAATATAAGGAAGTAATGAATTTAGAAGTCTCTTTGCAGAAGTGCAAGCTACACTGCGGGCTGCAAATTTGAGCATCTTGGATTTCGTCAGTGAAGCGTGTTGTAAGGTAACCGTGCTTCTCCTCCATGCCTGAAGGTGCGTCCTGTTTCTGAGAGTGCAGTGCTGTTTCTGAGAGTGCAGTGCTGTTTCTCAGCCAGCATTCTAGAGGACGCATGACCTGAACGGGCAACTCTGCACTCTTTGGGGTCTTCTGGTAATTCTGCTTCTGTGCCACTCAGTCAGCAAGCAGCATTTCTGACACCTGCTGCAAGGTTTTCTTTCAAAGTTTTGAGAAACCACATTGATTCTCGCCATGCTATTTTTGGTTTGTCCTAACCAAATCCCCCCCCCCCCCCAGGTTTGTTAGTGACACGGGGCAGCCATGACTGAAGTAGGTGGGCTTATTGGTCAATAAATACCATCTGTCATAAAAGAGACCCCCCAGCTCTCTAACCCCAGGACTGAGCCCAAGGATGCACAATATTGGACTTTTGGGTTTATATCCAATATGCCGATATTGATGCTGATGCCTAGTGTATGCACTTCTTTTTTATTCCATTGATGAGAAGAACACCAAGTCTGTCCTGTACTAGAAATAAACTAGTGCCATTATTGTGGTCGGCGGCTTGTTGTAGATACATGCATAAAACAAGACCAACAATTCATTCTACCCTACATGTATCATTTTACAAATGTAGACACTCAGTCATGAAAAACTAAGGAAATGATTTCAACTTATTTCAATTATATGCCAGGGATGCGTTTTGTTTTTAAGTTAAACAGCAACAATAAAAGCTTAACACTAAAACTAAGCTCTGTATGCAGTTTTCTGTGAGCCACAATCAGCACTGTAGCAACCCAGTGACTGAGCTCTCCACTGCACAAATTAAAAGCACATGCCACCAGTACAAAACATTTTCAAATGAATGTAAATCTTACATGTAAATGATGATTTCAAGTATTTTGTTGTCAAATGACTGAAGTAGAAGCGGCTGACAGTTTTTCGCTGTCGTCTGTGTTTTTTCTTCCCGACTTTCCTAGGGAAGTAAACTACCTCTCTAAGTCTTTGTGCTGTTGGGGATGACGACTCTTAAGATTCGTAATTAAATAGCAAGTTTGTTATCTGTACCAGATACTTCCAAAGCCTTCCATACACGCTGAAGCTTGTTGCTGGGGCTCCTAGACATTCAGCGCCAAGTGCATAGTAAATACGTCACTTTATCGGCCAGGCTCATTGGCAGAAATCTTCATATCTCCTGATGCCGATAATAAGCCTTTTTTATCAGCTGATATTGATTTCGTGCCGATATCATCGTGCATCAGTTAAGTGACACTCTTCTGCTGTATGGCCTTACATGCCTTATGGCTTCAGCTCTTTTGTGTTGTGCTGCCCAGATGGGGAGGTGCTTCTGTTGGCTGGTTTCACCTTTCTTGTCCATCTAGGTGTCTGTCTCATTAGCCTGAGTGTCCTACAGGCCAGAGCCATACAAGCAGGCCTGTATGAGAGTAGATGGGTGGTTGTTTTTAGAGGCTGACTTGTGGACTATGAGGTGACACTGAGATTCCTCATTGCATTGAGGAATGCTGGGTACTGACCTTTGCCCCTGAGGGTGGATCGTTCCTGGTTCCTCAAGCCAGACAGTGATATTTTTCAGACAGTGATATTTTTGGGCCCTGCTGTTTGGGGTCTTGGGCAGCCAGTATGAATTAAACATGGTAAGTAAAGGTCCTCATGGAGGCATGAGAGGCGATGGGGCAGGATTGATTGGGGACAGGTGTGGTAATGAATGCCTGGAAGAAGACTTTGTAAATGATGGTAGGTGGGGCCAGCAGCCATCATTCAAAGACATCCGCTTCTCATTGGTCACTTAATTGGTGTATATAAGGTGAAAACAGGCAGTGATTGGCAGCACCCATCTCCTGTCACTGACCTAAAACCCATTCAGGAGATCAACAAATCAGAGAGCTTGTTATATATAATTAAAGCGCCTGGTGTACAGAAGGGCAAGATAAACATTCTTCTTGAGGGAGAGTACAGTTTTCTGAATGATGTTGGCTTTATAGAGGATTTTTAATTGTGTAACCAAAACGAAGGAAGGTCCAGTATCTCTCCTCTAGCCTGGTTTGTGTCTGGTGGCCAGTGGTAACATGAAGAAACGTAAGAAACTGGACTGTATCACTGTAGGTTTGTGTCTCAGATGGGGGTGTTCAGTTGTTCCATTGCGGTTGTGGCTGTGGGGGGAAAGAGGGGGTGGCTGTACAGTCATCCCCCCCCCATCGTGGTCACAACCCCTCCCGTTCATCTTCAGAATGCCCCAGATCCACATTGTACACATATTTGGCTCCAGACAGCCCCCCCCCCCCATCATTCTCATTCTCGCAGGCCCTCCTCCATGCATAGTACCGTGACGTCTCTGGGTAGCTAAAAGTCCGTCCTCATTTTCCCCGGAACGGCACAGAGGTAGTTCACTGTGGTTCTGGCTTTTTGTCTGTAGTCATCTACATGCTCAGTGCCCCTGGGAATCACGACGTCTGGACGGTGGC
>JAODJU010000038.1:14379304-14399698 GCA_026776725.1 Gnathonemus echidnorhynchus | reverse complement strand
GTACAACTGGACTGTGTCTCTCTGTTCTAGTGTATAACTGGACAGTATCTCTCTCTGTGACAGTGTACAACTGGACGGTGTCTCTCTGTTCTAATGTATAACTGGACAGTATCTCTCTCTGTGACGATGTACAACTGGATGGTGTCTCTCTGTTCTAGTGTATAACTGGACAGTATCTCTCTCTGTGACAGTGTACAACTGGACTGTGTCTCTCTGTTCTAGTGTATAACTGGACAGTATCTCTCTCTGTGACAGTGTACAACTGGACGCTGTCTCTCTTCTAGTGTATAACTGGACAGTATCTCTCTCTGTGACAGTGTACAACTGGACGGTGTCTCTCTGTTCTAGTGTATAACTGGACAGTATCTCTCTCTGTGACAGTGTGCAACTGGACGGTGTCTCTCTGTTCTAGTGTATAACTGGACAGTATCTCTCTCTGTGACAGTGTGCAACTGGATGGTGTTTCTCTCTGTGAAAACTGGACGGTGTCTGTGTGACAGTGTCTCTGACAACTGGACGGTGTCTCTGTGTGACAGTGTATAACTGGACGGTGGAGGAGGTGGTGGAGTGGCTTATCAAGTACGTGGAGCTGCCCCAGTATGCAGACGCCCTGAGGAAGAACAACATCAATGGCAGTGCAATGCCTCGGTAAGCAGTGTCACCACCTTGGCAAAACGCGGACCCTCTGAAAGCAGAGGATTCTGGGCGCCAAATTGATGAGGCTGTGCTGACATCATCGAAGATGTCAGGCGAGGTTTTCGGGTGCATCGCGTAACGTCTTCTCCTCGTCCAGGCTGGCCGTGAAGAACGTCACCTTCACTGTGTCCCTGCTGAAGATCCTGGATCGCAGCCACACGCAGAAGCTTCAGCTGAAGGCTCTGGACACGGTTCTGTTTGGACCCCCTCAGAGTGAGTGTCATGCCGGTCCGGATCATTAGTGGCTGAGCATTAACATCATCGCTGTCTGCCGTCATGCTTATTAAAGAATTTTTTGGGGGTCTGTACCCGGTTACGTTAATTGGTACCTTGATATTGCTGCCATTGCTTTCTCACATAGCTCCTTTTCTGTAATGATAATAAACATAATAAAACATCCACCTATCCATCGTCCATCTTCTGCCTACTTAGGAGGGCCTCGGACCCTGGACCCTGGATGGGATGCTAGTCATATAATGGAAGAGTTCACAGTAAACTTGGGATGTAATTAAATGGTTGAAGTCAGAGTTTCTCTCTGACCGGGAGTGCCCCCTCGCGCTCTCTCACGCTCCCCAAGCTCCTCTCATCCTGTTTAAAATTAGCCAGGCTCATTAGTATCTCGTTATGGACTCACTGGACCTCCGCGAGGTGAACTTTAGCACTGAGTGGAGAGGAGAGGATGACAGTGCAGTGAGAGAGGGACCCGCACACAACTTTCTCATTTAAACTGCATGGCTCTGGATTCTGACGTGGTTGTCCCTGAAAAAAAGGTGTTTTTTTTTGTTTTTTGGATTTTGTCAAGTACTTTGTGAAATTTATCTCTGAAATTCCACTCCCCACCTTATTAAATTATTTTTTTTAGTCCCTGGCTCTGGGTCTTAATACTTCTGCAGTGCTGCTTTGGCCCCTCCAGTCCCTCCCCCACTCACCATGCACCTATCGCAGCGCTCGACCCCTGTCACATGATGCTGTTGGCACGACACTCTGCACTTTCTGAGATCGGCGCTTGCGTCTGGTGCTGTTTGGTTTTAGAGGTGACACCTTGTGTGTCTGTGGTGGACCAGCAGGCCGGTTCTGCCCTTGCCTGCCGGTTCTTTTAATGGCCCTTTTGTCTGTCTTCTTACCCCACAGCTCCTCCCGTTTATACACAGCACAGCAGACTAATGGGTGTCTGCCATTTCCTCTGATTTATAGCCTAGTTTTCCTTTTCATCATCTCCAGTGTGGTTCAGAAGCCCACACACGTGAAGACCTTTTTAGACCAAAAGTTCCTTCCTCTTTTTCGGCTGTAGCCCTGCGTTGTGGGTGACTGCAAATTCCCTTTTCTCGCTATACGGAAAATAGAATGATGTTCCTGTTTGACCTTAACTGCTTGCTGATGAACTAACCAAGTCGCTGGCTGCTTCTTAGATTTCTTTTTTTCTTTCTCGACGTTTTGCCCGGCAGGCTTATCAGACTCAGCCAGCTCAGCAGAGCAGTTTTCTCGACTTGGTCTTTTTGCCCAGAGTGACACATCACGCGCAGTCATGCGCCCTTTAGGGAGCAGAACTACAGGTGTGTGTGCAGAATGAAGAGAAAAGCAGTGTGTGCAAAGACCTGTTGATGGGAGAAGTGCTGGGAGGGTGTGAAAGGTGTATTTTGCAAGACCATATATCTGTCCTTGGCATTTCCCTGTGTGCCTCTGAGATAGAGGAAGGCATTCAGACACTTGTAGAAGGGTTCAGATTGAGTTGTTTCCATGGAAACCCTTACGGGAGAACTCATCTGGTGGCCTCTGGGCAGCTGGACGTGATAGTTACGACCAGAAGGCCAATCACACAAACTTCACTGTGATGTGACTTCATTGAATGCCCTCTGCGTTAACTGCATGCCCTAACAAAGGCCCTCACAGCCAGCCGGCTGGCTTTGAGCCACTGGAAACAGGGCAGCTCTCGTGTGCCGCCTACGAAATCACATCGCAAAAGTAATGAAAAGGAAGTGAGGATAACTTCTGATGATGAGCTGGTCGTTATCTTGCAGGTTGGGAATTTTGGGAAATAGTGAAAACGATATGGAGGAGTTCACACGCAAGACCAGAGTAATATAAGGAAATACCGCCCTACTCAGCACCTCTGTCCTGAGACGCTTAATCATTTAAGGTTATTTAATTTTTTTTTATTATTAACTACAGCTTTGATTTGGAAGCAACTTCAGTGACTGAGATACTGAGCCTGGACAGTACACGGAGATTCCTGAACCTGAACTGCATCCTTTATTTACATGTACTTACAGAGTTGCACTTTGATTCACACTTTTTTCACTTCTCACAACTGTTTTATGCAGAAAAGTAGCCTAAGCAGTACCACCAAATGGCATAACCACAGATTCCTTTTTGGATAACTTCCCAAGCATGTTCCCTTTAATCCCTAAGCAGCCTTGGATGATACAGACCTTTTTAACCGTCCAGCTGATCCATTTCACACAGCTGTGTAACGGGGATTTATAGCCCTGTGGCTATAGATTAACCAGTGGCTGCGGACCATAGTTGATGGTTAACCAATTCCTGGCTCGCTGGTCTCCTGGGGAACACACATGCGCAGAAACTCCTCATTTTGGAGTTTTGCCCTGGAAAAGGAACAACTTGGAATTGCCCGATCCCACCTAGAATTTCATTAATTGTGGATCTTCCACCCTTTCTCCAGTCATACTCGTTGTTTATTGTGCGTATGACTCACATTTGGCAACCAACTGAACAAGGGTGCTTAGCAGCCACCTGAGGCAGATATTCAGATCTCTGTCCCAGTCCATTAAGGTTTTCATCGCCCGTTCCTGAGTCAGCTTTTGATCAACGCCCTCAGAAGGAGGAGGCTGGAAGCGATCAAGGATTCTTTCTCACTTTGCTCATATTCCTTTGGTGACACATCTGCTCTCTCTCTCGCTCTGAATAGCAGGGATGTCCAACATCAGGCTTACGGGAGAGTGGATGATACAGAGAGACCCCCATCCAAGATGTCCGTCTAAGGGGCTCACCTGTAATTCTGTGCATGTGCTGGGTTTATGCAATATTTTTCTTCCTCGATTTCTCCCAACAGGATGTCGCACAGTTTTGGTATATTGGACAGCTGCTTGTCCAGTCATGCAGACACACCCCCCCCCCCTTCACGGCTGACCTCCACGTCCTTGTACCCTCATCCTCCTGCAGTGAACCCGGACAGCCACCTGAAGGACTTCATGCTGGTGGTGTCCATCGTCATCGGCGTGGGCGGCTGCTGGTTCGCCTATATCCAGAATCGCTACTCGAAGGAGCACATGAGCAAGATGATGAAGGACCTGGAGAGCCTGCAGAGGGCAGAGCAGAGCTTGCTTGACCTGCAGCAGAAGTGAGTGCACCAGCGCCCCCCTTAGGTGGCTTTTCATGTTTTGTTCCCTTCATGTGAGATCTATGCTTTTTTTCGTCTTTTTTTTTTTTTTTGCATTATATTCGGCGCCATCTAAAGGCCAATTTAGGTATCCATAATGAGAGGACGTTTGTGTTTTGAACACTGCCTCTCCTCCCATTATCCAACCTCAAAATGAAGGAATCTTTTAATTGGGTTCTTCTGTACTCTTGCCCTCCTGACGTTCCAGTAATCCACTTTTCAACTGGCAGAGAAGTAGCTCGCCCGTACACATGGGTACTTGGCAAAATGGTCCCTAAACTGTTAACCTTGGCCAGTATTGCATCAGTGTGTCCTTGGCCCGGGGACCCACGTGTCATTGCACTCCCTGAGCTGGCAGCCGCTCACTGGCCCGGCATGACAGGGGGTGGGGCATCGCACTCAGGTGTCTGGCAGATTACTCCCCCCTCCCCGACCCGGCACTTGGTAGGATCATAAAGACCCGAGAGGTATTTCCTGTTCCTAATGCCTCACTCGCTGGTCTGGCAGAGTCCCCTAAAACCCTACCCAACTTTCCTAATTCCCGTCCCACCCTCACAGCTGCTGTAATTCACCCAGTGTCCATCCAGTTTTCCTGCTTCTGCCATGGCTGGTGGTGACATGTATTTTTCTCAGGGTGTGTTTGCTTTGCTTCTGATTAATGCTGACGTTAAAATAGCAGCAGGAACTGCGATGGCCCTGGATTTCCCGAAAGGACCCAAAATGGTGTCCCTCGTAGTGCCCGATTCAATGACAGAACAGGGGGACACTTTCTGTGTGACTGCGTGTGTAAGACACACGCACTCGACTTCCCTTTATCCAAAAAGTCTTTGCGCAATGGCGGTCATGCCTTTCAAGTTCGATTTCGTGGACAGGAAAGTTAGACGGACATATGTAATAGGTTCTTCCTGTCACACTGGCATCTTTACTGTCACTGTGGCTACAGGGAGGTCTGCTCGGCTGCCACTAAGTTGCAAAAATATAAAAGCTATGGCTGTGGTCACCGGATACTGTTGTGACACTGAGGCCGAACAGGCCTTGTATCTCCCGGTGATTGAAAGGCCTTGGGTTTGTACAGCTGTGTGCCATTCTGCTAAAGGGACAGCCCTGTGCACATAGGCATGGCCTTCACTGCAAGGCAGCAGGTGGACGGCCTTGCACTTCAGCCACGGAAAGAGGCCTTCACTCTCCTCACCTCCAGCTGCGGTAGGGGCCGACAGAAAGGCAGGAAGTGACATGACGGCTTATACCTCACTTCCTGTTAATGCATCAGTCGCTCAAAATTCAGCTACTAGCCTTTCGTGTAAGTAAACTATGGTGACGCCAGAAACAGAATGCTTAAACAGACAGCCAAAACGTGGACGTTAGACCAGATGGGACAGTTTTAAAAGGGTCACAAGGCAGCCGAGTGGGCATATAGTCACTTTTTCAGACTGTGCTCCCCCTGCTGAGAAAGCAGTGGTACTACATGTTCATTTTGTAATTTCCTAAATACAGCGGTGCCTGCGGTTCACGAACAGAATTCGTTCCAGGAAAGTGGTCGCGAACCCAATTTGTACACGAATAAAGGCAATTTTTCCCATAAGAAAGCATTGAAATTTGATTAATTCGTTCACAAGCCTACCAAATAATATTTTTTGTTAATTAATTTCCTGGTTTTATAGTTTAAAGAAACTTTAAAGAAAAACACGATATAGTGTGGCGACGGGCAGACTGAGGCATCAAAGAGAGCAGAGAGGCACGGAGACTTGCTTGCCGGAAACATCATGCTCTTTATTAACAGTCCTTAAAAGGACCACAACAGGCACCCAACAAGCACTGAACAGAATACAGACGGGCAACACAAGGTTGTCAGACTCCGAACTGCAAGATGCACACATGGTGGAAGACTTATACACGCTGAATACATGTGAGGATCGGACCGGGTACACACAAGACACGGGCAAACATATTGACAACAGGGAAATGCTACAATTAACATTAAGAACAACAACAGTACAAGGGCTATTTACAGTACTATTACAGTAAATAGAAGGGCTATTTACAGTACTATTACAGTAAATAGAAGGGCTATTTACAGTGGCACGCAGGGCATGCTGGGACGTGCACCCCGCTGTTGCTAAAAAAAAAAGGAAAATTTTGTACGTGAACCAATGCATTTTTTTTCTTCCTTCCTTGTATTCTTTACCACACAGTCTGCTGGGATTTGAGCCACCAACCTTAAGATTGAGTTTGCATTCATAACTACTGCGCTACCTTGCTCTGCCCTGGCTTTTCTGTGTGTCTGTCCATCTCTGTGAGGGCAGAATGACTCTGACTCTGAGCTAACCTGAGGCAGAGCTCTAGGGTTTTAGAGCATTGATCCTGTTATGTCATCCTGGACGCGGCTGTGGAAGCTCATCCCTCTGCAAATACTTTTGTTTTCCATGCACTAATCCTCTGGGTCCTTGAGCCCCTCCAAGTTCCCTTGTGTTTACGCCGCTCTTGAACTCATCTGCTTCTTAGGCCCAGGGGCTGCTGACTTTCAATATCCACTTGAAGCTGCCAAGACATGCCTGCAGGTTGCAGTCCAGCCCCATGCAGGCACACACACGCACAGAACCATCACACGGGCAGAGTCTTTCACACAGTGGTGACAGTCAAACGCATATGTATGTGGGGAGATGGGGACTCTGTCACACACAACATTGCTCGCAGAAAAATCCCATGGAAGTAGTTTCCTGTAGCGAGTTTTACAAATGAAGTAAGATTCTGCAGAGTTGTGGTTGAGGTATTTATTCTCCCATAAACATCCACCCATGCTTCTGCACAAATATTGAGGGTAGACTGTGATGTCACTTCCTGTGAGAGGTCATATCCTGTTTTCTTGTATAGAATGACATGTCAGGCGCCAGCAGGATGTATTATGTGCAGAAACACCCACAGGAGCTCAATGGAAACTTCCCACATACGATAACGTTACAGTGGTTATTGGTGTTGGGAACATGATCAGTGCAGCATTGTAATGTGTGATATACTGTAATTGGTGCTTTGATTCAACATATTTGTCAGCGTATCCATGGTGACACATATATGTTAATGACATGCATCTGCGGTGCCCCTCGTGTGTAATGCCACCCTGCCAGATCTGTAATCTTCCATAAAAACGTATCATCATAATGCAGGTGGTGTTCTCTGCTCAGCAACTCGATCGCGCTCTCTTACTCCCCCCAGACTACAGAGAGCACAGGAGGATCACCGCACCGTGGAGGTAGAGAAGGTAAACCTGGAGCAGAAGCTAAGGGAAACGGCAAAGCAGGAGGCCCAGCGGCTGAAAATGCTGCGGGAGGGAACGGAGAACGAACTCAGCCGTCAGAAGTACGCCGAGGAGGAGCTGGAACAGGTAGGGGTCCGAGCGTTTGGAGCGAGAGCCACTGTTGGGGTGAAAGCACATCTGCTCACTGCTTCGAGGACAGCAGAGACCATGTAGAGGTGCACTAGCCGAATGTGCGGCGCGCTGTGTGATTGCGGAGTTTGACTTTGTTGGGTTTCCACATTAACTCCACAAATGCTCGTAGTGGGTCATTTGAAGCTCTGCTCAAATAGATTCCTGGGTGTCATGTTCTGGTGGATATCATGGTTTCTGCAGATGACATCTGGACCTCCTGGGAGCTGAGCTCTGTGTGCTGAGCTCTTTTTTTGTTAATGGTGACACCACTGTTACGTGTCAGTCCTGCAAGGAATGTAATTGAGTATACATCTTCACCCACACAAACAGCGTGGTGTGGATTTAAGGTTTCCCTCACATGTGTCCCGCTGTTTGATTTTGGACCCCCCTTTCCCAGGTCCGCATGGCCCTGAAGAAGGCAGAGAAAGAACTGGAGTCCCGGGGCAACTGGTCCCCACCGGAGCCTCTCCAGAAATGGCTGCAGTTGACCCACGAGGTGGAGGTGCAGTACTACAACATCAAGAAGCAGAACGCTGAACGCCAGCTGCTGGTGGCCAAGGAGGGGGTGAGAGGCTTTCGCTTCTGGCCCACGTGGCCTACAGTTGGTTTCGTCACAGTGGAACTTTCTGTTGCTTCGGAGACCCAGGACTTGCTCATTCGTGCATGTTCACGGGGAGGGGACTCACGCATGGTCGTATTCCTCCAGGCCGAAAAGATCAAGAAGAAGAGGAACACGATCTTCGGGACGTTCAGCGTGGCGCACAGTTCCTCGCTGGACGACGTGGACCATAAGATCCTCACAGCTAAGTGAGTCCCTCCACCTCCGGTCTGTCCTGGAGGCCTGACTCCCCCTTTGGGTGCTTCTTTGGATTCTCCCACTGTCTTCACCAATCCTCTCTTCTTCTGCCATACCGTTCCAACCACTTCCCGCTCGTTCACGTCCCATTGTCATCGTCCTCTCCCTTCTCCCCCCTTCTCTCACTCTTCTCTGCCACCCATTCTTGCTTCCTCTTCCCTCTCTCTTCAGACAGGCGCTGGGCGAGGTGACGGCAGCGCTGAGGGAGAAGCTCCATCGCTGGCAGCAGATCGAGCACCTGACCGGCTTCTCCATCGTGAGCAACCCCGGGCTGCCCTCGCTGGCCTCGGCACTTAACCTGGACCCCAGCTTCGTGGGAGGCACGGGGCGCGCCGTGCCGTCGCACCTCATAGTCTCCGACGATGTCGACGACATGGACGAGGACATCATTTCGCCTGGCACGCTGCAATGTAAGGGCCCACCCGAATCGGCAGAGGGGAGCGGGGCGGGGACACAGAGGCACCCCAGGGGCCTATTGGGAAAATCCAAAAAGCAGCCATCCTCAGAGAAATAGCACGCCCAGCAAACGGTATAAGCGGCCTGCTGCCAGAGCATTCCCCCGGATAGAGAAGGCAGGCCAAACCGCGAGAGGACTTCAGGTTTAAGGAGGCGCCCCAGCCGCACTCATTTGGAATAAATCTTGTGATGTTAAATAAACAGAAATGCAGCACATCCTTGGTTTCCCCCTGTTCAGTTCTAGGATGCCTTTACTGAAATGCTGTGCCTATTATGTCATCATTTCACCTCCTGTGGTAAAAGTTGTGTATGCTTGAGTTTCAACATGCAACAGTGCTTGGGAACCCTGTACTTCTGTTGTGTTTTCATCCACTGTGGAAATTAAAAAAACCTCAAACTCTCTAAATATATACTTGAAACAAGTTTTGCAGTACTGTATTTGTTGCGGTGTCGGTTGATCTTAACGTCGGTTCCAGGTGCCCCGGTGAGACCGAATGCCCTACTAATGAAGCAAAGTAGCGTGTCTTGTAGCGCCACCTAGGCGCAGTGCCCATTCCCTCCGCATTCACTCGACTCCATTCTGGGTCACTTGCCTGGCCCAGTTCTGATTTCGGTGAGACCCCTGGGACCCTAAACTGCCTCACTCGTGTGCTCAACTCAATTGGGGTGATGAGCAATGATTGGGTGATGTGGAGCCCTTTGAGGTTGCGGCCTAATGCCACATTCGTCCATGAGGGCTCTGAGCTGGAAGCTATCGTCGCTTATCAGTGCTGTGCCTGGTGCGGCTCCTTGTCTCCGAAGGTAAGGCAGAAAAGACGACTTCTCCAGCCCCACTGAAAACCCAAGGTTTTTCTCCCTCAGAGGTCTACGCAGATGTTACCTTAAACAAGACCATGCTGGGGGTGGGGTGGTGTTTTTCCAAGTCAACAGGAGGTCAGGATTGCTTCTGTAAAGCCTCCGTCCTCCGTTACTGCTGGAGTCACTCCACGTGGACAGGCCATTCTAAAAATTCACCTGACATTTAGCCGTTAATTGCTCAATTCCTGTGTACTCAGATTCTTCCACAGCACATTAAGCTTAAGCAGATCCCCCTCCAACACAGTATCACAGATCAGGTTCTGAAGCTTACCGGCCCTTGGGATTCTCTGAAACCTGGTTGGCTGATGGGGCTCTGTGATTGGCCTGTCAGAGAACCGGATTACAGCCGGTCCCCACGGTTTCGGAGCGGTGATCCCCAGAGAGTCGTAGGTGGAGTCGGGTTTGCAGGCCCGCGCTGCTACAATCTTTAAGCTGTGTGTCAGTTAATCATAATAACCACGGCCTCCCTCCCTCCCCCACCCCTTTCGGTCCACCTGCTCCTACCTTCCACGCGATTGGCCATCCTGGCCCCGTGACCCTCCAGACGCTGCCTGGCAGATGAACCGTCAAGTGAGCGACTTGTGGCCAGCGGGTTTCGACTACTCCTCCCAATGGAAGCATTCTGGTTGGGCCCTTCCCTTCCCCGAACATCTACCCTATCCTCTCCCCAGTCGCTGTTTCTCCTAACCTCAAGTGCTAACCTTCTTGTACTTTGCCTACCCTCCCCCCCAGTGCGCAGTGCCTCTGCTCGCCTACGAATGCATTTCTCCGCAAAGGGGGTGGGTGCGTGAGACGCTTTGGGTTGAGGTAACATTTATGTTTTCCATATTCCGAAGGCTTCCCTGTGAAGAGCTGTTTAATGACCTTTGACTGTTTTTTTTCTTCCTTTCACAGCTGTTAATCGCTTTGTCTTTTTCTGCATCCACATATCACTCAGTGTGTCTTGTTACTCATCCATACATCAACCAGTTTTAGCACTAAGCTAACTTAGCACTGTTATCTCCGACAATTCTTAATAATTCCATAGATGGAAGAAGAATATGGTATAAGCTTCCACTGTGGTGTGGAGCTCTGCGGGTTAGGACTGCCTCAGATCAGAAGGTGGCTGGTTCAAACCCTGTTGACTGGCAGAGAATGTGCATCATCTTTCGACCCTTGAGTGTTAACTGTGAAAGATGCTGAGCGGGTGCCGAATAAATGGCTGACTGCACTCAGACCCCCAGCTTCTTTCCTACCTGGATATATATCTTATGGAAGAGCATGATGGGATATGTGAAAACTAAAAATTCCCACATACCTGTTATCATTATTGACTGTTTATCCTCGGATTGGCTGCTCTAACCAACAAATCATCACCTGCCTTGAAAAAATTTGGACTGAATGTTTCTGCCTGTAGAACGTAGGCACTAGAATTATGACCCAGAACCTTCAAACACAACTTGAACAATCTGTAGTTGAAGACTTTTTGGCAAACGGATAACTTATGGCGCTTTTCCACTGACATGCAGGAACCAGGCTGTACCCAATCTGTACCACAAAGAGACATTAGTCATGGCAAGGTTCCAGCTCGCTTCGATTTTCCACTGCAGAAGGGTCGGCTGGGTAGAGGCATTTCTGAGTTTGGAGAGCAACAGTGACACAAAAGCAAGAGACAGAAGCACTGAAGAGAGCTCAGGTCTGGCTCGCATACGTAACAGTGGAAAACTCTCTCTTCACGATATGGCTCGGGTACGGCTCGGGTACGTCTCGGTTCTCGGTGGCAGTGGAAAAGCGCCATAAGAGAACCTTCATCCTTCCAATATTCATGATTGCTAATGTGCTTCTCTTCTGTTCAGCAGGACTTCAAAAGGGCCATTTGCTCCACAAAGTCTTCTCAATTTGACAGCCTGTGAAGAGAGATCTTCAGGCTCTTTAGTACAAACAACTGTGAAATGTCATTCCCTGAATACCTCTAAGGACTAGAACGTAGCTGCCATGAGGCATGGGGTATTCGTGGTGGTTGTCAAAATCACATTGTTTTCTCTCAACTGGCTACTTCACATCCCCCCCCCCCCCCCCCACCAATGCTTGCAGGCAGCTGGTGGGGGTTGAGATGATTTTGTTACGTATAGCTTGCACCGTGTAATGAATGCTCCCTACTTGGTGGGAGAGGCAGAAATCAAAGCATATTGAGGCACTTAAATCTGGAAATTACCAAATTAAGATAAAGATCTCACAAAAGCAGCGTCTCGCAGCGCTGCAGTTCTGTTCCAAACAACTGCCACAGGTAACCTTAAGGGCATTGCTAAACCCTGTCTGCTTGAAGGTTTGTTTGTTTTAATTGCTGGCATAAAACAAATGAGTAAGCTTAGCTTCAGTCAGTTCCTACAAATAAGATTAAGATAAACTTTATTGATCCCAGGGGGAAAATTCTCGAAAAAAGAATTCCAGAGAGGAAAAAGACTTTAGAGTTGTTCACCCAAAATGTACATCCCTCACCAGGATCCATTTCTGTGGCAGTTTTGGCCGTACCGCTGTCTTATGTAGATGAGATTGTCATTCAAACCTGATTGGCTGAGAGGCCTCACTGCTCAGAGCCACCTGCCTCTTTCTCCACTTTCATCCGCCCACTTTGCTTCCCACGCTTCCTCTTCTCCTCTCTTCCCTCGTGTCCTCGCTGGCCTGGCGGCCCTTTAACGCGGCGCTAAGAGCAGGCACCGTGGTACGGGGTCTGTGTGCATGCATGAGCAGGTGCCAGAGCCCGGCCGCTCTGTAACCATGTCCATACGTGTGCTCTTGTGCCCACAGCTCCCAGTATGATGTCGCTGCGGCAACGCCACCTGGACCTCCAGCTGGGGGCCAGCTCACAAAGGTTTGTAGGGGGTGGCCCTGCGGCGGGGCAGCAGGAGGATGGAGGCTGTGGCGCCGGTTCTCGCCGGACGCACTTGCGACCCCGGGCCTGGGGGGCGCGCAGACACTCCATGGGACAGCTGGAGTTCCACCCCCCATCCCCGCTGTCCTCGTCGGTCTCCCACCCGTCGATTATCTGCTTCTCTCCTCTTCCATCTCCTCCCCCTCGATCTTCTCAGCACCCTTCCTGCACTCCCGGTCACAGCTCTCATTTCCTGCCATGCGGCCTCCCGCCTGCAGATGGTGATGCTCTGCAGTCTAGGCACTCCAGTTGTGGGTAAAGCCTCAGTTCCCTCCTCTCCATGGGTGCAGGCCTCTGCTTGTGTGTGGATGGAGGGTTTTCCTGGCTATATATATTATTTTCTTAACCCCACTAAATCACAAATTTAACATTGCGCTTTTATGATTTTTGCTTGTTTGGCCAATTAATTTGCTTTCTGTATTTATCTGCAACCCGCTAACCCCTCCCCCCTCCCACTCCACACCCACTGTTTTACTGGATGTCTGCTTGCGGGTTGAATCTGCCTGGAGTTCCCTGGGCCCATGCCCAGCCTTGTGGGTCTCCCACACTGGCAGATGTGTCCTTGGTCCTTGCCAGACTAAGGCTTAGCAAGCTTGAATCTCTATAGCAACAGCCGCGCCTTCCCATGTTAATTCCCTCTCTCGTGCTTGCAGGGAGCTGAACCGATCCGATTCGGACTCCTCCCTGTGCTTGACGAAGGCCGCCGAGCACCAGCGCCTGACAGCATCCTACGGCTCCAAGGGTCACCCCCTGCGTGGTGTGTCCCAGACACACCCCTCTCATGGCCACACCCCCAATGGAGGGAGCCGCCCAATCCCGGAGGGCGAGGCCTGGTTGGAGGGTGATGCTGACAGCCCGCTGATGATGAAGAGGGTTTACGGTGGCATGGAGAAGTCCGCCAGCCTCGGGGAGATCAGCAGCGGTGTGACGCGGCTCTCGTCCTCCGAGTCCTCCCGCTCGCTCACCCCCGCATCCACTGATCCAGACACACCCTCCCCCATTGCTGGGCAGATTGGCATTATTGGGGGCAGGGCAGGCAGCCGCACAACTCAGTTATCCTCCAAGAAGAGCCCCCTAGAGGAGGACAGCGGTTCTACAGGGGAGGAGACGGACTCCAGTGGCAACCGCAAGAAACATACATTCAAGATCTTCAAGAAGCAGAGAAAGTAAGAAGAGCCCAGATGACATCCTAAAATGGGGTTTTAGGGGCTTTAGGGCTGGGTTCTGTTTCCATACGATCCCTCTGGTTACAGAGTTTCAGAGCTGAAAGATCCTTTATCGCTGTGAACCTGTGAGAGCGATTCACTGTTTAATGATGTTTTTGTTTTGTGGGGGGGTGGAGGGGTTGCATTTATTTGTCATGAGCTGAGAATTGCACTGGGATGGGGGGAAGTTTCTGATGCGAGGCATTATTTATCCTGTGGGCAGCAATGCCAACATCCAAGAGGGATTTACAGTGCCCCGGTTCCACTCGGGCTTTGCCAGATGTTCGTCGTCGTTTCGTTTCCTCTTTGCACGTCTCTGCTGTCGTCCAGCGTCGGTGTGGCTCTTTGAACGTCTCCTTCGCTAATCTCAGCTGAGCTGCTCAGCATGTGCTAAATGCCAGACTGTCTTTCTTTTCTAATGGGTTTCACACCCCCCCCCCACCCTCATTCGAGCAGGAGATGAGCAGCCTGACCCAGGAGGAGGAGGAATATCAGAATATCTATTTCAGAAAAATTAAAAAGGGCTGAATGACGTTTAGCGCATTCCACTGAGCCAGCGCTGGGCCGTGACTTTGATCATGAAGTGTACACACACACACACACACACACACAATAAACAGGCACAGGCAGCCGAGTTGCTGGATGCTGCAAAAAAACAGATGGTTTCGTCCCTCTGGACGAAATAAAACGTCTGCTATTACCTCCTGAGTCTCTAAAGCAGCTCCACTGGTGGGAGATGGGCTTCAGTCATCCGTCTGCTCTTGCATCATCTATGCATGTCTGACAAAAAAAAATCTTGGTGGTGACATTCAGACTGGTCATACTGGTCAGACTGGTATACTGTGTCAGAAAATCTGGAATAAAAAAAAAAAAATGAAAATTTCTTTTGACCATCAAAAACCTGTCAGTATGACGTTAAATATACAGAATTTAAACATTTTATAACGTATTTATTGTCAAATATCTTGTTTTTTAATGTATATATTGTGTTATAATTGCTTATAAAGTGTTAATATATAATGCAGCTTAAGTGAAATCCAAAATAATATATGCATTTTTCATATTTCTATCCAATTTTAAAAAATGTTCTTGTATATGTCTCCAAATGAATGTTTTGAAATAGCAGTCGCATCACCACATCTATTCATTAGGGGGTAATTAAAGGAATACGCTGGACTTTTAAAAACAACTATTGCTGTCATAAATGTGAGCTTAAGGGCTCATGAATCGTCAGCAAATGTTTAAGATTTCAGCAGCTCAGAACAAACTCAGTCAATGATTTTTTTTTTTGCCAAATCAGAATGTGTTTCTCCCCATCCTTAAAGCTGTTTGGCTCAATTCAAAATGCTTTTCTCCCCATCCTTAAAGCTGATTGGCTCAATCCAGAATGCTTTTCTCCCCATTCTTAAAGTTGATTGGCTCAAATCAGAATACTTTTTCCTCATCCACGAAGCTGATTGGGTCAATGCAGTGAGTCATTGGCAGTCTGGTCTTGTAACTGTCCCCTCTTTTCTCTTACCTGGGGGCCCAAAGGGAAGTGGGAATTTGGTGCTTCTGTCATCTTGTATCTCCTGAATGTCATTCAGCAGTGCCTCTAGCGGTGAGCTTGGATGAGGTCGTGAAACGTTGCATGTATTTGTAGAGCCCTAATTTCACCTTCTTCGCCTGTTGCCATGGTGTCAGGGTAGGAGGCTGACACCTGACAATTCTGAGCCTAATGTGTAGACTGGGTCCTGCTCCTGCCCCCATCGTAAACCCTGGGGCTTCACCTCCACTGTGCACCTCTCCTCCACTGTGGAACCGCTTCTGTATTTGTCCTTCACAACTTCAGCCACCGAATGCCTGGAACTTACCCACAATACAACACTGGACATTCAGCACAGTTCCTCAAGAATGGTGTGATGCTGATGACCGAAGGACCTGAGCTTCTGACTTGGGCCTGATTTATTTCCGGAAGTCACCAGTGGTGCAGTGTGGCCAATTTTGTGAGCTCTGTGAGATCCTTTGCATAAAGGCAATTAGCAGGAAACGAGTGTCAGATCATGGTGTGGGATTGATAAATGTTAAATCCAAAGAGGCCAGTAATCATACTGTTATTGTGCCTTTGGAGTTGGACGAGTTCACCTGGACATATCTGGGTGATGTCTTTGCTGTTGTGTTGGGTTACTATGCTGGGAAGGCATTTTGAAGTGTTCTTTTTGTTTGTTTTTGTAAAACTGTGTTTGAGGTTGCCAGTTTCTAATCTGTTTCGAAACATATTTTTGCACGGAGAAGCTTTAAATGGCTAACACTGTCAGGCGGCTTTCACCCGGCTCTGTCTAAATTGTGTCGTTCTGTGTTTTGATGCATGTTCCCTGAAGCAGAGCCAGAACAAAGGGTGGAGGAGGGAGATCATGCTTTGTATCAGACTCCTTTGCTCCAGCCCAGACATGCCTTCCCCCTGCCTGCTACCTCCCTTTTTCTGCTTCTGAAAGCACTCTGCCTTTGCATCTCTGGTAATGTTTTGGACTCTCTGTTGTTTAACAGACCCCTGCATGAGAGCAATAAATTATTTTGAACAGACATTCCTCTCTCTTTCTTTGCCTGCATTGGACAGTGGTTGTTGGGTCTGGGATGAACACTGCTGTAATAGACTCTGTTTGATTACTGGTGTGGAGTTGGAGCATTCACAAAAATCCTTTAGTGGGGAAGGTGGCCCTTCAGGTCGAGCAGATGACGTCACATGATCCAGGCCTGCTCCAGGACCTAGAGATCCTTAGAGCAGTGTTTCCCAATCTGGTCCTTGGGGACTCAGACCCCATTTTTGCTGGGAGGGAACTGAAGTGTGGACTATATGACAGGGAGCTCGGAGGAAGCAAAAACATGGACCAACCGTGGGTCCTCGAGGATCCAAGGAAACATTGCCTTAGAGGAACTTTTTCTCAATCTAGTCCTCGGGGACAGTTACACATTCTTACTTCCATCCAGCACAGCTGTATCAGACAATTAATATTTTTGATTCTTTCATTTGGGTTTTCTGAGAGCTGGGTGGGAGCAAAAATGTGGTCTGCCTGGAGGTCCCTGAGGACTGAGATGAGATACACTGCTGTAGAACAGAGTACCTGAATATTTACCCTGGTAGACAAACCTGTGTTTAAATAGGCATCCCCCCCCACCTGTGCCAGCTGGGAAACAAAATGGCGACCAACATTCTCCCATGGCCATGGTGATGATGAATATGAAAGCACAGTCTCACAAAAGCCTCATATGGCCAAGTATCCCCGTTACCATGGTGTCCAGGAGCCCCTGTTTTGTTTCCCATGTCTCACAGCGTCCTGGTTCAGTGGAACTTTTAACATCTATAAACTGTATATTGAGAACGTCAACGTTCTTTGCAAAAACATTCCACGCCATGCGGAGACCTATTCCTGGATGTGTGGAACTACACATGTTTCCAAACAGACGTCGGAGGGCTTGTATTCTTTCACGGTGGCCAAGTGAGACACAAACACACACAGGCTGCTGCTGCCGCTGAAGGCGACTTCTTACACTGTTTTGGCCAAAACAAATAGGTGTCCATTCAATATAAACGGAAGATCCTTTATTTAGACTTGGATATATGCTGATGTTGTTTTTCCTTGATCTTTTAAGTAAAAACAGAACCAAGGTGGCCACACGACTGGGTGGAGGAAGGCGCAGAGGCTCCTGGCTGCTTGTTAACGCGCTTACGCTGCCCCCCTGTGACCATGCCAAAGCACTGCCACAGCTGGGCACTGCTTCTCCTCATGAGAACTTACATCCTGTTGCTGGTTCCCTGCCAACAGTGAAGTAACAATGTAGCAAAATGATCTATATGACTGTATTGAGTTCTATCCCTCCATCCTTATAATTACAAAGCCTCGAAGTGACTCACAACTTATAAAACTGCATTTTCCACCAACAGGAAGAGGGAAATCAGATGGACACCAGCAAAGCACAAAGCATCATTTAACTGAAAGTTGTAGCACGTTTAGATTGAACAGACATCTAGAGCAGTGTTTCCCAGCCCAGTCCTCTGAGATCCCCAGACAGTCGGCATTTTTGCTCCCTCCCAGCTCCCAGCCAATCATGAACACCGAATGCCTGGTATGGGTGTGCTGGGAGCTGTCAGACAGCAAAAATGTGGATTGTCTGGGGGGTTGGGAAACACTGATTTAGAGGTCTGTGCCCCTTCATATTCTACCATAACTGAACTAGTTGGCAGCAGCAATTAACAACATCTCAACAATGTCTTGGCCATGGATGGCCTGAACACACGCATTCAGCAACACAGGCATACAAAGGGCATTTAAAATTAGATCTTTTAAATATCTATATACAAAATCATTAAAACTAGATTTATTACAGTAGTAAAGCTGTCCCACAGGCACAAGACAGTCATCTTTCAGGGATCGTTTGCATATTTTGTGCATTTGCATGTGACACATCATAGTAAACTCAACAGATTCAATCTGTTGCTCCTAGCGAATAAAAATTAAAAAAATGTGTGAGGTAACTTCCCATCCACCATCCCCGGGGGCTTCTGAAGCTGATGGACCTCAACAAGCTCAACTTCAGTTTCCAGCAAGATGCACGCGGCCGCTCCAGGGAGCAAGGGACTGCGGTGTGTCTCCATGGAGACGTAGGAGTCGCAGGTCATCCTCCTCAGCGTGGCCGTTTCTGGCCGTGCTTCTGCCCTCTGGCCACATGGAGGCGCTGTTCAGGAAGGGAAGGGGAGGGCAGAGGGGGGAGCAGCTCACTCCTCGCTGGCATTCTCCCAGGCCATAGCGGTAAAGTCTGACTCTGTCAGGTTGACCGTGAACGGCGCCTCCACCCTCTCGGGCTCGACGCGTTCGGCAGAGGCGCCCTGCAGATTGCTGACTCGCCAGGAGTTGAGCGGGCGAATAGCCTTCATGTACCTCTGAGGGGACAGGGACACACACACACACACACACACACACACACACAAAGAGAGAGAAAGCAAGAAGTCAGCCCAGGCAGTCCTACTTTTAACATTCTCTTTCCTCTCATGTTTCTATGGTTACAGCTCTCTGCTGTCCAGACAACAAACCCAGATCGCAGTTACAACAATATTCAAGTAATTCCTGTTAGCTTGGCTGGGACAGCCTCCCCCCTCCCTTCCCCCAAATTTTTTTTTTTGCTCCTGCCAGACATCACTTCACAACAGTGGATCTACTGTTCATTTAATGAACATGTTTCTCAGAGAATTCCCACAAATGCAACCATGTGTCCTATTTTCGTATCATGTTTATTTAATGTTAGGCTGCTTGTGTATAAATATATGTATGAATATATGTTTCTACGCATGTACACTAATGGCCAAAACTGAGGAAACACTTCCAATTCTTAAGATTCCAGAACTTTATTCTTACTCTAGTTACTTATTTTATCGTCCAGTGTATGATATTTGTAAACATTCTTTGTTTCTAAACATTATGGCCAATATCATGTAGTAAATTTAAAGCGTAATGCCAACCATGCTGGATGTTTACACAATATTGCCCACTAGCGTATGTTAAATTCCTTGTCCCTTGATCACTTACGTCTCTCAGGGTGCCGGACTCCTTGCTCATGGCCACGATGGCCCAGATCGGGATCTGTAGGCAGCAGGTTGTCGCCATGCACACCCCCAGGGCCTTGCCCCAGAAGGGGTACACGTAGGTGCCGTACTGGAGCGGGGTATTGTACATCTCCATGAAGATGTAGGTCAGGATGAACTGTGAATGAGCCAGAATGGAGCCCGGAGGGTGTGAGTCAGCAGTCCGTCAGCAGAGTAACGCCACACGGGCGTCACACGATGAGGGGGGTGCCAGGCATTCAGCACAAATAAAATACGTGCAGGAAATCTCTGCACTCACCGTGTTCCAGGAAACGGGAAAAACTCAAATCTGATTTTGTGACTCAATCCTATCGCCTGACATTCAGCTTACACTGTCAAATGTATTTCAACCAACTAATAAAAAGATACGGTATCAAGTTTTCCAAAGAGTAGGTTGGTGTGCGGCTCAGCAGGTTAGGACTCTGTGCCTGTGATCAGAAGGTCACCAGATCGAAACCCGTGTTCTGTTGAGTGATTTCACCATCGGGCCTCTGAGCAAGGCCTTGTTCACCCACAATGGTTCAAGTGATTGTTTGACCATTTTCTCGAATATGTATGTCATTTTGGGCAAAAGCATTTGCTAACTACGTGAAATGTAATTGAACAAATGGGAACATAGTGGTTAACTATGAGGGTTAAAAATTTAGGTTGCCTTAAACGATTTATCCAAACTAAATTTCTCCAGTAAAACTAAATTTCTCCAGTAAAAACAATGCAACTTATGGTAACCATGTCACCATGTACCTGTAACTAGGGTTGCGAAGGGGTAGATAATTTCGGGAAACTTTCCAGAAACTTTCCATTTCATGGGAAGTTAAGCTGGGGAATTTTGAAAATATTCCAAGTTGGAAACTTTCCATGGGAATATATAGAAATTAATGGGAAAGACATGGGACCTACAAAGTTCCGTTGCCCTCGCCCGGACTAGGGTCACCGGGGCCCCACCCTGGAGCCAGGCCTGGGGGAGGGGCCCG
>JAODJU010000038.1:14358343-14379204 GCA_026776725.1 Gnathonemus echidnorhynchus | reverse complement strand
GGTATCCCTCCTGAAGCTGCTACCCCCGCGACCCGAACCCCGGACAAGCGGACGATGATGGATGGATGGATGGATAATGGGAAAATTCACAGAAGTTTGCAACCCTACCTGTAATAACCCCCATCCCAACCCACCCTACTAATTATCAATGCCACAGTTTGGGGTCTATCGCCTATAGCTTGGCCATACTCACCAATAAGAGGAAAGGGGTGATGAATACCCAGCATGCCTTGAAGTAGAGCAGCAACTTGGAGCACCAGGGAGGACAGCGGCAGATCATGTCGATGATGTCGGAACAGAACTGGTTCACGCCTGGGGGCACGGCACACACACGTGAGTGTCTCACTCAGAAAAAACTGGGCCAATTGAGGACAGGCCATTGAAGACCCACCGTAGAAGAAGGATATGCCGATGCACATGAAAAGCGTGATGATGATGAGGCCGAAGCTGGTGCTGAATGAGTCGATGAGGGTGAACCAGTAGATGCCCCCCTGGAGAGGCCGGTAGGGATAGGTCATGTGAGAAGGTCACACACACATCACATGCATGCCACGTGCACTGCAAATGCATGTCACATGCACTGCACACGGGGGGCTTCACTCACGTCTGTAATCAGCAGCAGCCCCATCAGGTAGAAGGCAAAGCAGAGGGCAGCCAAAAACAGCACCTTGTACTTCATGTTGCGTCTTAGCTGGGGAAACTCGTCCAGCACAGCGGTGGTGATGCCCTCCATATTACCGAACTGCAGGGGGCAGCAGTGAGCAGGGAGCTGTCACTAATCAGGAAGTACATGAAACACTGGGCAGGCTCTTCACAATGTAAAGGATGCTTCAATTACTTTCTTGGAGATGTTCAACAATATAACATTACCAGAGTGTCCACCCCAAGCATAAACAACATCAGGAAGAAGAGGATGGCCCAAAAGACAGAGCCAGGAAGTAGAGCAAGGGCTTCTGGGTAAGCGACAAAGGCAAGGCCCGGACCTGCAAAGTTAACGGATAGATAATCAGATGAATCTCACACTGTGACCTTCTAGTGACAAAGCACACTATAGACAGAGCCTCCTCTAAGCCCTGATCTGCTATCAAACTGCTTAGTCTTCTCATACATATGTGTAAATTGTATTGTATATTTTAATAGATTTGTGTCTTTAAATGTCATTTTTAACTGAAACCTTTTTAAATAAAAAATTTGGTTGTCTGCTATAATCTACCTGTCTGTTTAATCTGATGTTATCATAACTTTCTAAAATGAGCAACATCTCCTTACAACTCAGAAACTATAAAAACCCCGAAGCACACAAAGAAGCAGAGGTGTGTGCCACAGCCCCCGGGAGCCCCCGCCCTCCGTTACCTGAGTCCGCCACCTGTCCCACGGGCACGCCCTTGCGCCAGGCCATGTGACCCAGGATGGAGAAGATGGCGAAACCCGCAAAGAAGCTGGTGCCACAGTTACCTATGGTGATGACCAGCGTGTCCCTAGAGCGCAGAGAGCCACCCTCGTCAAACTCTGAGACCTTCTCTTCAGATCGCACAGGCAAACGCTGGACTACATCAGCACTATCTCCGTTATCAGTATGACGTGTATGAAAGCAATACACCTGCATATTATAACTGGGATCATTCAAGCATCTTCTTTAATGGCACTAAAATCCCTTCCTGAGAACTGAACACACAACCAGCAATCATTTTTTCATGTGTGTACAATACAGTGCAAAGGTCTTAGGCAGTCAAAAGAAACATCTAAAGCTATTATCTGGGTAGTGAGTGCACATTTGTGCAGAACAAAAAACACAGTTTAGCATTAGAACATATACAAATTAAGAGTAACACAAAAGTTACTGATATCTGGTTGGACGGCTAGACGAAGATCGCGTCAGATCCCAGTCCCCCCACAGGGGCACTCCAGCCATTCCAAGCATTTGTTAAATTTCACCACCGGCTTGCCTAATTAATTAACTTAATTACTTTAAATAAAGTCAATGAGATATTGATTAGCTATACAAGGAGTGTTGGTCGAGTCAAAAAAATAAATGGGTATATTGGATGGTTGTGGCAAATACTGAGGTGATTTTAGCAGAAGTTTTTGAAGTGGCTGCGCTGACACACTCTGACAGGCATAATGTCATAGTTTTACACCAACATGAAGATCATTTAAGGAACATTTCCTTTTGCTGTCTGACTTCTGCACAGCACTGTTCGTATGTATATTAAATAACCCAAAGTAGCGTTACCCTGCCTCCCACTCACCTAATGACGTTGTTATCAAACTTGTTGTAGGACGCCATGGACAGTAGACCCCCGACTCCAATGCCAAGAGAGTAGAAGATCTGCGAGGCAGCGTCATTCCACACCTGTGCCAGAGTGCAGACATCAAGAACAGCAGAGCAGATCATAGGGTCTGGCCCCCCATTGCAGACAGGCTGCTGAGACTACAGCACGAATCACACAAATAAGCAGACACCCGGAAAGATTCTCCAGGTGTTGTTTCGTATCCTCACCACCAGGGGGTGTTATACCTGTGCGCTGGCCAGACGGTCCCAGTCAGGGGTGAGGTAGAAAGCCACGCCCTGCAAAGAGCCTTCCAGGGTGGCCCCTCTGATGATCAGCACGATCAGCACAAAGTACGGAAACGTGGCCGTCACATACACCACCTGGGGGCGGTGTGGAGTCAGAATCACCGTCGGTTAAAGCATATCACTGCCTTAGTTTTAAAATGGGGAGGGGGGTACTGCTCACCTTTCCTGAACTGTGGATGCCCTTCAGCATGCAGAGAAAGATGATGAGCCAAGCAACAAACAGGCAGATGGCTAGCTGCCACCTCACGGGGCCTGGGTCTTGTAGTCCAGAACTGTGGATCACGCCCAGCACCTGCTCACTAAAAACAAGGCCATGTGCACCACACAAGGGTTAATTGGAGGGGGAAGAGGACGTCGACAATGAGACAGGGTAACAGGGTATTACAGCAAACCTCCAGCTGCATCACCCCACAAACATAAATACAACAGAGATGCGCCCATTGCCTGGAAATCCTCGATATGTATAAGGCCAAGGAATACCTCACTGCTCTATCAATATGCTGATGTGGAGGCTTCTCAAGTCCTTACTGGCCGGAGTAACATTCCATATATGTTCACAACTCCAAGTGAGAAGCAGTGGAGTATGATATCATCTCTCTTCCTTTACACCAACAGATACCTCTTCCGCTTAAACAGTTTCATCACTTTTCCACATGTGCCAAATCCCAGCTGACTACCGCAGTAGGAGGTTTAGAGGACACCTCCCCCCACCAAAAGGGTGTGGGTTTAAGGCCCAAAGGGGAAAAAGTTTTTGGGTAAAGGTACTCAATATGAAGCATGCTTACTCACTTCCAGAACACCTCTGTCGGGCTGAGAGACCTGCCCCCAGTTGAATTTGCCGTGGTGACATTCTGTCGGGGGAATGAGGGGGCCTTAGCATTATTGTTTAAACAGCAATTGATTCACCGAAGTAAAAGTATTGAACTACACCAGCCTGGAGTGTCAAGAGGAAGGACGCCATACCCCTTATACTAACGTCACTGCTATGTCTTCATGATGAGAACATCATGTAAATCGATATGGTTCCTCCAACATAGATGGCATCAGGTGTGCATGAAAATCTTCAGCACATGGTAACTCCTGTCCAAACAACCTCCCCACACCTAACAAAAATGGTGATTTAATTTCACTAAGTCCCGTTGAGACATGAATAAGAGCATTTATCTTGAAGGAGTGCTTATCCGATTAGACAGAAGGTATAAAGAGTGGATCATTTGTTCAACAATGAGCTTCTGAAGGGTGGGGCGGGGAGTGCTGGGCCCCTCTGGTTAGGGGGCCCCTTACCCCGCAGAGCGCTGCATTGCTAGCGGCTTCACAGGACCAGGGCAGAGGGCTCTGGAAGGAGTTGCCCAGGTAGAAGAAAGTCCAGGCAATGATGACGTTGTAATAGAGGGAGACCAAGGTGGACACGCACAGCATGCCGATGCCAATTCCTGAAAAGCACGGCGAGGGATGAGTGACCTTAGATGGTAGGACCATGAGGCTGGACAGCAACATCTCAGGATCTCAGGAGGTCTGCACTGATTCCCACGAGATCGAGGCACCGGTACCGTACAGCTCTGCTGAAATGGCCAGGTACTTAAACAGGTAGCAGCAGGGAACACAATCTTCACGTCATTACCACGGACTTTTAGCACGCAAGTCGCTTGTCCTGCTCTTGTACCAGTGATGTTCACCTGAACTTTTCAGGTAAAATATCCAACAAGAATTTCCCCCTATTTTAAAGTTAACCATAACTGCATCCAGAGTAAGACTGAAAATTATGCTAGATAAACATTTGGTTAGGAAACTAAGTAGCATTGACAATATGTGATAATAATTGTTATTATTATTATTATTGGACACACGGGAATAGAAAATGAATGAATGGATTATTATTGCAGTTGTTGTTATTCATTAATAATAATTAATTTATAAGTAATAATTAATAAAGTCAACATAAGGATCAAATGAATAAATTAAAAGGCAGTGGGTCACGTGACCCATGTACATGTGATGGTGGGCTGACCTTTCAGTAGGGGGCAGCATTTCCACACAGTGATGGGTCCGGCCGCCCCGTATTGGCCCAGGCTGAGCTCCATGAGGAAGAGGGGCACCCCGGTGAACAGCAGCATGATGAAGTACGGGATGAGGAATACACCTGTGCACAGCGCAGAATCGTGAGTTAAGCATCTCACAGGCCTGTTCTCCTGCCCAAATCGGGGGGGGGGTGGGCAGAGGGGGGGTTTCCCCAGGAAACCTAACCTCCATGGCTGTGCCCAGCACTATTCCACACCGTGAGGAATACCAGCTGAACAAAAAAAACCTGAGAGTTTGGTCGGATCTCTTGCCACGACTCCAGGGATTGACGTCATAGCTTAGCAGGAGCAGAATTCGCTTCACTCAGCAGGTACTGCCACGCAGTCACATTCTCAAATCCATGATCCGTAACATAATGGCGTGAGTAAGAACGCACTGAGCTCCCCCGCCCTCTGAGGCCCGGGATGTGGGACCTGCCAGGGCAGGCAAACGGATTCTTTCAGCGCCACGTCGCTATTGCCCTAGCAAACAAGGCCATGATGTGGCAATGTAACAAAAAGTACAGGGTTGGACTGCTGGGGGGGGATTAGCTTTATGTTCTGGTTCATGATCTACTAAACTGAGGGGTGCGTGGAGAATTTGGGCAACAGGCTCTGACCGCACTGCAGACGTAAATAATAACACAGCACTCACGCTGATGTGTGCCGGCCCTTCAAGAAACCTGCCCGTCTGAGTCAGACGTACAAATGCTCACTCTGTACAATGCATCTAGAATGTCCAGACTGGACAGCGAAACTTAAACACTGACATCCGACTTCATTGTCTGTTCACCCCTGTGCCACAGCGAAACAATAGCGACACGCAGTACGACGTCACGCTGCTAAAAATAAAAATCAAACTTCATTAGGAATTAAGATTTTTATTTTAATTTAAAAAGGCTGCCTGTGGATCAGCTGAAACACATGAAATCCAGAGCAGCAGAACGGTAACTCTCAAAGGTCCATGTGGATGAGCGTATTTAAGCTCTTGTAGTATTTTATTGCCACTACAGTACTGTAATAAATTAAATACCGTTTAAATTATGCGCTGAATAACAGCGACTGTCGAGACTGCACATGTAAGGTATGATTTATTTCCACCCAGTGACCCTGACTGGGAGGTGAGGCTGGAAGATCCCTCCCATCATTTCCTGGCCAGTAATTACTTGCATCTACGTTCAAAAACAGTAATAATCATGGTGGGCTAACAGTGAAAATCGAGGGGTAAATGCAACAAAGAGGAATCAGCTCTGACTGTTATTTATACGACCTACTCTGACCGTATGTGGGAAGTCGTCTAAAGTGCCTCATTACCAGTCCAGCCAAAGGCAAACGTGCGTTTTACACGTCCAGTTCTCAAATAAAAACCAGAGGTGGTAGTAAAATTGCGTAATATGGATATATAAAAGAGTCTTGAAACAAGCAGAACAAATATATACTAGAGCATAAATATTATAATAATTAATGTTAATAAATACACAACCTTAAAGTGAAATTTACGAAGGTGAATTAACTTTATTACACTTGGATTTGCAAAGTGGTTTCCAAATTGCCTTTTCTTTCGGAACATTTTTAAAAATTATTTTCTATATAAATCTTCACCCCCTCTCACACACACAGACCTGTTTTGTATCTTTGTAGGGTGCTCTTCGTTCATTTCTATTGACAAAACTCTAATCTCAACAGTTACACCCATAACTCCTACCCAGCCCTAACCTTAACTATAAGTAACCGAACAAAATACAAAACCTTTGGCATTTTTTACTTTTTTTGATTGTTGTCACAGTTTTTTATAAAAAGCCAAGTTTCCCCTTGTGGGGAACAAAAACAATGGTCCCCACAATGTCAAAATAACAGGTTTCTATCACATTGTGGGGACATTTGGTCCCCATTATGTAATGTATACCTGGACCACACACACACACACAGCATTAGAGACATTCTTCACCATAACGTGCACATAGTTGGTCTGAAATTACACTTCAAACGCAGCGCTGCTTCCCCCGATCCACCTGTAAGCTGAATTCCAGTACGAAGCTGAAAATCTGCCTCAGGATTTACATATTTTCCAGTCTCCTGCAAGTCGTCTTCTTTCCCCATTGGTCTGTCCCCGCATACCAGAGGCAGAAAGGTGTGTGTTTCACAGCAGCCACCACCTTTACTGGCTCAGGCAGGGAGGAAGGGGGGGGGGGCAGACCTTGGGAAACCTGCCGGGAGAATAACTCAGTTTCCAAGGCAACGGAGTATTGCCATCTGAAAACAAAGGGATCTTTCCCCTGCCTGGCTGCGTCCCCTATTACGGTTTTGCTAACTGCCACAACAGAGGCGACAGCTGATAGCCAAACTCCAAAGTCACATATAAAAAAGATAGTATCTGTTCTCCTGCATTTACATCAGCGCTGATGTGATTTATAGCCACTGCTATCTATTTCTACCCTAAAGCTGTTTTCACTGCCTTTTTGTGATTTATTTCATGCTCTTAGCATCAAGCAAATATGTATATGTATGGATGATGTATATTATATATCATGTAGAAGGACAATACTGTGGCTCAGTGGGCAGCACCTTTGTCTCACACCACCGGGTTGTGGGTTCAAATCCTCCTGCCATGTGTGTGGAGTCTTTGAAAACTCTGGCGGCCTCCCAAAGACGTTGAGCTAGGCTAATTGGTGCCTGTATATCACGCATTACTTTATCATTTTTATAGTTTTTCTTTCAAGAGATACATACAAGAGTTGGGGAAAATGCCATCATTAGTGTAGCTGATGCATTCCGATTACCAGGTGATGATCTACTCGAAATCAGCTGATACAAGCTGTTATCAGCACTATTGGTTCCTGATTTTCATGTCATAATATTTGTTCTATTACTGTAACACTGTATTAGATATTACAAATTGTGCATTTATGCCCATATAAAAGCATTATGAGTGATCGCAAATATAACAGCCACTGGCCTCATATTTTAAATGCTTCAATTCCCTATATCTTGCTTTTTGTATCTTATCTCTAAGAATAAATGAATTTATCACATTGTAAAATAAATGAATGATTAATCAGTTAATTCCCATCACTCACCTCCGCCATTGCGGTAGCAGAGGTAGGGGAACCTCCAGACGTTGGCCAAACCCACGCAGTAGCCGATGCAGGAAAGAAGAAACTCGTATTTGCCCCCCCACTGATCACGTTGTGGAGGGGATTCTCCTGGTGGGGGTGGGGATGGAGCCCGAGAAGAGGGGGCGGAGCTGAACTGGGGCTGGGATGTGGGGTCAGCGACGTCACGCATGAGCGTCTGTCCGTTCAGCTGCACGGGACTCTAGGCACAGAAAGGAGCACGTGTGAATCCAAGGGGGGTGTTGTGTGGGTGTCGACATTTTCATTTCTCCACTGGGACACACCCACCGCTTGGGATAAAATGAAATGTCAGACACGCAAAGGGGAAAAAAATGAGGTGTGTTTTTGTGGGTCAGATTAGGGGATGGTACAATGCAAGGCTGTGCAGCCTTCAAGCATAACACAGCTAGGTATGATACAACAAGATCTTAATTAAAAAAAGATATCATTGATACAGTTTATGAAAAAGAGCTTATAGTGTTCCAGAACTGTGGGAAATATTTAGAAAACTGGGACCTTCAATTTTTCTCTGTATACAGAAATGAAATATGATAACACATATACTGGCTGTAATATCAATGCGTGCACGTAATAGGGGGGTAGTTCCAAATTTGCTACAATGTTTCCCGCCCGTCCCGAAAAAAAAATAAAAATAAAACACATACCTCCAGGGGTATAGGAAACAGGCTGGGATGCCTCACCCCTTATAATAGGGCAGGAACTTTATGAGATCTGGGGGGGGGGAGCGATACTGAGCCGAAAAAGTTCTGCCGATAGCCCTTTCTGTACAACAATATTGCCCTAGTGCCCCCTCCCTTATTACAACACAGACCCTCCTGGTTTCACGTACAGATACCGAACCAAACTCTAGCTGTTGTTCGACAGTTCTACCACTTTTTGTCACTATTCACTGCCCGCAAAGCACACAGATGACACAATAACACATCCGTGAAGAAATGAGGAACAGGTGAGAGGAACAAAAATACAGAATGATGAGACGGGTGTTAAGTCAGGTGGTATGTACTGCAGTAAAAGTTAAATGTTTAAACATGAAATGTAAAACCCATAGTATAACACGAGACTGAAAACAGACTACAGTTTCAAGGGCGCCGGTGCGTAATGGAGCGGAGTACATAACGCAAGTTTCACGCTTAAATACTATACTGACGTGCATATGCATTTTAGATAGTAACTTCTGTTGAACAGTCGAATACAGCAATAATTGTGATAATAAAAGTAATAATAATAGGCCTAATTAATTATAAATACTACATAATCCTTATACAAAAGAATACCAGCCTGTGCGCACAAATAGCTAAAACGAAGGGAAAGTTTACTTCACGCGCTCAACTCTAATGCACATTCTTCAAAGCACCGCTATTGATCTAAACTGGAATGAAGAAATACAGGTTTTGTTTTCTCCTGATAAACTAGACGCCGGACTCTTCTTAGAAAAAAGGCGATGCTGCGAAGACTGCGCCCTGTGCGTGATGGTTTCCATTTTGTCACAATGGCATACTTCAGCGCTGTCACTTCTGTATTTGAGCTTACCCCCGGCCATGGTTGCGCTGTTGTTGCCCCGGCCAAGCCTTCTCCAGGTGCCCCCTTCGGCTCCCCGTTAAGCATCTCCTCCGGGGACCGATCGGATCGCTTTTTCGGAGGATCGTCCCGCTGATCCGCTAGAAGTTTCATAAGAGACGCTGTTTCGGGCTAGAACCCACGTCCAGTACGTCTGTGACACAGCCCGCGCGCAAATGATATCAATGCCCTTTAAAAACACATCCGAAGTTGCGGTACAAATGGTTGGAGCTGGAAGCCGGTTTGTCTGCAGGAACAGGGAAGTTTAGGGATACACCTCCTTTTGAGTGACTGCATAAAGAGGGCGCGCCTCTGAGCAGGTAAGCCACACCCCTGCTGTTCATGCGCACGCTCCCATATTATTAAAAAGAGTCTCCTCTGTTTAACAGCTTAATTTGGAAAAACCAAAAGCTTCCGTTTTATTATTGCCTGAGGCGGGGATGGCTATTGGTCAAAGCTCCTTTTACTTTATTTCCTGTGTTGATTTAAATTTGACAGAGTGGTAAAGTCTATACCATTCAAATTATATTTCACAGGACAGTAATTATTTTTTTCCAGAATGGTCATTACTCCGTGAATAAGTACCCGGGTCACTGTCACGAAGCAGAGACCTCGCGTGAAGGTTTTGGTCTCGTGGGTTGCCTAGGGGCTCGCGCTCACGTTCCCCTTCGTGCTCCGAGGTGTCGCCACGGCTTTTGTAACCGTGCGACTGTAGAACAGGAAACCTCGAGCTGCAGTGGCGGAAATGACAGGCTGTGCCGTCCTGGGCGCGCCCCTTTCAGGAGAGCCAAGCCAAGACGGGTAAGGTCTCTATTGTTATGCTTAAGACATCCAAACACGCTAGGGGATGAGAGAAAGGGGAAGACTGGTTTAGCTTACTCATGGGCAGTATGTACATGTTTTTTTGTACGCTTTTAATATCCCTGTTATTGAACGTTCATTGGGATCGCCCATCAGCTCAGGAGACATCTTAAATTCACAAAGGTAAGTAAAATGATAAGTGTCAACAGATTCCGATGCAGTACTAACAAATAAATCTGGCCTAAACCATTAGCAGTTTGACCTGCTTAGAAATTATCTAATGCAAGTAGTGAAATATGATAGTATAATCAACATTTATTTGCTTGCTTGTTTTTTGTTTGTTCGTTCATTCATTCATTCATTAATGTATTTATTCTTTTGTTCAAATTGACATACAGTTAAGCAAGAAGGATCAGCCAGTCCTGGAACAAGGGGAGGGGGCAGAGCCTGCCGATCTACCAATTAGCCCCCCCCAACTCTGCTACCCTTTTTGAGCCAAACACCACCCCTCGACCTCTAGTGTGCTAAAATGGATGGATGCTGCATTCTACCAGGCATTAGAAAATACCATTGGCCTCGGCTTTGTAAATGCAAACATTGAACAACACATAAATAAACTTGGTAAGTCACAAGCACGAGTTGATGAGCATCTACATTACATGTACACAACTGAAAACAGCGTCCCAATACATTTCGTGTGTACTGATGGCCAACAGGATGAGCTAAAACTGATGATCTAATACCTTACAGCCATCAGCATTGATTTCTATCTTAATTTAATCCAGTTAATTTAGATACCCTGCTATGTGGGTCACCCCCTTGGGCTGAATCCAGTTGCTTGTATGTTTGTATGTACATGAATGAAAGTGACTAATGAATAAATACATAAGCATTTTTAAATGGTGTCGTGTTAACACGGTAACAGGATGAGCGACAATGAATAATGCTTAATCGCTTTTCTTACCTATAGGCCCTACAAAGTGGGTAGTCAAAGCAGTACTGTAAAACACGGAGACTGTCTATTATTCAACGTGAGAGAGACGATTTTCATTTGGCAGTGTTCCACGCGGTGGGCGGAACCAAGGTGGAGTGACATTCCTTGTACTCCAAACGAAGTTTGAAATTCCAAGAAAGAGGGCGGGAAGTCTGGATGAGCTCGTCTTTATCTGTACATCCCGAATAAACTTTTGCAGTTTATCACTATTCCGTAATTCAATCCATATATTATAAGCAGTTTTACTAGAAAAACATGACAGTGTTATGGAGGCAATAGGAATAGGGAATTTTATTATATGATACAATAATGGAGACGGACTTGCTTAGTTAGAACATTGCAGTGCAATTGTAGGTATATGTTCCATAATAATGTTACAAACAGTGTTATTAAAGGTTATTAAACTAAAACCACGATAAGCAGCACTTATGACGTAATTTCTGCATACAGGCGCGATGACTTCGTTCCCTAGCCATGTGAGTAATCTGATGTGACTTAATGAAATCCTGCCTTTCATGTGTCATTTAAACTAGCACGACCAGTTTATAATTACCAGTAACCGATATTGCCTACTTTGTTGGTAAATAGTGGGATTAAAAACGTACCCTATATTGAAGAACTTCATTGCACCCAGGTATCACTATGTTGAAATAATCACCTGTTGCAAAATTGTATTTATTTAGAAGGAAGGGAACGGAGGGTACTGAATAAACTTGTATCAGTAAGCAGACAACATTTGCGCTCATAAATCTGGCTTTCTGAACAGTATCCATGCATTATGTTTATTTATTATGGATTACATTTATTTAGCACAGTATTTCTTAATGTAGGTGATTGCAGAAGTGTTGTTTTTAGTAGTTTTTATATGACGAAAAGCAAATTTCAAAAGGGAAGCTTTAATTAAAGAGGGAAATTAGCAATGTACAGACTGATAAAGCGTAATAGATTTAATTGGTACCACGTATATATTTTTTCAATCTAGGGTAACATTCAAAGAATAAAATATATATGAGCTTGATAGGGGAATACTGTTCAGCTGTTTATTGGACAACATGCTCATATTAGTCCAGAAAAATAACAAATGCCCTTGAATAATTTCTGTCTTTACACACGGAGAACTGGCACAAAAAACATGACAAAGAAAAGCTTAAATCTATATTCACAATCACATCACGCACGTGGCAAATTCTAATAAAATCTTGATTCTTGTTTGGTTATCAGTGATAAACTTTAATATTCGTACATATTTTATTCTGTTTGCAGATACATTTCGTTGAAAATAAACAAAACATTCAAACTCTCCCGCCAGATCCTCGGTTCAATAAAATGACAGCTGAGACGCACCCGGAAATGATTCATATAGGCGCATTGGGATTGGTCGACGCGCCTGCGTTCCGTGTCCACGGATTGGCTACTTACTTGGCAGAAGTCGATTTTGTGGCGGGTAGCAGAGTTCTCCGCGCTTTATTCCTTACGTTTTGGGGCACTTAGTGTGAGAAGCAGCGTTAGATAGGTGTATTATAAGAAGAAGTACCTATTGTTATATTTAATTATTAATTCTTTAGCACTTTTTTTGAGGACAAAACAAAGAATAAGCAGCCATGCACGTCATCAAGCGAGGTAAGGCATTTTTACCATGAACTAGCATGCTGAGTAGTTTTAAAAACTCATTGTCAGTGGTCTTCCTTGACAAGTTTTCGGATAGTTTGCATAGCAGTTTTTTAGTAACGTGTTTCATAATGACCTTTGTAAATTATTATCATATGTAGCCTTACTGTCACGGGCGGAAACGCTGAATGCTAGCCGTTTTTTACTAGCCATTCTTGTTATTAAGGGTCCAAAGCACATAGCTGCTGGGTCGTTGTTATTTTTAATAATATTTCTTGTGTAGTTTTTTTTTTTTACTAAAGAAGCAGCGTTATTATTAAAGATGAAGTCATTTCTGCCTTGATTGATTCAAGTGCATATTCAGGACAATCCAATCATGCAGTCCGAAATTATCTCACTTTAAAGAAACTTGCTTCGGTATAGTTTGTCCGTAATTCGTAAATAAAGCCGCGTAGCTCCTAGTGAGTCGGGCAGGGTTATGAGTTTTTGTGTGTCGGTCGGCTGCATGATTGGATTGTTGCTCTATTGTCTCCCGCCTTGGCGCCAAATATTGAGTGACGTTCGGGGCCAAATCGGAAGTTTCTTTGCGCATTCATTATGTGGTGAAAATACAAATTCTCTTTTATTGTAATATGTATCGATAGGTTTTCGTTTATTATCATTGTCGGACGGTTTTCTTGAAGTAACCGGAACAGGACACGTTTTTGTTAAGGTACATCTCTGTACCAGATTTGTAGGTTATGTTGGCTCCGCTCTAAAGGTCGGAAATGCACCATTTTTGGATTTATTAAGGGTAACCCTGTGTTTGGCTACGGTTGGCACTCCTGCTTCACACCTTGTGAGTTCGAGTAGCTTTTTAAACAACCCCCAGTTAGGAGAACTGCTGACTAAATTGCTGAGAGTGTGTGTATCTGCCGGTGAATGGACCGGCATCTCATCCAGTGTGTAACCCAGCCCTGTGTCCTGTTATGCCTGGATAGAGCTCAGTTTTCCCCCCACAGTCTTGACCCGATTAAACAGCTGTAACTGTAAGATGTATGGGTGGATTTAGGATGGATGGATGTATAATTCCACAGGTAGCCAGTGTATATGGAATTCTGTTTAGTGAGATAGTTGGACACATTTAACATTGTCTCATATTCATTGATGCTTACAAAACTGATTGACCCCTTATTTTCTTAGATGGTCACCAGGAGCGTGTCATGTTTGACAAGATTACCTCCCGGATTCAGAAGCTCTGTTATGGCCTAAACTTGGAGTTTGTGGATCCTGTAAGTTAACCAGCTCCATTGTTTGCTATCGTATACCTATTATGATTTTGGTTTTCTGCGCTTGACCTTATTTAGTTACTGCTGTGTCTGATTCCCTTTCCTCTCGTCTCCTAGACTCAGATCACTATGAAGGTCATCCAGGGCCTGTACAGCGGTGTGACTACAGTGGAACTGGATATACTGGCTGCTGAGATTGCCGCCACCCTCACAACTAAGCATCCGGACTATGCCATCTTGGCTGCCCGCATTGCTGTGTCCAACCTGCACAAGGAGACTAAGAAGGTCTTCAGTGGTAAGTGTGGAGTTTGGACCTTTAGGCTTTTATGGAAGATTTCATACGAGGTGGTTTCACTCGTGGTCCTTCTGGGTTTTTTGGTGTTAAGTCTGTTCTGTGCTCTTTTGGACTTGTGGACACATGACATCCTGAATACAACTTTTTGCACATGCACACTTTACTTGACTTCTTACCACTTTATACTTCTTGTCTTTGCTTGTATTTTATTTTCAGTTCAGTATTTCTAACCTCTGTTTTAATCGTGCACCATGTGTTCTGCCACAATAATTCCCTTCAGCGTGAATCAACTTTATAGCTTATCTTTATGTGATACTGCAATGTCGTGCATTTTTCTCACTTGCAGAGGTGATGGAAGATCTGTATAACTACGAGAACCCTCTGAATAAGCGGCATTCTCCCATGGTTTCCAAGGAGACCCTGGACATTGTCCTGGCCAACAAGGATGTAAGTAAGGTCCTTATGTTCTTTTCCTTAACTCATTTAACATTTTATGACCACTTGTTTCCTCTTTTTTACATTAGCGTTTGAACTCTGCTATCATCTACGACCGGGACTTCTCCTACAACTTCTTTGGATTTAAGGTGATTTTCATTTCCCTGTGAAGGGGCAGCTTTGACCTCAGATTAATGAAGCCTTTATTTGCATTAACCTGACTGGTTTTGAGTTGTAATCAATGCTGTAATAACATGGTGGGGTCGTTCTCTTTTTTCAGACTTTAGAACGTTCTTACCTCTTGAAGATTGATGGGAAAGGTAGGTGTGGTGTAGAACCTACACATGTTTAGGTTACACCACTGATATGGCTTCTCTCAGTAGCAGCCAGGACTCTCCTCTATCCACTAGAGCTGCACCATATCACATCGTGGCGTAATTGTGATTATATAGTGCGTATGTGCAATAGTCACCTGCGCTTTAGATAATGGGTGAAACGTTTGTCCATATGCTGGCTTTTTGGTACTATATGGACATTTACTTACATCCCCAATTTACCAAGCGGATTAGTAATGTGCGTAAAATATTAAAGAGATGTGTGTTGTGGCACCCAAAAGTTAGTCATCTGTATGATGTTTAAAGTCAGACACGTTTATTAAACACAAGTATATGCCGAATTTATACAGATTACTAACCTTTAGGGGTCATAATATGCCTCAATATTTTAAATGCTCTGCTGATCTGCTTTTCGAGTGATTATTCTGCATGTGCCATATAATCGCGATGTGATATGCAGCCGCGCCATCCACCATTTTGGTGTTAGTCCAAGCAGATTACGTGGTTCTGTTTTGCAGACAAACCCAAAGACTTAGCAATGCAGTTAGGTTAGATACTTTAGTTCTGCATGCGATGGGAGCCAAAGCTACCACCACAGGACCTTATTAGCATTTTGATGGCCAATGTGAAGGTTGTACTCCGTGGTCCTTGGTTTGCTATGGGTCTCTCCTATTGTTTTTGGTCACTGATGCTTGCTTGCTGATGTCGTGTTCAGTGGCTGAACGGCCCCAGCACATGTTGATGCGCGTGTCAGTGGGGATCCACGAGAATGACATTGATGCGGCCATTGAGACTTACAACCTGCTGTCCGAGAAGTGGTTCACCCATGCCTCCCCCACGCTTTTTAATGCTGGGACCAGCAGACCCCAGCTGTCCAGGTAGGTACTCATGATCTTCTAACAGGAAACGAAAAATGCAAAAGAGCCAATTATTTGAAGTAGCCGGTTCTTAGCCGTGCCCACCAGTCTCAAGGAAATGGGAGTCAGTGCCTTGTGCCCGAAAAGATTAATTCGCCTCCCACATTTTTTTGTATATGAGAGGAATCTCTTGTAAATGCAAGGAGGAGCCGACTAAATTTACTCTCAGAGCCAGTTCTCCCTGGGTGAGACGGGTGTGGTGGGACGTGAAGGTGTGGTGAGAACCTCCGGGTCAGGTTTTTGTAATGGAATGTTATTTCATCTCAGCTGCTTCCTGTTGGCAATGAGGGACGACAGCATCGAAGGCATCTACGACACGCTGAAGCAGTGCGCGCTAATCTCGAAGTCCGCCGGAGGAATCGGCGTGGCTGTGAGCTGCATCAGAGCGACTGGCAGCTACATTGCAGGAGTAAGTGGGACTCACCCCCACCCAACTATACATGAACCCCCAATTTTACGTTAAATTGCAAAATGACGAACTCGGGATGTGAGTACAGTTTTCGTGAACCTTGTGATGTTTTATGAAGTGTGTATAATGTGCTGTGGTCTTTTTCTGTAGACAAATGGCAACTCCAACGGCTTGGTTCCTATGCTTAGGGTCTACAACAACACAGCTCGCTACGTGGATCAGGGTGGGAACAAGGTGGGTGTACCGTTTAAGGGGACTGGGGCTGTCATTTGGTGCATTGGTGCTTGACCTTAATACCACATGGTGTGAGCTGGATTCTCATTGGCGTCCTTTGTGAAGATGACCTGTATTTATCAGCGTTGTCTGGCTGTGAAGGACCAGGGCTACATGTTGACTGCATGTGTGGACGCTCTGTTACAGAGGCCTGGTGCCTTTGCCATGTACTTGGAGCCCTGGCACTTTGACATCTTTGACTTCCTGGAGCTCAAAAAGAACACGGGGAAGGAGGAGCAGAGAGCCCGCGACCTCTTCTATGCCCTGTGGATCCCTGACCTCTTCATGAAGAGGGTGGAGAAGAATGAGGTGGGTGGGATATTTTCTGAACTGACGTTTATTCGTCCATTTATGCTTGTCATGGAGAGGTGCTGTGACTCTCCATAATGTAGACCTGACCCATAGATCCAAAGGATGTATTGTCATTGTTACACAAAGACTGTTTGCGACTTCCAAAGGCTATGCAATAAAAAATATTAAGCAAATAATATATGCAAGGTAAATGATATACTAAATGGCTATTCTCTCTGTCTCTCTCTCTCTCCCTCACATAGATATATTGCTTTTTTAATATTATATCATGGTAGTCAAATTTTTAAAGAAATAAATATAAACGGTAACAAAGTGCAGGAGTGAAGTGGCAATTTATGATAGTTTACTGTGCATTTGATATTGCAAGGACCTCTGAAGACAACGAGTGAAAATGTTGTGTTTCTGTTGGTATCCCAGGCTAGTATCTTTCTGCCTGAAGTGTATGACCATCTCAGTCACTGTGCACCTTTTCTCCGCCGTGCTCCAGGATTGGTCACTGATGTGCCCGAGTGACTGCCCAGGCCTTGACGAGTGCTGGGGGGAGGAGTTTGAGAAGCTCTACACCAGGTGCAGATGGAGGCTACATGTCCTGCTGGCTTAATTTAATTTGCAGCGTCCGGATGCAGATCTTAAATTGGGGGGGGTGGCATGTCTGAGGAGCGCCCGAGTGCTGATGAGCTTTTCAGGCTGGGTTACAACCACCCATCTGACCGCGTCCCTGTTGGTGCGTTTCTACTCAGATACGAGAAGGAGGGCCGGTCCAAACGGGTGGTGAAGGCCCAGCAGCTATGGTACGCCATCATTGAGTCTCAGACAGAGACGGGCACGCCCTACATGCTCTACAAGGACGCCTGCAACAGAAAAAGCAATCAGCAGAACTTGGGCACCATCAAGTGCAGCAACCTGTGCACGGAGGTCGTGGAGTACACCAGCAAGGATGAGGTGGGTGGAGTCGACTTCCATTGGTTCCTCCAGCCGTTTGAATTTTGGAAGACGCCGGTGTTTCTGGACCAAAAGCAGACCAACTACTACTTGTCTCAAGTGCAACCTTCCTTTCCCTCTGGCAGGTAGCAGTTTGCAACCTTGCATCCATTGCACTCAACGTGTACGTCACCCCTGACCATACTTACGACTTCCAGAAGCTGGCCTATGTCACCAAGGTTATTGTGAGAAACCTTAACAAGATCATCGACATCAACTACTATCCCATCCCTGAGGTGATGCCATATATCTGAACCACAGGTCGCCTTAATTTCCATGTTGTAGAGTATCAGCAGCCTTGTAGATGATGGCCCAGGGACCTACTTGCTGAAACCCTTCCCTTTCTTCTCAGGCTGAGAACTCAAACAAACGGCACAGACCCATCGGGATTGGGGTACAGGGTCTGGCTGATGCATTCATCCTTATGCGGTACCCCTTTGAGAGCCCCGAGGCTCAGCTGCTCAACACGCAGATCTTCGAGACCATCTACTATGCTGCCCTGGAAGCCAGCTGTGAACTGGCTGCTGAGCTGGGCCCCTATAAGACCTATGAGGGGTCACCTGTCAGCAAGGGGGTGGGTTATCCAATTCTTCAGTGCTGATGTTTTAGAATTTTTTTTTCCATGATTGCCTCAGAATTAACAGTACAGTAGTAAATGTAGACTAGACAATCTCTTAGGGCTTCGTTGGCTGCCAGGCTGATCTTGAAATAGTCTTGAAATGTGTCCCATGTCACTTAAGATTTTGTCAGTAATGTGTTGATTGGATCTTTCGGAACCCCTGACCAAGCTGTTGCCCCTCTGCCTTGGCACTTCAACCAAACCGATGAATAGGTGTGAATGACTCCCCACCTGCTGCACCCTTCAAGGCGAAAGCCAGTCTGCTCTTCTCAGCCATGTGCTCTGCTCTCCTCAGATCCTGCAGTATGACATGTGGGAGAGAACCCCCACCGCCCTGTGGGACTGGAAGGCGTTGAAGGAGAAGATCGCCAAGTAAGAACCGGTACAGAAGTGGCACTTTGTGTTTGTGTATATATGCGTTGATCGTCTTTCTCCCTTTCTCCCTCAGACATGGGGTGCGTAACAGCCTCCTTTTGGCCCCCATGCCTACTGCATCCACTGCCCAGATCTTGGGTAACAACGAATCTATTGAGCCCTACACCAGTAACATCTATACCCGCAGGGTGCTGTCTGGGGAGTTCCAGGTAAGTCTGCAAGACGAAAAGTGATTTCCTTGTAATTCCTGGGGGGGGGTGGTTGGCTTTGGAAGTTCCTGGCTTTGCTTGCTCTGTGCCATCCAGATGCCAAAATGTTTAAGTGAGGGACACGTATTGAATGGTCTCCCCCCTTTCCAAGATTGTGAACCCCCATCTGCTGAAGGACCTGACGGAGAGAGGGCTGTGGAATGAGGAGATGAAGAACCAGCTCATTGCCCATAATGGCTCCATACAGGTGTGTGCAGGTCAAAGGTCGTGTCCTGAAATAGCCTTGGATATGCTGTACTAGAGAATAATCCACAGCTGAAAGGCCAGTGCTTTAATGGAGCTGAGGCCTTTGATCACAGATCCATGTCCTTAATCACTCATTTGCTGTAGATCACAGGGTCATGTTCGATCCTTAGTTTGAAAAACATCTTAACAGATTTTGAAAAAGGTTTGTTTGTTTTGAAGTCCAAAATGTTCGCCTTGCTTTTGTGTTTTCACGTTCTTTACGCGTCTTGCATTTTTATGAACTTTCTGCCACTGGTCCTCTAATATTACTTTGCTTATTGGGAATGTGGGAAACAAGCCAGGAAAAATGCAAATTTAGGAAAAAGTTGCTGGAGGATGGAAAAAGACCGACTGTTCGGCACCTGCAAGCGCTTGCTTTTGAGGCTAGAGGCAGAATATGTCAAGACATTGAAAACAAGGTACAATGGTGATTATGGCATGTGAAATCTGAGAAGCACCAGTGTTGCGCTAAAAGTCAGCAGTACAGAGCCGATGGAATCTCATGCCAGATCACAAGCTGCTGATAGTCTGTCTGCTGTTTCCACCAATGCTCCTCAGATCAGATGTAACCGTACAGCCGCAGTCACTGTTCAGTCGAGTTTGGTTTTCAGTGGTTTTTCACCAACAGCAAGACGGCTGAAGCATACTATATGCTATAACAGTGGTATCATATAATAATGGTGTAATATTACTAGGTCAAGCAACCCTGAACAACGTTACATTCAGATTTCATTTCTTTATATTCAAAGTGACACTTCCCAAGATTGTGACAAAAAAATGAAAGAACCCGCAGACTTGAAGTTTGCTCAGTCAGTCCCATTCGAACAAGGACAGAGCAGAGTGCAGCCCCATGGGAAGAAATTTAAATCCTTTTAAAATGGGTAAAAACCCAGAAATGGGGGGAAAAGGCTTTCATGTCATATGCTTCATTTTTTTAAAAAGCCCCATTTGCTCCTGCCTCCTTGTAAAAGGCCATTATTTGAAACAGCACAGCCAATTTTTGTGAAATTTGCACCTCCTGGAAGGTCTCTTTCACACATCTTCCCCCAGTACAGACCTGCCATTTTAAGTTCCAATGACGTACAGTATTTCTGTTTAAGAAACTGCCCATGTGACACATTTCTTCCGGCCCTTCTGGAGGGGGGGGGCTACCTGAGTGAGCCATTAATTCCCCATAGCTCTTCCACCGGATCCCCGTTAATTTAACTTCCTCACTGTTTCTCATGACTTTTTAAACTGAATTGTGTGTGAATGCAGGACTATTTTTTTCCAATTTGCTTTTTAATATGTAAACCCAAACAAGCTGGACTGCTAGACAGGTTGGTGACTCCTTGTAACATCCCCATAAGAACATAAGAAATTTACAAACGAGAGGAGGCCATTCGGCCCATCAAGCTCGTTTGGGGAGAACTTAACTAA
>JAODJU010000038.1:14316778-14355537 GCA_026776725.1 Gnathonemus echidnorhynchus | reverse complement strand
AAGTTACTTTTGAAAGGAGTAATCAGTAGTCAGTAATTCGATTACTATTTCTAAGTAACTGTGGCAACACTGTTCACATGGTAGTTTTTTAAAAAAAATTTTATTTGATGGGCAGCCGTCTGGGCTAGCATCAAAATTAATGACTCTATTAATATGTATAAAACCGTTAAAATACTTATTTTTCATGATATTGATTCTATAGCCTGCACTTCTGCATTTATTATAGCCTGCTTTGCTCTGTCCATAGGCTAACAATGCACAGGGCAAGTCCTCTGGGTCCACTCACTAGATGACGAGTTCAGAAGCATCAGGACTTTCATCACTGTTAAATTAATCAATGAGTGTATTAGGAGTGACGTCTGCAAATACTATGTGCCAAATGAAGACTAAACCATAGGACATGCAAGCTTGTATGCAACTTGTGCCATCGATCAAAACTGACAAAGGCCCATAAATGTAGATGAATATGTGAAGGACTGACACGTGACGCAATACGAAGAGTTGACAGGGAGTCTTATTTCTGAATTAATGAAATATTAATCTGCATGAGACTGTCATGGTTGAAGTAGAGATGTGATGTGCATTTCTTTTCTACGGGTTAAAAGCTTTGTGGCCTGTTAAACATTTCAGCATTAAGAAAATGGTCTATAGTTGTTTTACCTGTGGGTCATGTTTGGCTCTATATGATCTTGTGAGGTCATGATACTTCCCAGGACCAAACTCGGCACCATGGGTGATCGGACCTTCTGTTCTGCTGCCCCTCGACTATGGAACACCCTCCCAGACCATTCGAGGGCACCACAGACTATTGAAAATTTCAAGAAAGGACTTAAGACATTTCTTTTTAATAGAACTTATGAATTTTAATTGATTTTGCAGGCTACAGGTTTCTTAATTATTGATCTACTTGCTTGTTTTAATAGGTGTTTTTTCACTTTTTTTAGGATGGCACTTTGAGATTTATTTTAAAAGTAAAGTGCATTACAAATAAAATCTATTATTAGTCGGATACAACTTAGTGTTGTGCAGTTAGTGTTTCTGCCTTGAGACTCAAAGGCATGTAACAGCAACATACCTGTTCTATTACAATTAATATTATAAAATAACATCTAGTGATGGTTTGATTACTGCTTGTATCTCAACATTATTAGAGCGCGATTACAATGGCTGCAAATGTACTTTATTATGCTTTGACAATGCAATGCGCAGGTTTTTTTCATACAGAGGCAGAAAGAAAATCATTATAATGACATTCGTTTTTAAATATTTACTGCCGGAAATCACAGCCATCCATGTGATTTTCACATTTAAATGATGAATTGGTTGCATCTTGCTACAAATACAACCATCTAGCACTTCTTATCAAAACCCATCCCAGAAAATGCACTGGGAATGAGACTGTAGAGATTCTGGCTAAGATGCCAGTTCATTGTAGGGCACAGATGCAGAATTTTGTACCACTATACCAGAGGTGGAAATTTCAGGTCCAGAAAGTACAAATCCAGACCGTGATTTAGTTTCAACCAACCAGTTGAGCATAAAGAGTCACAGTTACAGAGTATTCCACTGGTTGGTTGACACAAAATCCTGGTTTGGATTTGTACTTTCTGGACCTGAAATTTCCACCTCTGCACTATACAGGATAAGTGATTATAAATAATATAAGGAAGAACATAAGCAGATCATCTGGATTGAATTAACAAGTACTGTTTGCTTGGACTGATAAGTAGTTTCCGTGCCATGCAGATGTCCAAACCAGATCATGATGTGATTTGCTGATCCAAATGTGCTCTACAGTTGGCATATATATGAGGACCACTAGGTGGCACCAGGCACCAACTGAAGTCTGCTGCAAGCCTGCTGTGAGAATTCACTTACTGCATTCAAAGGACGAGTGTGTCCCATTTTGAAGGCTCCTTCAAATTCAGCCTAGAAATGCAGCATTCTTTTGCCGAGATCCCAAGATTCATTGTGCAAATATTCGAAGGACACGGCTTACAAAGGCAGCATAGATTACAGCATTTGAAGGATGCTGCCCCTGAATTTGGACACAGCCAAAGAATGACCTTTTCTCCCATTTTGCCAATGCAGTTTATATTGTCCTATGTATATATTCATATGGTGTAGAATATATACAGAAAGCCAAAGGTCTCTTTTTGCAAGTGATGTGTTGTTTATTTTGAATCATGGCAAAAATGTTGGCAAATGTCAGCGTCACGTCATGTTAAAATTTAAATTAAGAGCGAAAAGCAAAATGAGCATTAGCATTATCTGTGCAGAGGTGTGCACGACAAATCGCTGCTAAACATCAAATGCATAAGCAATTTTATAACTGTAGATGCTGGTCTGTGTTGCTTGGCAGAACCAAAATGGAAAGGGCATAACCCTAACCCCAAAATAAGCGTTTGTACACCAGAACCTAGCATAATATGCACCTGAGTGTTACAGAAAGCCCTTTAACACAAGGGTCAACAATCTATTTCTGTATTTCTAGAAATTAGGCCTAGAATAAATAAAAAAAAAGAAATTAGGCCTAGATAACCTCCACTTCTTGAGAAATACATGCTATTTGTGGACTCTACGCAATAGATCAGTGATGCAAAAGGAAGTCACAAACATGAAAGTAACATGAACATTAAACAACATTTATGAATACTACTACTCAGGGGCGATTCTAGTGGCACAAAATCGCTAAAAGGATTTAGAATAATATTTTTTAAGGAGGGATAAAAAAAATATGGTGGCAATAGGATCTAGGATCCCTTATGATACTGCTTCTGTATAGCAGAACATAACTAAATTTTAAATAGCGTAGGACATGTTATGGAGAGACGAGTGAAAAACAGCAGAGAAGGTGGTGGTAACAGTATTATGTTGTAATTAGTCCTGATCATTTGCTTCAATGATGGAGGACTCAGGTGTGATGGAAACAATGGGTGTGACATGTTAATTAATTACAGTGGGGAACCAGGGGAATAGGCGCAAACAGCAGGCGCTCAGCAAGCTGCGACCTGCAAGCGCCGCCATGGGAGGCCGTCAGTACACAGTAACCGCTCTAACTGGGAGAAAAACAGGGTGCCGTGAGAACCGAGGCCGTCGCCACCCTGGTGACCTTCGTTTTCCTGCCACGGAAACAGCCGTACCACAACGCTAGCACCGCCTCACAATTCCATTTCACCACACACTCTGACGGAGGCAGTCAGACCTCTGCTGTTAAAGCTGATCTTAAACCGGAGCCAGTCATGTGGTCTCTGAAACACCTCTGCTGTTTCTTCTGAGTCTCCATTTTAAAACCCATCTGCAGTTTAAAATAAACACAGTTGCTGTGTCTCTTTAAAAATGACCTACATGCAACTAGTGATCACATGTCTGTGGTTTATATTAGACTTGTTCTGCAAATGGTTTAACCGCAGTTTAGAGATGGTCATAGTTTCAACATGTTCCCAAATCACATATTATTAATAACATACTTAATACCCAAAGGCCTGTGAAATTACATGTCTACATTTAAAATTAATAGGCACCCATCAAATATGAGACCAGAGGAGGCTGTATTTGTTAAGTGTTCTGATAAATTGTAGTAAAAAAAAATCTAAATTTCCACGGATGCATGTTGGCAAAAAGTAGCAGACGCGTGTCCTCAACGGAACAAAAAATACTCGTCATCAACATTTCCACTGAACTCCCTAGTAAAATCACAGGCCTGCAATGACTGACTTGTACGCTTCAGAACAGAGAAACAGAGCATAGACTAACTGTGGTTTTATAAGAAGAACATTGTGTTGGTTGTAGGATTTGTCTCCATCACTCTCTTATGTAAATCTAACACTCTAACTTGTATTTTAATGGTGGAGAAAATTTCCCATCAGTTTAAGGACTCATTATTATTTATTAAATTTAGTGTATGCCATTAGTAATATGAAAGAACTGGAAGTGCAAAGGAGACATTTACAGATTAATAATATATAATTCAGTATTGCTTTGTTTTAGGCAACTCCATCGTAAAACCTCTTCAGCTGCTTTTCAGTAGCAGTTAAGCTAAAATCCTGCTTTTCACAGAGCAATCAGGTATAACTAGCACACAGCTGCATGTTAAACTGTAAAAGAAACTGTTTGGCTGAATTAATCTTAAACCAGGTTAAACCGCAACTGTTCTAAAGATAGAGCTTTTTATTAATTTATTCTTGCAACTCTTTGCCCTTTGACCTTTAAGTACAGGGACCCCGTGGGTCCAGGAGTGTCTACCAGAGACTGTTAGAGAGAAGGAGAGTCGGACAGATGATTTGTTAGTGTTCCATTGTCAGGCAAGAAGAAAACATGTTTTTACTATTTAGCCAAGTACATCGGTTACCTATGATATTCAGATAATCCTGGATCAGGGATTCCACTGAAGAACAGACACGAATGATCCAGTATTAATTTAAGTCTGCCCCATTCTCAGATGGGGTTGTAGTAGATGTCTCCGCCCCTCCCTCAACTGATTCCTCTGCTTCTTGGGAGCCAAAGCCTGTATCCCAGGAGCGCTTGCTGCCAGTTGGGGAAGAAGCCTGGTCCTCACCTCCCTTTGCATAGGTCTGGTCCTCTACCTCCACCGTTGTTGTCTCCACCCCCACCACCTCTTCCTTCTTCTCTTCTTCATCCTCCATCTCATGCATCGTCACCTGCAGGGGGGTGTGCTTGGAAGGGCCACCACTGCTGAAGCCCCGGAAGTTGTTCTTGGCCCCCATGATGTACTTGCCCAGCATGGAGGAGCCCTCGCTGGTGGCGCTGTCCGACACGCTGAAGTTACCGTGCATCAGCACCTGGTGGATCTGTTTCATCTCTGAGTGTAGCCTGGACACGACTTTGTTCAGCTCCGTGATCCGGTTACCCACATCTGTGAAGAAATGCAACCGCAGCAGGACCAGAGAGATCAAATAAGCCAGATCCATCCATCCGTCACCGTTGTGGACAGCTTAGAGCCCACCATTACCAGCACATCTAACATGGAAGGAGACCCATGTGAATGCTTGGAAAACCGGCCATCTCTGTACACGTAGAGGCAGGGGTGGGATTTGAACCTACAACCATAGAGCCAAAGTGCTCCAAACATGCAGAATCATCACAATAAAACAGACCTTTTGAGTGTGAGCAGGCACATTTGGCTCATTATTAGATCCTTCAGAAAAATACTGTGATTTTTCACATCGTTGAGGTACATCAGCCAGACCGAAGCACAGCACTTTCTTCCTCACTCATCCATTCCCTCTTCCCGCACTGACTTACCCCGTACGAGTTGCCATGGTGATGCCCAAGCCCTAACCAGCCCCGCCCTCCCAGACCCACCTTTGCGCTTGCTCTCCTCAAACTCCCGGCGCGCCGACTCGATGTAGCGCTGCACCAGGGCCCGGATCACTTGCTGTCTGTAGGGCAACCGGCTCTCCCCCTCGTTTGACATCCCGTTTGACTGCGGGGCACCGAACCGACAACCTTAAAGCTCAATAGCCATCCATAGGTGATGTGCAAAACTAAAATATGCCAATATCTGCTGTTCCTATCTGTAACTCAGATACAGCAGGATAGCCTGCGTTGAAGTGTTCATTTCTCTATAAAATGTCATGGATTAACTTTATTTAGCAGAGACTTTTATCAAAAGTAGGGAAAAGTGAGAAAGTAGGGTCAGTCAGTCCCTGGAGCGATTGGAGGTTAAGGGCCTTGCTCAGGAGCCCATTAGTGAAATCATTCTGTTGACACTGGGATTTGAACCAGCGACCATCACGATCTAAAGTACAGCATCTTAATCTGTACTCACGATGGAGGGGATGGGGGGGTAGTCTGGTGTCGTGTTGAAATCACAGCAGCAGCAGATCCTCCGGAAGATTCCTCTGGCATGACAGACAGCAGAAATCAATCGCTGATCACCAATAATGACAATATGACACAAGTGCCAGTAAAAATATTTCAACACTGAAGTATTTCCCAGAATACTCGACACATTCTGTTTCCTATACCAATAAAATGATTTTCATGCCTGTTCAACCTACTCAGTACTGAAATTTGAATACTATTAAGTACAGTTTGTGTGCTATTATTTCCCATAATCAATTTTAACTTCTGACCTTTGCATGTTCTGTGTTTGTTTTTGTTTTAGCATGCTTTTGTGATGTTATCTGTTTCCATTTGTACTTCTATGTGAAAATTTTTGTCTTATTTTGTGGCCCTCTGTGATCTCATACATCAGTGGGACCTTCCTGGTTAAATAATGGATATATACAATATTCATTGAAATAATTGCATAGATGTCGATAAAACTATGCAAACAAAAAAACAGAAGAAAAATATTGTAATATATATTCCCTATATCAAGATATTGCATACTTTGTAGGATCATGATCAACAGAATGACTTTGTTCTGTTATTCGCTGTTAAACCGTGCCTTGAGCTGGGGAAATGTATTTGTTTGGACCGATTCTTTGCGCCCACCGTATCAGATAGAAGGTTGCCTTGGGGGAGGGGATGATGTTGAAGGGGACTGGCATGGTGAGACCTTCTCGAAAGTAATTGAGGTAGAGCTTGGAGCGGGCAAACTTCCACTCCACGTCTGCATCATCCTAAAGGGGGGAAGGGGGTGTAACTCCTTCTGGATTCGGAAAAATCCATTCGTCTGCCATCATCTCCCTAACAGCCTAGGGTGCCACGGAGACTCCCTCACCTCAATCTTCTGGAAGGAGTTGGTGATCATGGCGATCAGCATGTTGAGCAGCACAATGACAATGATGAGGGTGAAGATGCCATACAGCACCCGGCCTACGAACTCGGCCACCACGAAGTCTGGCATGTCCACGTACTCCTGGTTCACCACTCCAAACATTGTCCAGAAGAGGAAGCGGAAGGTCTCGTTGAACCTGGAGAGGGAAATCAGTGGCCACACTAAAGAGCTGGAAAATATCTTTGACTCAAAAGATGAATTTTTTTTTGATGAAAGATTTGTTTTTGTGAAAATAATGTTTCCAATAATGTTTCCAATAATGGACCACTTTAATCCTGACAATGAGCCGATCAGCTTCAGGAATTGAAGAGAAACATAGCCTCTTGATGAAGGCATGAAGAAGTGATGTCATACTGTCCAAGGCGTGGAGAGATGACGTAGGGCACGTAGATGCTATTGATTCCACAGAGGAAGGCTGTCCCAATGATCATCAAGATGAACAGGAATCTTGGCAGGAAGGAAATGGATTTTTCAGAAAGCGGTCTCTTGCTTATTTGTACATTTCACTGAATAGCTTGGAATTTTCAACATATCCCAGTCTCACCTCATCATGTCGTCGATCATTTTGCCGATGGAGATCTGCATCGTTCCCAGGGATTCTTGGGCTGGCAGGATGTAAGCCAGGCGGGTGAAGCTCAGCATGCTGGTCACAGCAAACAGTACCTCCGCGATCAGCTGTGGGTCCTCCTGTCGCCACTCCTCGCGGCCTGTAGGGGGCGATGGTAAACTGAGGCACAGCGTTCATAGAGCATCGGTGGGATAAAGTGGCTCTGGCTACGAATTCAATTCTATTTGGTAAAGTGTTAACTAACAGTGCAATCAGCACCACAGCAAGTCAAACATGAAATTAATCTCTGACAGGACAGGAAAATCTGCTGGTTTCACTAAGAGTGCCATTTGTACTTCATACTCGTCTGGATGTGCTAGTACTATGGTATGGTTACTCGCTATTTAGATGTCATTAGAGCTATTAATGTAAGGAAAAGTCAACATTTGTTGCTCATTATCTACACGTGTTGCTTGGACATGAAAAGATTCTTGGTCATACAATTATTCATTACTCATTGACTAATGGTGACTAGGGCTGGACTGGAATTTAAAATCGGCCCTAGACTTTGGGGTTCCTCAAGGCCAGGCGGGGTCCAGTTGGGCTGGAGTCCCTGACAAGCAAGGAGGGGTTCCCCATGATAATTGTTGCCTAGCTATAAATTTTGTAGACTGACGGGTTCTTCATGATTATTTTTCCCAGCCCACATAACCATCGCCCCACCCAGAAAATGCCCAGTGCGCCAGATGGCCAGTCCAGCCCTGATGGTGACCTGTTATCGGAAGTTTGCCAGTTCAATCTCAAGGTTGGCAGGATGATATAACCATTGGGCCCTTGAGCAAGGCCCTTAACCCCAAGTGCTCTGTGAACACTGGCTGACCCAGATCTCTGATCCTCATATTTTGGGCAAAAGCGTCTGCTAAATGAAATAACTGTAAACTGTATATGCAATTTTGACAATGAACATTTATTGATGCAACCAAATTTGGCACTGTGGCTTTGGTTGGGCAATGACAGTGAAGTCAGGGTTCATTGCAAGGCCCCATGGGAGCTTCTGCTACTCACCAGACTGTGTGAAGTAGGCACACTCTTGCAGGCGGTTGGGTTCCTGGCAAATGAAGTAGCCCTTGAGCACGATGACAACGCGCAGGGCAAAGGACGCCAGATACATGCTGAGGACCATCATGTCCAGGCAGTTCCACCAGTCCAGGAGGTAAGTGCGCAAGCCCTCAATCCACACCTCCTTACACTCAAACCAGAAGAAGCCTGCAGCGTTGGGGGTTGGAGTCACACCAAGTCAGATCAGGGCTGGGTGGTTACTGTTCTCCCTTACTGGTTGTGCTCTGCAGTTCCACCTCACTCCTTCATTTCCCCACTCAACCTTAAATGTTTTTTCAACTAGGTTAGAAATTTTAAATTTGCCTTTAGTGTAGAACCATTTTGTTATGTTTGTATACAATGGCACTGTTGAATTCTTGAATCTGATTGGTCAGAAGGGTGTTCATCAGTTTTCTATAACTTCACAAGTAGTACCAGTCAGGGAAATCACAGCTGCAAATCAACATGCTATTATGATCGTTGAGTCTAAACAAGTAAGGATTAATGCACAACAAGCTGTGTGTTATACGCAGGGGTATAGGACCTCGGGCAAGGGGTTGGGGGGGGGGGTTAGGCACACAAAACTAAGGCTGCAAAGACAAAGAACCACCACCTGATGCAAATACCACAGTTATTGCACACTTGGCCTAGACCTGGGGTGGGCAATCTTATCCAGGAAGGGCCGCTGTGTATGCGGGTTTTCGCTGCAACTCCCTAATTAGATTACTAATTAGAGGACTGATTGGCTGAAGGTTATCCCAAAACCTGCATACACACTGGTACACTTGCAGATAAGATTGGCCACCCCTGGCTTAGCCATTTATACCTAAAGACATTATTTTCACGTTTGTGAGCTGAAATAGCATGAGATCATACAATGAGCTCATGGATACTTTATCCCAAACTTTTTTGTTTATTGCCATGGGTTTTGGAATTAAATGGTCAATCTCAAGCTAACGACTGGATTATGGTTTTAGCGCGTCGTGCATTAATCCTTAAATAGTAAAAGGTTTTTCACAGAACTAAGTTAAAGATACTCATCAGCTTAGACTCTCAGGCGGGAAACGGACTCACCCACCACCCACACCATGTGCAGGGAGTTGTGCAGCATGTTCTGGTGGCGTGAGGCGAACTCGGTCCGAAACATCTCCATGGCGATGGACTCGCACAGCAGCGTGATGAGGAACCAGAGGTAGGAAGCGGAGTGGAGCAGAAACTTGATCACGGGGATTTTCAGCGTCTTGCCGATCTGATACAGGCAACCAAGATCAAAATGCAGTGGAGTGAATGCAACTCACAGACTTTTAATTGGACCCGGAGGAACAAAGAGGGAAAGAGGCCGGGGCCAGAGGAGCTGGGAGTGGTGACTGGACCAGCGCCAGAAGCTCATATCAAGCTTTCCGCTCATTTCCATCCAGCTCACTGCACAGTGAATTGAATTGTGTAGTTTGCTGCACAGAAAACACTTCATATGAATACAGTTTTAATCCCTGAGGACAGTAACTGCCCTGGTCTATTAGATTCTGTGCAACCAGTTGGACCGAGAGAATTCCTACACATTTAAATGATTGGGATATAATGCCATCCCCCTCTTATGGATCTAGCCTTACGGTTGTAGTTCAACACCAAACTGACCCTCCAGCCGTCTACCTTGGACTTTGGGGCGAACCAGTAGATGAGGCAGAGGAACGGCATGGTGATGAAGATGGCGACGGACACAAAAAGCTTCCAGGCCGTCTTGCTGCCCTTCCAGCCTGAGAGGCTGCCACACCAAATGGAGGAGAGCACCTGCTGGCAGATGGGATGTGCTACAAACTAGAGAAGGATGGATGGACAGATAGATAGTCACTGTATAAATGTAGCACCACGGAACTCAGCAAGACAACGCTTCATCCCAGATGTACATATGCATATCGATCTCTTGAATCTTGAAAATTTTAAATACAAGTCAAAGACGCAATTATTCAAAGATTTCAAAGATTTAAAGATATTTTATTGTCGATTCACATTTTATGTGCAAGACATACATGAGAACTGAAATGCCGTGTCTCGCTCACTGGTGTGCGAACCCTCCAGTTAGAACTAGAATTTGAATAGACATTCTGCAAAACGCAGTTGTAACAATATATAAGGCAGTTGTGCAAATGATAACAGTAGATAAGGCAGTTGTCATATTAGATATTTGAAAGATTCCCTTCCACTTGGGACAGTGGCATCTTCGTAAGCATCTAGGTGGGTGGGGGCCCCGTAGCCCCCACATGGCCCCAGCCTCACCTGTTTCTGGTTGTAGTTGACAGCGAGGCGGAGGCGGGCCAGATTGGGGATGCCCTCCTCGAAAGCCCGGCCATCCAGGCCGTCCTCGTCCTCGCTGTCGTCCTCGCAGTCGTTGAGGATGGTGGTGACCTCACTCTGGTTGCGGCACATCCCCAGGAGCTCCACGGCAAACTCCTGGCACAGCTCCTCCAGACTCAGGTACTGCGGCTGTGAGGATGTGTGTGTGTGGGGGGGTGATTACCCAGGATCCATCTGAGCGTGGGGGGTGGTTGGCTGAGTGACTTTACCAGCAGGCCCTTGAACAAGATCCTTGATCCCCAATTGGTCCAGGAAGTGATTGACCCTGATTTTTCAAATGTATGTGACATTGGATAAGTGGCTGCTAAATAAATGAATGTAGAAATTAATTATTGGGGGGCTGAGGAAGTTAGAGGGACTGAAGGATACCTTTGATACACCAGTGTTCTGTATTACAGATGAGCTGCGGCTCAGATAACTCACTTTGACCCATAGTACACAATCATGCCATGTGGTCACTATGGGGAAACATGTAACTTACCCAGGGGGGCAGTATGAAAGCAGGCTTGGAGACCCCTTCCATATCACACCATGCTGGTGACTTTGCCACACACATGCAGATCATACTGAGGAAGGCCAGCAAGGAGCACAGCAGCTAAGGAACCAGACCTGGGACATCTTCTTAATAAATCCATCTTTCTTATAACCACTCATTTATATTGTATATTCCTCACAATTTTATTACATTCAGAATCACATACATTTTTTTTGAGAAAGCAGGGTCAGTCCCTGGACAGTTAAAGGCCTTGCTCAGGAAGCTCAATGGTGAAATCTCTACTAAGCCTCAGATTTGAACCAGCAACCTTCTAATCACAGGCACAGTGTACTAACCCACTGAGCCACACACCCCCTTATCTTTAACAGGGTCACAATGACCTTCAACATCCATCATGTCAGTGATACTGCACCAATACACACAAATAAATGCAAATAAAATATTGATGATGCTAAATCACTTTGTCCCTGTATTGGCTAAGAAGTAGGATGGATGGACGAATGGATGGATGAATGGATGGATGGATGGATGAATAGACGGATGGAAAAATCACTATGGGTAGAACTGTCTGTTAAGCCACTAAATAATTTAAACGCTGGTGTCCTTCACCACCGTGACCCTACACTGGATGGGTGATTACAGATGATAGATGGAAGGACGCTGTCATTCATTTTGCTCCCCAGCCCTGCCTGGGTAGTTAAATAAGTAATACTGCCCTGCTCTTTCATCTAAGATCCCGAAATAAATACGGCCAGACGCTAATGATGCCTGTCTCACCTTGAACTCGGGCTCCTTCTTGGAGAGCCGGCGCAGGTCCCTGCTGAGCCGGAAGGCGCTGAGCATGGCGTCCTCGGAGGTGATGGAGAGGTAGGCTCGGCTGGCGATGCCGCGGTACGTGTTTATGCGCGACAGGGAGAACTTCAGCAGATCGTACTGGCGGCCGTTGCGGCACTCCAGGCAGGCGCAGGAGATGCGGTGCGGCCGCGGGATGACGTGGCCCTTGCGCGTCAGCATGGTGACGATGTCGTACAGGTCCTTCTGGCAGGCCAGTGTCAGTGGCGTCACGCCGGGAGCGAACTGCGAGTCGTCGATGGAGTGGTCGAAGATGGCCAGCGAGAAGGAGCGCACGTCCACTTTGTTGTTGCCCACCCCCTTCTCCTGATCCAGCCGGTCCAGGAGCTTCTTGACCACCTGCGGCTGGTTGGTGTCCACCGCCACCAGCAGCGCCTCGTGGACCTGCCGGAAGTCGAACTTGACTCCCCGCAGCAGGGCATCCAAGGTGTCTTCCCTGCCCAGCCGGATAGCCAGATTCAGGGCCTCCCGCCACTGCCGGTCCTCGGAGTCGTCCAGCTGTCGGATGATGCCGTCGCCGATCTTCAGCAGGTCCGACACCATCGCCGCGTTCCCCTCCTGGATGGCACCGATCAGCTCGGGAGGGAAATGCATCTTCCTGTTCATGATCTCCCGCCATTGCTCCGCCTAGCATGGAGAGATGATTTACGGCCGATTTCTGAGGATTTACCCAGGGCAGAAATTTAGCAGAAGATGCAGCTGAAACAGAGACAAGTACCCAACATACAGTACCATGCAAATGTCTTAGACAAAGACATTGATGTTTGAAATCATCCATATATTGGGTGTAGAACCATGATATGTCTGTCCAAGTGTGTCAGCTTAGCTATTTCAAAACCTCTCCTGTCAGCCCAGTATTTGCAGCAACTGTCCAATTCACCAGTGTATGTTTTGACTTGACCACTACCTCACTTTATTTGGCTAATCAATACCTCATTGAGTTATTTAACTAAGTTAATTAATTCAGCTGGTGGTGAAATTTATTAAATATGTGGAATGGCTGAGGTGCCCTCGAGGAGAGGTTTGGGAGGTGTTCATCTAGCCATCCAACAAAATATCAGTAACTTTCTGGTGAAGAGAAGAAATTTGTAATTTTAAAAATTGTATTACTGTTATTTTCCATATGTTCCACTAAGTGGTGCTTTTTTCCTGAGCAAATATAAACTCAATACCCACATGATATTTTCTTCAACTGCCTAAGAGTTTTGCAAAGCACTACACATCTCCATTTTACAAGTTTTATTATTGTCAACCAACAGATGTCTCTCAGATCCCCTACGTATTTTCCTGAGGATACGTGAGCAGTGTGATTGCTTTTCCCGCTCTGTTTGATCCACTCCATCTCTCATCATAGACATCGCAACAGCAAAAGCAGTCAGTCCTTGGCCACAGCACACTGACCATCACCCACCCCTGACAGCACACATCTTCCTCACCGTCAGATTCTGCATGTTCATCTTGCAAACAGGGAGCAGCAGCTTCAGAGTCGGGATGGAGAATCGGGGAGATGGTCCTCAGGCTCTCACTAGAACCTCTTCAGGTGAGACATGAGACTCAGCTTCCAGAAAACACCCACCACTGCCAGTGCAACCAGTAGCTCCTGCTGGCGTTTGAACAAGGGATGAGACTTTACCTGCACTACCTTCTCTCTGGCAGTCACCCCCCTCCCCACCCTGCGCTGGGGTTTCTGCTGTTGCATCTGGAACCATGGACCGTCAAAGACCAATGAGAGGCCTCCACCCTCGGGAATGGGCCAATCAAGCCACAACAGTTTCGAAAAATTTCACGCCTCGTTTGAGTCTTCGAGGGCTTGCCTCTCCCACACACACACACACACACACACAACTGCTTGCAGTTACGTCCATAGTCAACTTGAAGGTTTGTGGAACAACAGGTCAAATGCAAGAATCGACAAAGAAAAAAACTCTTGGCCCTTATTAGCACAGATAATACAGGTAATCAAGACAGAAAAATAATTTTGGATGAAAGCCACTGATGTATATAAAATGCAACAAAGAATGTGTTTACAGCACAAGATGCAAAGGGTAAAAGTTAAAAAGATAAAAGTTTAATGCACAGCTGGAGAGAACCCCCCACTGTCTCAGCATCTCTCATTGCTGACCTGCACTGGACCTCCATTACCAGTTTATTTTTTTGATGTCAATGGAAAATAAGTTCTATCTCCGGGATGAGGAGGCCATGATGAACCACACCTAGTGCCAAACAGCTGCTCCCTGGGCTTCCGGCAGTTCTGACACCAGATCGCTGGGGTGAACTCGTCGGGGGGGGGGCAACGGAAAGTCAGTCCAGCCACTCCCACTGGGGCTGGTCGGGGTCGCCGCAGCTGCTGGCGTGCTGCTGGATCTGGCCCGGGGGGAACCTGAAGGAGCACAGTGGGCAGGACACCAGGTCGACTTGGGGACTGAAGGAGGGGCTGGGGGGAGGGGTGCTGCTTGTTGCCATGGTACCCTGGGTCATTGGCCACTCCTCCTCTCCCTGGCACGAGGAGGCATGCATGGGCAGGTACTCGCTGGTGAAATACCCTGACAGAGAGAGAACAAAATAGCCCATGTGAGGGAGGGACATCAACACTGACACCTTACAGTGTTTCTTACAGCACCGGGTCACTTTTTCCAAAGAAATCTGGTCAGTGGTTCTGCTGGGATTCAACCCAACCACCTTAAGGCTCAAAGTTCACATGCTATCTGACTGTCCCCTTGACTCTGCTCACTCAAAAACACTTCAAACACAATCACCTCCACATAAAGGGCAGGTTGTCTCCGGAGCCTCGCCGTCTCCACATTCAGTCTGTGAACAGGCGGGGGGTCCGCTGGCACTGGAGCCTGCTGGGACGGATCCCGTGCGGGCCGCAGCCCTGCCCTTCTTCGTGGAGGGAGGGGCATGGGTGTGAGCTGGCCTGGTGGGAGAACGGGGGAACAGAACAATCCAAGGCGTGAATTCTGTGAAAGACTTTTCAGGACGTATTTCAGGATAGTGCCCCCACCCCTCAGCTTCGGACCTGTTACACATTTTGATGGGAGAATTTAGAGAAACATCGATAAATGGCGGGAAAATGGATGGATGGATGGATTTTGAAAGCCGGCCTAGTGGTTTACCTTTTTTTAGTGACTGGCTTCCTTTCCAAGTGTCTCCTGGTCTGTTTCTCACTGGTCTTGGGCACATTATCTGTTAAGGATGGGGGGGGGTCTTTTACCATCATTATTTAATAATAATTGACTGTAATAATTCAAATATCCCCATGCACCACTGTTGCCACTTTAATATACAGCACATACAGGTGGGATATGGATGGAACCTGTTTTGTAAAACAATGTACTCAGTTATTACCATGGTAACAGCCGGCCCACTGTTCTAGCAGCACCCCAGCTTCCCAGCACCCCTAGCGGTACTTACCCCCGCAGCTGGACTGGTCCACGTCGCTGGTCTGGCTCTGCAGATGGGCCTGCGCCTTGGGGAGCAGGTGTTTGGAGGACGCGGTTGCCGTGACGACCATACGGGCCACGCGACTCAGCCTCGCCCCGGGTTTCTGGGTCCCCTTTTCTGAAACAGCCTCCCTGGAGATGCGATATACCTGCCCGCTTACCCTCCTTCCCAGCATAAGGACTCAGAAGCCCTGCTGACTAGCCAGCAAGCATCCCATAATATGCAACTGCTTGGTTCGTTAACCCTTGACCGTCCTGTGATCCGCACGTCCTCTGAAATGCTCCTCTTGCTCCTACTACAGTGCCAGCAGACTGAAATGGACTATTTCAATATTGTTTTTACCTGCACTGCATATGAATGGTTGCAAACCTCTGGTTTATTTACTGTCTACTGTCTGTCTTCCAACATACATGCTGCACGCGGCCAGTCAAACATCTTAAATCCTGAAATGCTTGAAGTGCAGCTCACCCTGTTGTCCGTCCAAAGAAGGTCCTTTGCACTGCTGGGCTGGACAGCCACTCTCTCACTTTCGATGTCACCCGCTCTGGGGTTTTCTGTGGGGGGGGGGGGACAGGTCAGCAAGTTACACATCAAGGGCCACACAAGTTTAAACACCTGACAGCAACATTCCTAAGTGCCATTATGTGAAAAATAATAATACTAAAATCATCCAAGAGATGGTATACTATTGTCATTATAATGACATTTGCACTGTCTGTTGCACCTGCATTGCGACAATTACACAGAGATTCAGAAAAAGAGCTGAGTGTTTTGTGGATATCAAACCCCCAATTATTTAGTTTTTAAATATTTACAGTTTACTAAGATTACAGTTGTAAAATACTCCTCCTAGCTTGTACGTGGCTTTGGACAAACCCATCTGCTAACCAAATGTAATCTGAGACTCAGTGTAAACACAGAGACTGCACAAACCTCTTAGGCAGACATACGACAAAGTGATGATAATGATGAAAGACTAGGTGGGTGTGTGCATGTGATTCTCCCAATCATAACATCCCCCTCCCTTTACTAACCGATTCCATGTTGTCTCTGGGCTCTGTCTCTACCAGGCAGGTGCGGATGTGCAGAAAAGACAGACCGAACTGGACATGCCTATTGAAGGGCTGGTGACACGTCACACGCACTCTGTCCCAGGGTGCCTCCCTCCCTACAGGGAGGAAGTCATCTGGAGGAGAGAGAGACACAAACAAATGGTGACACTGGCCAACAAAACAGTGACGGATACTTTTCTGTTTTGAAAACGAAACCCCTTTCATCAAGCGCAACACGTACAGGCAGACCAATGCCGACATGTCCAGTGTTTTAGATAATTCTAAGTTTTGAATGACCGCCACATCGCCCGGCTGACCTTTCTTGAACATGCGCACCCCTGTCCTCCCAGTGCCCTGCTTAGAATCTCCGGGGCTCATCAATGTAGCCGTGGGCAGCAGCGTGACATATGGATGGTCCACAGGCCAGGAGGAACGGCCCACGTCTATCTGAATGAAGGCAGAGCCGCAGTTACCTGCCAGAGGGAAAGAGGAACACCATATACTATATACCATGGGTGTAAATTATGGGGGGGTGGGAACCCTCCATAAATGGGTGGAGACCTCACCCTGCCCCCCCCTCCCCCATGCTCAACCCAAAATAATGCCCTTGCTATGTACATTAAAATGGGAGAAGCCAAAGAGGGTCAATTTACAACGAAACAGGACACGGAAGTGGAAGGACCGCTCACCCACGTCAATGTAGCCAATCACTGCAGCGCGGACTAACTGGAGCTCCGCCTTCATCACGCCGCTCCGGTCCCGCGCGCTGCACAGCCAGGGCCTCGGGGAATCTGATTCGGCACACAGATTCTCCACGCCGTTTTTCGAGTCCTGCGATGCCATGCATTTATCGGGTTACATCACTATATGGAATTTGACATTCCAGAGCAGATTTAAACTTTGTTTTATCTTCATCCATCTGGCAGCACAGGTTTCACTGGAACAGAGAGGCTCACTGGTCGGGTGGGCCACCCCCCCCCCTTCAGTGTTCACAGCGAGAATATGGAGCTATGGAGTCTGTGATTTTGTCGCCAGGCTTATTGTTATGATACTGGCCCATGTGATTTTTTTGCTGGCCCACCCACGCGATGATTTCTGTCTAGGCTACTGGAAATGAGCAATTACTAAAGGTAAAATAGACAGTTTGTAAAGGCAAATTCCTGTTAGATCGGAAAAGTAACGAGTCCGGTCATTAATGCAATTAATATGAATTTAGTACAACATTTTCTGGTAACAGTACGTATATTGGCTTGAATATAAGTAAAAATAAATAAAACCGCTTCAGCCGCTGAACAGATTAGCAGTTATAACAATCAGTGACATACCTGAGTGGTGAATGAGACAACGTATTTAATATTTACAGGAGCCATGAATGTACATCAAGACGCCATCAATCTGTCAAACTAGTGAGCCGATCTGCACAAACCATTGTTTCGACTTTCCGCGCCACAGCATAACTTGTAAGAAAACAATGAAACATTTTAGTTGTCTACGAATTACTGTAATTCAGTCTGCCCGACGTTTGGAATGACTACAGGATACAGACATTTTCCATTTTCCCGCCGCTGGCTGAAGTACACGCCCCATATATTCCGCGAAACGAGACTTATGGGAAATGTAGTTAGGATTACAAATACACCGGGCTTTCATTTATTGAAACAGATTATACAAATGTCATTTTGCAGAAGGCGACCAAATATTTTTATTTGCTACACAGAGCAATTGTACGTATTTTATTTTTAATTCAAGTCATTAAATTTGATTTAGGTTTTAAAGTTCGGGTAGCCTACTTAGTGACATCAATGGAATTGTATGATTGCGCATGTACTGTATTGTACCCTGCGATTGACTGCCGTCCACGGTGTTTCCCAGTCTCCTGCCTCCAATTGTATCAGATGTCTATGGGGGGGCATCGCCCATCCGCAGCCCCGTCTCTGGGTTGGAGATGGATGGAAGCTGTTTACTTGTGCTTGTGTCTCATTACTGTAACGTTATTTTTATTTTTTCCCCTCTTACATGGTCTGACTATAAGCCGCAGCACAGTTCGGCTCATTAGCTTGGTTGACCCCCTTTGTTCCCGTTTCTTACCTTTTTAAATTCCACTATTTCAGTGTTACATTAATTTTCATACTAAATATAACGACTTAAGTGCAGACCAGATGGGGCATAAATGATAATGATGAAAATAACATGATATTCAGTCAGAAACATTTTTTTATTATACCAAACGGGAGAAATTATTTTCTTTTGCCTCTTCTCTGCCATCCAACATCCGCAGATAAGCTAAATGGTGTCTTTAATTGCCCCCAGTTCATTTGTGTGCGCGCGTATGCTTCCTGTGATGGAGCGACATTCCTTACGGGGTGTACTCCAGCCTAGTGCCCTCTGCTGCTTGGGATATGCCCCCCATTCACAAGACCAAGACAAGCAGTTAGAAGATGGATGGATGGATTTCTGTTAATCTACAGAAGCTTAATTTCCTAATCATCTGGGCTTGCTGATGAAACAGTTATTTAAATATCTTAAGCGTAATTACAATTCATGAAAGGGCGCTGATTTTGCTAAATACACTACTGAGAATTAAAAACCTGCTTCGTTAACTGCTGTAGGTCGCCGTCGACACGTTAGAAAACGGAAGAGATCTAGGTGGCGTCGTTTTTTATTGGTCGATGCGTCGAGCAACCCGGAAGTTGCCGGCGTGGGGAATGCGTCGTCAGTGCTCCCGAAGATGGCGGGGGTGTTTGAGGTGGAGGTTGACGGTGTAGAACACGACCATGGACACGGGCACCACGACGAAGCGCAGCAGGTCAGGTCTTCCCGGTGGCCGTAGCCCGCCAAGGAATTGTAGGAGAGGCCTGTATGTCGGAAACCTGCGCGTTACAGGATGCTATGTAGCTAGGTTGCTAACAAGCTAACCACTACTGACAGACAGTCTAGCTAGCCGGCTAAAAGGCAGTTGTATTGATTTAGGTTTTATCAAAACGCACGGATTGTATCACAAACACGTCAGATAAATGCATACCGCCAGTAGTACTCTGGTTTTAAGACTTGCTGCTTATTTGATGCGGTGCAGTGCTGAACTATAGCAACATATCGACACCCCTCTATGAACTACTGGGTAACGTTACGGTTAGTTAAATGTCCTGCACCTAACCACTGCACATTATCACAGATAGTGAGATGTAACGTGATAAGCCCGGAGTCGGCCAATCATGCATCTACTTATGCAGTATTATTAGAGCAAATTAGTTTACATTATTTTCCAATTATGTATTTGCTACCTGGCTGGCAGCATGGGCATGTGGACTTGGGGAAGGGGATACACCTTTTGGCCAGTTAATATTCAAAGTGCATCAGAATCACCTCCTTTTGATAATACTGGCGTCGGGTGTGTAAAAACCGAAACGTCGACGTACGCTGCACTTATGGGATCTTAGCTGTTTGCTGGGTGATGTGGAACCGGTGTCAAAGGTCCAGTCGGACAGGAGCGACTACCAGTTTGCTGGAGACGGGTGTGTCGCAGTGGTTGCAGGGGAACTTGAGGAAGTCCGGGGTCCTGGATATGCCTTCGCAGTCACCAGGAGGCGTTGTGCATGCCTTGTAGATGCGTCTTCGTTTCCAGGTTTTATTCAGGAATGTGAAGGAAATAATTCCTTTGTGATATGGCATGCTTGACTTGGCAATTTCAAAATTTTCGTTTGTCTGTAAAATTTGCAAATTGAAGCTTAGCATCCACGGATCTGTGTAATATTGGTGAATAAGGTTTTGTTTGTATTTTGCCTCGTTTATAAACACCAATCTTTGATCCCTGTCCAGATTGATTTGTCCCAGCTGTCGGCAGAGGAGAAGTGGAGGTTAGTGTGCTTGGCGACCATGTTTCCCATCCGACTCTCTGCCGTCTTTTGTGGCCCGCAGCTGCAGATGGCACTTCCTGTAGTGTCCTCTGCCGTTTTGTCCGCCGCATCCAAGCGTCATGCTGAGCCTTTTTTTCGCCCCGCAGGTTGGAGCATGCCAGGATGCATGCCAAGCACAAGGGCCACGAGGCCATGCACGCGGAGATGGTGCTCATCCTCATTGTGACCCTCGTCCTCGCCCAACTCCTCTTGGTGCAGTGGAAGCAGAGGCACAACAAGTCCTATAATGTGAGTTCACATGCTCACATTCTTATTCACGTTCTTGCCTTGTTATACAGTTGGATGTCTGATTGGAGCGGAAGTGGTGCCTGGATCATGAGGCAGGATTTCTTGTATAGCCAGATAACTTGTCAGATTTAAGGTACCCCAGTTTAAATGGACTTTTTGTTTACTTTAGCCCAGACCACCTTAAATCCAATAAGTCATGTGAGAAGCCCGGCTTTGTGATACAGGCCCCGGGTTAAGCACCTGCTTAACAATATGAAAGGGACCAGCTAATGTAGTGTGTCCTTGTTAGGGTTGGGCGATATCATATCAATATTATATCGCGAATGCACAATAATCACCAGGGCTTCAGATGACAGACGAAGCATTTGGTCAGACGCCAGCTTTTCGTTGCTATACGGACATTTATTTATGCCCATAATTTGGTAAGATGATTAGTAGTATGGCTTAAATATTAATGAGATGCGTTTAGTGATACCAAAAAGATAGTAATCTGTATAAACTTTATGTTTCTTAACTTCGATTAGTGGAGCACCCCACATAATACTGGTTTGGTATACTACGGTTTGTATACCTCAGTGCAGTATGCACTGAAGTCGCGGTGAAGAAGAGCAGCCACAACATCTTTTAAAACAGGAGATCTTGTGGATAAACAAGGTAAAAAGACATCGGAAGTGGGTACTTTTTGCAGCTCAAAGTCTGTCACATTTATTAAACATAATATGCCGTATTTATACTAATAATGACTTTTGGGCATCATACAAAGCCTCATTAATATTTTACTATACTACTAAACTGCCTAACAAATTGTGGGTGTAAACAAATGTCTGTAGAGCACCGAAAAGCTGGTGCTTGGCCAAATGTTGCGCCTGTCATCTGAAGCCCTGGTGATTTGCGCATACATGATGCGATATCAATATATCATCGCCCAGCCCTAGTTCTTGTATCCCAAAGGTTGCTGGTTCCAGTTCCATGTTAAGGTCAAGTTAAATCTCCACCTGTACGAATTGGTAAATACATTGTAACCGGAAATGTTTGCTGAGTAACTGTGACTCTCCACCATTTCAGGCTTGTCCCTCCTTTCTAACACAAAACAAGGCCTAAGTATTTGTCCCACCTCTGTTTGCTTTTCACGCTACAGTCTACATGCTTTTTTTTTGTCTATTCAAAACTTTACAATCTAATCTTGTTTTCAGACTTGTAATGGGCATTTTGTTTGTGTGTGTTGTTCTAAGGATGGCTTATGTGCTTTTGGAGTGTGTTTTTTCTTTGCATTTTTGTCATTGTTCACTAGGTGGTGCTCATTCTCTGCTAAAATGAGTTGCCAGCATTCTCTCAGCTTTGAAGATGGCTAAAAATGTGTCTGGCTGATTTTGTCATGTGACTAAAGCAGGATTCCCCCAAATATTCATGTCGGGCTGAGGGGTTCCGTCTGAAGTTAACTTGCAGGTCTGGTCAGTGCCATTAGCTCTTGTCTGAAGGACTGAAAGTACTGTAGGCAGATAACACCTGTACAGTTACAAAAACAGAAAATTGTCGGAATCATTGTATTTAACCAGTCCGGCTTATCAAAGCATTGCAAAGGTCTCTGATGCTAAACAGAAATACTGAGTATGGTAAGTACAGAAATACAGTAGTATGTCTGGTGTTTTTACGATAATCAATTTAATAGGCTTTTTGGTCACATCACTTTTCTCAGCTTTTCCTCAGTTGCTGTAGGCATTTGGTGTTCAGCGAATGTTCCATTATGGGTACTAACTGAAGAGTTGTTTTCCTGAGCTGGTTCTTGATGTTACAAGCATGTAGAGTGAAAGGCATCTCCTCAGCAACGGTGTCCTTGGTCAGGGGAGTATGTCGGTCGACTTTCGGGCCACCCACAGACGTACAGTCTGTTATGAGCTCAGAGGTGATTGCGGTGGTGCTGGTCAAAGGAACAGCAGGACTGTATGTCACCAGTGTTTCCCAATCCGGTTCTCAGGGACCTGCAGATGGTCCATTTTTGCTCCCTACTTGGAGCTTGGAGGGAGCAAAAACATGGACTATCTGGGGTCCCCGAGGACCAGGTTGTGAAGCACTGATCTGAATACTGGTTCTCAACTTGTTTGGCCATAGGACCCACATTTTTCCTGAATTATTAAGTCATGACTTAATGCTGTTTCCCGGGGGGAGGGGTGACGGAAGGCAAATCTAAAAGGTGTTGTGGGGTGGAAGTTACCGGTATTTAATTTTTTATATATATAAAATTTTTGACCACACACTCTGTGATCCACTAAAAATAGTCTCATGACCAAACCTGTTGAGAAACACTGATATAGACGAGCCATTTATAAACCGTAATGTTCCACATGACTTCTAAACCTGCACACCGGAACATGTCACATGAGTCAGCAGGCATAAATGTCACGGCGATGTAATGGATTGAGTGTTATCACTGACTGAGTGGGCGTTAAGCACGTCTGTCAATCCAGTTTAAATTCATGCTTCGAAATGGACTCTTTCTGAAGAGATCTTCTGCCCCTGTCTTCCGCCACAGTTGGTGACTCTGTTCCAGATGTGGGTGGTGCCCCTCTACTTCACCACCAAGCTTCACTGGTGGCGGTTCCTCATCACGTGGTTCATCTTCTCGGCCGTCACCGCCTTCGTGACGTTCCGTGCCACGCGGAAGCCATTGGAGTGTACCACTCCTCGGTAGAGGGTCGGCGCCATCTTCACATGCATAGTGCCATCTTCACATGCATAGTGCCATCTTCCGTTTTATCTTCCACTAGTAATGTGGCTTATCCTCCCCCCCAGGTTGGTTTACAAATGGTTCCTGCTCCTCTACAAGTTGAGCTACACGACCGGCATCGTGGGATACACCGTCGTCATGTTTACTCTGTTTGGCATTAATTTGATATTTAGGTGAGCTGGCGGCTGTGGTTTTGTTGAATATTGGGCTTTCTGGGGGCATCTGGGGAGGAAGATCCCGAGTCTAATGTCAATCTAATAAAATCTGTATCATCCTCTCTGCTTTGGACACAAGTTTGATGAAGCCATCACAGGTCCTCTTATGCGGGTGGCTTCGTTGAAGGCTGCTTCTGTAATGAAGGCTGAGCTTGTTGATTTAGTGAAGGAAGTTTCAGGTTATTGGGCCTGCATGCACTCTGATGCTCCAATGCAGAATGCATTCGCCAAACACCCCGCCCCCCCCTTCCGTACCTGGGATTTGCTAATGTTTTGCATCTCAATTGTTTCCCTTCAATTCACTAATTTTATCGGCAATTATTTCAAAATATCGGAATAGTGTTGCTTTCAAAGACATTATATATCGCATAATGTCTGCATGATATGACATTAGACACCACCCAAGTCTAATCTTGGGTTTATTACTCAGTCGGGATCCCACTTCCTCTTTCAGCTTCTCTAAAATGCGTTGTCATCTGTTTCCTGTGTCACCCCAGCCCCCCTCACGTTTCTGTCTTCCCTCAGAATAAAGCCGGAAGATGCCATGGATTTTGGGGTGTCCCTTCTCTTCTACGGCCTCTACTACGGTGTGCTGGGCCGTGACTTTGCCGAAATGTGTGCCGATTTCATGGCCTCCACTGTCGGGGTGAGCTCCGGACTGGACCCCCCCTCGCTTACATACGTTTAGCCGGGGGGGGGGGGGTTATCCACCTGTGTCCGGCAGCTGCCCTTAGCGCCCTGTTTCCTATTCCTCAGTACTACAGTGCTTCAGGGATGCCCACCAAACACCTATCGGACAGCATCTGCGCCGTGTGCGGCCAGCCCATCCTGGTGGACGTCAGCGAGGAAGGAATCATCGAGAACACCTACAGGCTCTCCTGCAATCACGTGTATCCTGATGATGTGGGGGGGGGACTCCCGCTGTAAGATTACGTAGGCTCAAATGGGTAACATAAACAGTATTTGACTGATCATTTTTTTAAACTTCACGGGAACTTCCTATGTAAGAATTGATCAGATTTTCGGACAAATCACACCAAAACTGAAGAAGTGTCAATTAGTAGTGGCACAGGAGAGGACAGTCAGGTCCTTTGTATGGAGCAAGACATACAAAGTCTGGCTTTTGAATATTTGTTTTGGTGAGGAGAGTGTGTAGGGGGTTAGAGATCATAGAGGGTGGGGGTGTGGCTGTCCAGGGAATACATAGTTGTCGTTCTGATAGCACCTGGTTTTCTTTGAAGATTTATTTTGCTACTATGGTAGCCCATCACATGTGTAAATGACCTTTTATTCCAGGAACTTAAATGATATCAGACATTCCTATTTTGGGCTTACCCTTGTCTCATTGAGTGAAAATGCATCAGATTTAGGCATGGTCTCATGTAAGTGTGACAGAAACTCACTCACTCTGGTCATCAGATTTTTGTTTGGCTGATTACCTTGAACTGCTGTGACGTAGGTCTGACAGGTGGAATTTCTAAAACTTTTCAGAACATGAGAATGTGTGTCAACTTCCCATGTGATTTAGGGAAAGACCTGCTGTTTTTAGGGAAATGAAGCCTAGTGACTTGCGTATGACCATTGACAAAGCCATGCAGATAGTAGTATTGTAGTCCTCTTTACCCCTGCTGCTGCTGCTGCTGCTGCTGCTGCTTTTTTGTTTCCTTGACATTTCCTATACAGATTCCATGAGTTCTGCATACGAGGCTGGTGCATTGTGGGAAAGAAACAAACCTGTCCATACTGTAAGGAGAAGGTGGACCTGAAGAGGATGTTCAGTAACCCGTATCCTTCAGCTAATGTGCCCTCGCTTTGTTGGTCACATGGCTTCGGACTCGGTGGTCTGCGGACTCGGTGGTCTGCGGACTCGGTGGTCTGCTTTTCTTAGAGGCTGCGCCTTGTTTTCTGGCCCCGTTATGAGGCATGTCTGCCAGAAATGCTAACTAAGCATCTGGCGTAGGGGTTTTCTCATGCTGTCTTATGCTACAGTTAGTGTGGTTTGTATTGCTTTTCAGGCAGTTTTAGGGACAACCCCAAAAGCCTTTCTCATGTTGTTAGAGACTGAAGAATGTAAGAACAAAACTATTGACATGACATTTTAATGTCAATGGAAATAATTACATTGCACTTTTGAAACACAGTTGTTTTATTTTTTTAAACTACCTAGCTAGGCATATTATGGTGAGGTGAGAACCTGTCTAGTTGCAAACTAACCATAAGAATAGCTCTGCTCATATATCTATTGGAGTGTTTGCAAATTTGATACTGATTATGGGATTAATTCTGAAGGTAATCTATGCTTGGCCTTTATTATTTTAAAAATTAGTATACCTGTGTTCTGGAAGCCATCATGGGAATGGCATCTAGGGAAGATATGATTCCTCTGTCAGCCTCCTGTAAGGACCGTGATGGAAAGGATGTGAATTTTTATCTGTAAAATACAGGTGTGTAACGGTATACAAAATTCATATTTCGAAAAATGGTTTGGTGCAATTTCAGTACAGCAGGGAAAACAAAATCAACACGTTTCAGTAACAGAACCTAGGAGGCGCTTATGAAATGAATAAAATTTAAAAAATATGACTGCATCATAAGTCAATGAACTAAATCCTGTGATCTCTCGTACAGGAATGGTTGCATATCTGTAACGATTAACATCCCATAGTTTCTGCTACTGATTATTATTATTATTATTTTTATCATTACTTTTAGCCATGTCTGAATATCCTGGCAGAAAGAGCCTCTGCAAGTTAAAGGCGCCTAGATTAGATCATTTTATTGTACTAATATGCAACAACAATAAAAAGACCTAATAGAATCTAATCTAATCTAATCTAAGCACCTTAAACTAACTTGCAGAGGCTGTTTCCGCTTAGCTCAGGTCGAACACACATTTGGATGATTATATGGTAACACTATGTCTATAGTAATTTATGAACACATTCATAACAAATAATGCATTCATAGAGCATTATTGACTATATATATTCATCGAAATGCATAACATATAGCCATGTTTATGCATTATAAATGCTTTATGAAGCTCTGATCTATAATGCACTATAGATACCTTCATAATGCATTATAATGATCGGTATAAGCATTACGGAATCTTTGTACTGCATTATAAAGGTATTTATAGTGCGTTATAGATGAGAGGTTCATAAAGCACCCATAATGCATAATACCACATGGTTATTATGTGTTATGCCTTTATATTAATATTTATATAATGTGTTTATAAATAACTAAATAGATAACCTTAAGTAAAGTGTTACCGATTATAGTTTTCAGTCAGTTATGTTGGATGTGTTTTCATCAACATATCTGAGTTTAGTATAACAGAGCTGACCGACAGGCTTGTACCATGGATCCAGTATTGGTGTAATTTATTGGGAAACTAAAATGTTCCCAAATTGCGGATTATGACTGATTACAACTACATTTCCAGTGTGGAGCATCAACTTGTGAAATTTATTCCTTCATTTCATTGTGCATTCTGAACCAAGAATGATGTAACCGAACGACACACGATGAGAACCGGTACCGTTACAGGTCTAGGAGAAAAATACGCACTTCTTTAAAAAGTGGATGGAGGGTTAGCTTCATATGCAAAGCACAGCTGTTTGTTGGTTGACTTGTTTACCGTGTTTCCTCTTTAACACGGAGCACTGAGTGTTTGTGGGGGCCAGGGGCAGCGGGCAGGAGGTATCTGGTAAGGTTGTGATTTGCAGATGTGCGTTAGAGATTTAATTTATGTGTTGGTGTATTGTAGGGTTGCTTCCGGGCAGGAACTCTAAACCACAGCTTTTAGATCGAGAATGTAGACTTTCAGTTGCTTAGCAAATGGAATAGGCAGAGTGTAGACAGTCGTTTCCACCATCGGGCCTCTGGGCCAGACCATTAACCCCCAACTGCTCCAAACATTTTCTGACCCTTCTTTCTCAGAAATGTACGTCACTTTGGGTGAAAGTGTGCTAAATAGGTTAAATGTAAATGTTATTTCTCTATATGGCCAAAAATTGACCAGCATATAATTTCAAAACCAAGGGTACTGATGTGAATTTGGATGTTCTGGGACGGCTCTCCAGTAGCTGTTAAAACGTTGCAGATGGTACTTGCTGTCATTCAGGTTGGGTGGTGATGTTGGGTAACCAGGTGCCTGTCTGTGAGCTTGTGTGGCCGACCGCTTGGCAGCTGAGCTCACTCCTAGACACTGCTGCTTCACTGCCATTTCACTTGCGACTGCGCATGGCAGGAATCTGGCGAGCCGATTTGTGGGATAGATGGAATCCTGTGATGCAACTAAGGTGAAAGTCACTCACCTCTCCAGTACAACCAGCCAGTTTGCTGCTAGTCTTTGATGCTGAAGATCGAATGGCTGTGAGCTTAATGATACAGGTGTATCAACTAGGTGTGTCATCTAGGTGTGCCTACAGACTCCATATAGTGTATAACTGCCTGGTGTGAAATCTGTGTCTCATATGATTACTCAAATACAGAATGCGCAATGAAATTAATTTACGCTAAACCATAATACAAATTCTGTTTAATCTGAATTTTTCCCCCTCTAGTTTAGTTCCTGAGTTAATTAAGCAAATATCCAAGCATTTGTAGAGTCTGGATCAAGTTCTGGGTGGGAAATGTCTCAGCAAGAGAGCAATTGTCGATGGAGAGCTTTACAGGAGCTTCAGCGCTATTCACCTCCGTCACGTTTCATGAGAAACAGAGAGCAAAGTGGTTTTGGTGTGGTAAGTGTAAGGGCAGCCGTGAGCTGAAGGTGCACACCTGGCTGCAACGTTGGTTTGAGAAGAAGGTAAAACATATAGATCTCGAAACCAATGCAAATGTCACTCTGAATTGGCAGTTTCCCGTTACCCCCCCCTTTTTAAAACTGCATTTTTTTTTAAAGGTAATTGGATGAAGCGTGACAGTTCGGTCAAGGATGCCTGTGATTTCCGATTTTGCAATGTGGGTTTCCTGGACTCTGTAAATGGCTTTATTCCATTTATCATTGACTCTGAGTTGCATTCTTAGCAGGTGGCTGAATGACTGTGTTACAGTACAGTCATTTGGTATGTTCTGTTCTGTTGATGTACTCTTGCGAGGCGGATCCCGTCAGCTGGTTTCTGGTGAGGGTTTCTACCACTTAACTGATCTACATTTACTGGTGTTAGCCGACAGTCACCAGTACACACATGACTAACAGGCCGCTTTGCCGTCAGGCCGTCGTTAGCAATTTGGAGATAATGGGATTGAAGCAGAATTTCCAGCAGACAGCATAACACGAGGTGCTCTACGTCTGATTAAAGCTACAGAGATCATAAAGATTAAATTTGCTTTTTTTTCTATTTGAAAACTTTTTTGAAAACCCTGAGAATGTTAAACCTGCATTTTACAGTAATTTTCACGTTTTGAGTCTTTTTTTTTTTCTCCTTGATTAGTAGTAGTCAGTCTCACCTTTTGACTAATTGATAGATACAAGCCCCTTATGAAAATAAATAGATGTCTTACTTTGTTGTTGGAATCGTGCCTGAAGCTTTGGACCTAATAGTGGTTAAATCGCAGAGCAGGGATGAATTTTACTGCGGTTCGTACTCAGGGGCAGTGCTGCTTGGAGCTGGGCAGCTGCACGTATTTACCTGAACATTTGAGGTGCCATCATTTCTGTTACCGCAGTCGCTTTGTGTGTGTGCATGTTATGCTGTATCTGTAAACTGAAACACTCAACATGAGTTTAAGTAAAACTCATTTTAGAATTAAAAGATCAGTGGTCATTAACACACCACAGCACACAGTGCACAACATCGAAATGTGTCCTCTGCATTTAACCCGTATGTGACTTTCGTGACATAGCAGGGGGCAGCTAATTCAGCGCCCGGGGAGCAGTGCTTGGGGGCGGTACCTTGCTCAGGGTACCTCAGTGGTGCCTTGCTGGTGGGGGATTCAAACCTGCAATCTTTCGATTACAAGTGCGCTTCCCTAACCATCAAGCCACCACTGCCCTATACATTTCATAATACTGTATCCCTCATTATGATGGCATGAGGCATTAGATGTGTCTGAGTGAGACGGCACTGGCCCCCCTCAGCAGCGGAGTTTTTAATGTTTTCCCTTGACGCCAATCATTCAGCTGGGAGCGGCCGCATGTCATGTACGGACAGCTATTGGACTGGCTTCGCTATCTTGTTGCCTGGCAACCTGTGATCATTGGCCTAGTGCAAGGAATCAACTACATCCTTGGACTGGAGTGAAACGCGGTGCCCCAGAGGGGCATGTACATCGTGGTCGCGGACCGTGGAAGAAGTCACAGGCGGGTCAACAGACTCAACTGGGAAGCTAGAACATTAACATGTGAAACTTCAACACATGGATATATACATGTATACATATACATACGTATGTATGTTCATGTGTGTCTCTGTTATGTATGTATGTGTATATATCTATATAACAAAGGGATGTACTAATCTGTATTTAAAAAAAAAAGGAAAAAATTTACCAGCAATCTGGGATTGAGAGTACATATTTCTTTATACATTTTTTGTGTAAATGAACTGGACAGATAAGTCAGTGGTTTGATGAGAAGGAACTGATTTGATTTTTAATCGTGTCTGTTTATTTCCTCCTAAATAACATCACTCCTCCATTTGGGAAGAGGATTTCTGTTCAGGATCCAGTGTTTCCAGCTAGTTTCTGTGTTTTCCGTACAGCCTGTCCCCATGAGGATATTGGACGAAAATGGGAAACATTCTGGATGGGCTTTATCCACCTAGGAAATCTGCCCTCTGTATGTCAGTGGCCCTGTTCAAATTAAACTGCCCACGAACTGAAGTAGCAGCAGTGTATGAAATATCTCTTACTGTATTTCCCCCATAAATGCTTTGTCCCTAAGAACTTGTAGGGAACTAGGATGATTTGTGGTTGGTTCCGGTTTGTATTTTTTATTTTACCCATTTCTGTATAACTCGCGTGTGTACGGGTACGAGTGCGTGTGCACGTTGGCTGTTGAGACTTTTAATATTTTATGACTTAATGTCTGGCAACGTATGATTAGGCCTGGCGTATTTCAAACCTTTACAGCACGTTTTTAAAATGCGGCTGCTTTTGATTCGATCTTTATTAACCGTAATTTTCCTTTTTCCCTACTGTTGGATGTTTGTGGAGTGTGACAGCTGGGGCTGTTTAGGGTTTGTAGACTTTACAAAACACTAATTCAGTTACAATGGTTAATTTATTAAGAAAATTGAAAGTGTAGATTGAAAAAATACATTTTGAAATGCACCATGCCTAGATGTATGAAATGTTATTTATGATTCTTTAGTTGTTGGAAGCTCACCTGTCCAAATAGGTCCAGGTTCCTGACGTACCATGTCAAACGTTTTGGGGGAAAAAGTATTAAACATATATTGATACAACTCATTCTCTGCTGGTCATTTACTATTGCCCTTTAAAAATTTGCCTTTGTTCATTTATAAGGTTGAGTGTTTTTTTCTGAGTAATTTCAGGGTGACAACCTTGCAGAAAGGAGCAACCGCAATATTACTATTTCCTGAACCTCTTATGTCACTCAGTAGTGACGTCTGCAGTTCGATGATTCGTACGTGAGTTGTGCGTTTAAAAATGGGAAGGATCTTTAAAGAGCGACATGTTCTTTAAGTTCGAGCGCATCTGAAACTGACAGCCCGTTGAAGCATGGAGCAGCGGCTGGCACTGAGAGGTACACCACACTGCAACTCCACTGTGTTGTGTGCATGGCCTCCTTTTTTCTTTTTCAGTTCTTTCTGAAAACAAATGTATAAGCTACAAATTAGTTTTACAATATTGTGAATGAAGAGGGAAGCCATGCTCTGTACTGAAATGAGCTTTTCCTAGACCTAAAGCCAAAATTGTCGTGAAGAGATTCATGTGTCTCAGTTACCAGAGCTATAAGAGGGTAATGTGATCTCTCCTTAGTCGGCTGTCGTCGGCCTGTGATCAACGCTTTCCTCGTCGCCCTGTTGGGAAGCCTGTGTTACCGTGTCGCGACTGACACTCTTCCAGGTATGTGCGTGCAACCTCGTGCCCAGCAGTTGCAGTGTGATCTAAGGTATTGGATTTGGCTTCTGCCACGTGATTCTCAGTAATGATAGAGAAGCTCATCCATATACATGTTCATTTAGGGACTCGTAGACTATATTTGTGGTGTGCTGAAATAAATGATTTTGTATGTATTTTTCAGTATAAATAGCTATATAAATTCTTTAAGGTGTTTACGGATAATACTCAAAATATTTTTTTTTTCCTCTTTGCCAGATTTAAGGTCTCCTAAAATTGTGGCACTTACAACCCCTGACCCCCGCATTGGTAAATTGCATGTCTTCTTTGTAATTAGTTGCAATCCCATATTCAAACAGTTTTTTTTAACATTTATCATTGATCTAGATCATTTGCATATTACATATTGCTATAAATAAGTCTATCTACCATAAATTAATTCCATAGCCAGTACATAATTTGACTTTAAAATACAGGGCAGGGTAATACTTGTTGGGGAAACCTATTCTGTACTGTGTTTTCGGTACAGTAGCTGAACATGTCCAGTGATGATAAATTAGGTAACTCATTTTTGAAATCGTACACAGGGAAGCCGCTGAACGTGTCTTGCGAGGCAGACCCTGGATACCCAGATGGTTTTACTCTTGTTTACTGGTTGGTCAATAATACGTTTGTAGAAGTGCTTCACCCTGCTGGCAGGGTCACCGAAAGTGAGGAGAGGTAAGTACAGTATGAAGCTCCCTTTTTTCTTATTTCCTGTGGGCTTTGCCCGGCCTGCATTTGCTTTTAAAGTGCATATGTCGTAGCAGCTATGGTGCAGGAAAATCCACAGGTAAACGTCTCTGCCTTGCAGTGAGAGGACAGTCAACAATTCGGTGGTTGTCCGGAAGGATCTGATATTGACTGTTGTTAAGCGCGAGGATTTCGGTGCCAGTTACACCTGCGTTGTGATGAGCCCCGTGGGAAAGGATTCAAAGACCATCAGCCTGAAAAGGTGAGTAAGACTCCTCTGGAAACGCCTTGTGATTGTACTTCAGGTCTGGCAGTAGAGGAGCCGCCTTTCCACCCCCCACAATTAACCTTGTGCTATAAAAATAACTCGAACTGTTTAAGGGGAAACACTGAAGCAGTTATAGAAGAAAATCTTCATAGTAACATAATAAAACCTACATTGTACTGCCTCTGATACGTGCATTAATTTTTCCCACCTCAGGAAGAAGTCTCCCCACAGAGTCCAACGGCGGAATGGCTGGCTGTCCGCCCTTGCTGTAAACTCAAAAATGTTATCATCAGGACCCCACCCCTCCAGCCCCCGCCATGTCCAAACTGCAGTGCCTTTTCTTTCTCACCGACCTCATTTGGTTTAAAGTTACTAAAATATTTTTGAAACAAATGCTGCTCTTTGAGGTAGTATGTGTGCATATATAGTGGCTTCCAAGAATATTCAACCCCCTCTCCCCCCCAAAAAAAGTATGTATTGTGGTTTCTGTAACATGATTACCCAAATTGTGCTCATTAATGTCTCTTGACTTTAATATCCCCTGTGTCACTGCTTATGGGATCTTTGTTATGGGGGGGGGGAGACTAGTAACTTTTTTATGCTTTTGTTGGTTTGTAGCAAATTAGTTTGTCTAGTATTTAGATGTTCTGGGATTATTAGTTTTTCCTGCTGCTCTGTAGAATCCCATCCCTGCTGTGACTGTGTTCCCCTGCTTTCTTCCCTGTCCTTCCTGAAATAGGGCATCACACTGGACAAGTGTTTGGATGATCAATGGTGATCTGTAATCTGGATTTTAGTGACGGCTCAATTGTAAACTGCCCCTAACTGTTATTCTTAAAGTTAATAATAAAAAAAAAAAATCAAGGATGTGTTGTCTTGGTCGGGGTATTATTTTTGAAGCCTGGGAATTTGTATATGTAAAGTATTTGTATGTGTGGGGTATTTGTATATGTAGAGTGTTTTAACCATGTAAATGAATGAAGCGTGGTTCTAAACAACTGATAAGTAACTGATATAATGCAAAGCGGGAGAGAGTAGTGTACCAACAGAGAGTTCATCGCGGTGAGCTTCTAAACCTTAGATATGGTTCAGTATCATTGGCAAGAGGGTGTCTGCCTGTTCTGAAGTTTCCTATAGTTGACACTGTGCAATCAATGTCCTCAAACCATATAAATAACTTGATACTGCAAATGAACATAGTGACATCATGCGGTAAATACTGAATTGGTGTGAAATCCAGAAATTAGGTCCCGTTGAAATGCAATGAAGACTTTTACGCAAATGGGGGGTATGTTGATCTAGATAAAGGTCATTGTACCTGCTGTACTGTGTTTTTGTTTATCTGAAGATAATGGTAAAGTATCAAAACCATGGGTTTAAAATTCCTTGGCCTATATTGTTTTCCTAGTGAAAGCAGGACTGCCAACTTTGGTCAGCTGGCTCGCATGAGATTTTCAAATCGAGACCAGACTGCACACTCATTTACATGTATGTAACAGTTTTATTACCTTGTAAATGGTCGGTAGGGTTTGCAAACTACCCCAACACTTTTGATGTAGCTAATTTTAGGTTTATAATGGAATAATCTAGATTTGCCGTTAAATTTCTTGCGTGAACGTGAGAAAGCATGAGTGTCACGCCAGCTGGGGGAGAGTCGGCAACCCTGTGAAAGGAAGCTTGGAATAGTCTTGAAGTGGAGAAAACAGTCGCCGGTACTCCCCTTGTAGTTCGGCACCAGGCGCCAGTACTCCCCTTGTTGTTCGGTACCAGGCGCCGGTACTCCCCTTGTTATTCGGAACCGGGTGCTGGTACTCTAGCTCCTTGTTGTTCGGTACCAGCAGATGTGAGAGGTGCCAGTACTCTGAAGGGAAAAACTAGAGGTGCTGGTCCTGCGGAGCGGCACACCGCCGGCGCTGATAATACTATAAATTACAAGTTCTTATATTGTAAGTTGCTGATAAGCTGGCATGTGATTGAGTTTGGCGGTTCTGAACTCGTTACGTCTAAAATACCCAAGAAAGTACTGCGTAATTTACGGGATAGGACAGTGAACGAGCCATGAAAAGAGGAATGTCACCGGCTGGACAAGAAAATTACATATTTTAAGATTAACGATCGCACTCCCGGATTGAACGCACCGCGGAGCGCAGTAAATCTCTCTTCCTGGGGACGAGCCAAAGAAGCAATTAATGTTTTATTAAGGAAGGTCGATGAGTAAGATGTGAGGATCTAGGCGTACATTACCGACGACTACTTAGACACTTTCCAATTACGCCGCGATAACGCGAACATTCTTGTAAATCAGAACATCAGTAACGCTCATATCTCTTATCCCTCCATAAACTCGCGAGTTACCATTTTTCTTATTTGCTAAGAGGAACCAGCTAATGTGGACCATGCATGTGCCAAATAATATTTAATGTTTAATTACCTTTTAAAACATTCTCACTCTTACTTGACCGATCGTCTTAATTGGGGACTCGGCTATATTTTATGTTAACGGAAAGGAGCGTCAAAGCAAGCTTTATATGCAGGAGAGGGGGAGGGCCTGCCGTATTCGTCTTGCTCTCTCTCCCTCGGCTCCGTGCATGGCGATGAAAGCGCTTATCAGCTCGTCGCAGGTGGGCTGCATCCGAGCAGGTGTGTTATCGCTGCGCACACAAACAGGCGCCTCCTTGCTGCCGATGGCCTGTTTTTCTCCGGCGCACACAGACCGCCTGCTTTATCTGCACCGTATACTGCAGCCGCTGTCTGCACACGTGGTCCCGCGCTGTGGTTTCCAGGCTCCCTCATACACCTGCTCTCTCTTGCATCTGCGTTATATTATTCTTACAGTCCAGCACACAGCCCTTTCAGATGGGCTGCGAACTCCTCTTTTCACGCTCCTGCACTGGTCTGCCAACATTTTCCATGCACGTTGTATTACAAGCCCTTTATCTAAAGTGACTAGTGTGACAACGTTTACACCTCACATGGGTCATGACAGGACAACTGTTCCTTAACCAATGTAATGCTGAAGTGAACCATCAAGTTAATGGTTCTTGTCGCTTGCGCATTTTTTTCCAGTGTTATTCGCCACTTCCAATAGATTTTTTCCACTTATTTCCAACTTATTTTGGTTACTTCTCCTAGTTACTCATTAGACCAAAAAAACCCCACTAAAACAATGATTTCATACTTAGGATACCGCAATATAAAATGTTTCCCAGACGACAAAAAACGCACCCCTGCGTATAGCTGCTATTAGGAGAAACCCGTGAAATTCTGGAAAGTCGGCGTGAAGGACAATCCCCGCGATTCTCTCCCGTCCTGCACGTAGCCAAGGTTGGATCAGTCCGCGCGTCGGACTCGCCGCTAGCCGTCTAAGCGCAATCTTTAGAGTGCAGCCGGTATTAATTACGCTGATGGATTTCTCAAGCGCCGCTCTGGAGCCACGGACCTTGTACTGCCTGCTGCAGTCCTAACGAGCGACAGTAAATCAGAGCCTGACGGGGAATCCGTCTTATTGCCTGTGTAAATCCGCTGATTATACACAATGATAGCGGCAATGCGCTGTTCCGGGCCAGAGGATGTTATAGATCGTCTCTTATAGTTAATACAGAAGCCAGCCTAGCTTATTACCTACAATGGAGTAAGTCGCAACTCGTAGGATGTTAAGATAAAATGCAAAATATGGCGTCAGTATTTAATATTTTTTCGTGTTTAACGTGTCATTATGACCCCCCCCTCCGCTACACAGTCCACGCATTCCTCACTTAGATGCCATTACACTAATTAGTCACTTGGTCAGACAAAGTAACAGTCAAGCGCCTGTGGTTTCTTCGCCTGATCTTTACGGTAATCGATGTTCGTGAAATTGCTTCAGTTACAAACAGTAGTTTTGTGTTTGCTCAGCAAATATAATGACAGGGATAACAATAGCGGTATGGCAGTGAGGAAAATTGTTTTGGCACGTCCTGGATTTCCGTAGTAAATGGGTGAAAGTTCCAAATTAACTTGCAAATGTCTCTCCGGACAAAAGAAAATGATAAACGGTTACAGGAAACGCGCCGTCGTACGGACACCGTCCCACACGCGCATGCTTACGCACACACAGATTGCCAGAAGACTTCCACTATGAAATATGTCCAGTGCCGACACACCGTCCACCATTTACTTAATTACAGGGGCATGGCTGGGGGGATGCTGCAGGAGAGTGAAGGCTCGTGGGGGGGAGTAAGCAGGAGCCAGGGAGGCTAGCACCGTCTGGAGATGGATGTAGCTGTCCTGTCTGTCTCATTAGAAGAGAGGCTAATGAGCTCCAGTGTTTTCTGCTGGGTCCCAACAGTCTTCCCCCCCTTCCTGTCACTCCTGATCCCTCCTCCGCTCTCTCACTCTCTTCCCTGCTCTGCATCTCTTTGCTCCTAACTTTCTCCCTCTCTCTCTTTCCCACCCTTCCTCCCTGGTGGACAGAGCGTCTAAGCTTCTTAGCGTGCGCATGAGAGCGAGCGAACAGGAACTCCAGGTGCCAGACGGCACTTCTCCACTCCTCTTTCCCTCCTTTTTTTGGTCTCTCTCCATCTTTTGCATCTTGGGAGACCTCCAGCAGCCAGGCAGGTGTAAGACGGTCTGTACTGAGAGGTAAGGTGATGGACGGGCTAAGGTAGGTCTGAGGAAACTCGGAGTTGGGGGATGTTTATCTTTGATGTGGTCGCTGTCCGTGTGTCTGCTCTTCAGTCATGTGACATCCTGTCAACTTCCTTGGAGTGAAAGTTTGGTGCCATGAGTTACATGGATTTGGAGGGACAAACCATTTTTGAGGAAATGTGAACTTTCACTGGCCATTGATAGACTCTGCATCCAGGAGAGTGTTCACAGTGAGAGTCAGTGTTGCTCACAAGCGTCTTGGTGCCCTTTTGGTTGGATGGAAGCTATTCTGGCTGGGCCTCTCATTGACAGTAAATGCAGTTGTACCATTAGCCTTCTCACTGAGCAGTTAGTGGGAGACGTGTTGGCATTATTGTGAGTTGGGACACAGCTGTGGAATTACTCATGGGGTGTAACGTTAGTGTGGTTCACGGGACCGCCTGGTGACAGCCCATAATAGCTCTCTCTGGACGGACTGTGAATGACAGAAAGGTGGAGGGCAGCATCCAATCCATGGATACGTGCTGAACACCTGCTGGACCGTTGCACCCAGGTGTAGCTCGTGCTTTCACTCCTACACCCATTTACACGTGCACCTTTCACAGATTATTGGGGTTACGTATCCTAAGAGCACAAAAGCCATTATTGATTGCCATTCTTTAAATGGTGTGCCACCTGCTGCCTGTATGTGAGCAGCATTACATCACTATGTGAAAGAACAGGGCTACAGCAGGAAGTTGACCCAGGAAATGACACGGAGGAGGCAGGTATCAACTGGATGACCGCAGGGCTATTACTGTGTCGCCGAAGCCTTTGTTTTGGAGTGTGGTTGCACCTGACGGCATTGGAGAGATACATGGAACCAAGCCCATGTGACCCTACTGTGACGCCGTAGCATTATTGCCAGCAACGTGCGATCCGGTACGGACCGGCCTGGCACTCTTTCATCGCCATGGAGACCCGTGCTACGCGTGACCGTGAAGCAGGTGAAGGTGCTGTTTTTTAATCACCTCGTCCCCAGGCGATGTCAAACTGCAGGGCTCCTTCTGGTAGGCCGTTTCCAACAGGTTGGTGTTGGATCAGCGGGTGGGGGGCGAGGCGGGGTGTGTCCAGGGCCGGTGCTCGCTCCTGACTTCCACCACACTATGCTTCCCATCTGTTTTCCCGATGGCAGCTTGCCAACCGTCGGCCTGCACCTTGGTGTGTGTTCATTATGTGTGTATATGGTGTGTTTGCGTGTTTATACATGTTAGCGTGTTTAGGTGTAGCTGATCCACATGTGTGCCCGTTTTGTCTACAGTGCACGTGACTGTAGGTCTCATCTGCTAGGCTTTTGATGGACAATAAAACACAGCTGTGTGAGAGTTTTTCAGTTTTAAATAGTGTTTTGTTCTCTACCCATATTCCCCCCCCCCCCCCCCCCCC
>JAODJU010000038.1:14299192-14316768 GCA_026776725.1 Gnathonemus echidnorhynchus | reverse complement strand
AGAGTGCAGTGTCACTGGTGATGGCTACCAGAGGTGCATCAGTAGTCACTACAGGCTGCTCTCCACAACACCGTCTGGGCCAAGATGTACGTCAAGGGAATTGAAAGCAGTCCCCATTACTGCGGTCTCGTCCCTGAGACTGGGCACTTAAGCATTTAGAGTCCGTTTCACCTTCTGGTGCTTTTACACATATTTTCAAGCTGTGCTGACTCTGCCACATCCGTGCATCTCTCACAGGGGAGATGGAGAAAGTAAACCGGATGCACAAAGTGGCTGACGGCACTGACCTTGCGTGGTCTTCAGTCCCAGAGTCCCACCGGTGTGCTGAGAGAACCTCAGCTGTTTCCTTTGCCGCAGAGCCGGCAAGGACGGACTTTCTGCCCACGTATGGCTCCCTGACAGGATCCCAGTTGGTCCTTCATTATAAGTATGGTCGTTCCAAGCTGTGTGACTGGTAGGTGATGCCAAAGCAGGCAGGAGCATTTGGGTGGTAATAAGCGCTCAGGAGAACAATCTATCTGGTAATGCTTCTTTTTTATGTGATAAAATTATTTAGATGATAATGATAATTATTATTATCATTACTATTATTATTATTATTATCTATTTTCTATACTTATCTATTTGTGGGCCATGGGAAACCAGTAGACTATGTTCTTTCCAGTAACCTGTTATCGAAATAAAATCATGGTACAGCAGAGCCAATTCTGGGAAGCTTAGGGCATGGGAGTCACTGTGGGGCATTCACACATTCCCCAAGGGGCATTTTAGAGTCAACCAGTCCATTGAACTGTATGGGGAATCCCGAATCAGGCCGGGGGGGGGCAGCACATGAGCCCCAAACACATGCAGGGCTGGAGCTATTTTCAAGCCTGGCAGGGAGCTGGGGGGGAGCATAAATGTGGACTGTCTGGCAGGGAGCTGGGGGAGCATAAATGTGGAGTGTCTGGCAGGGAGCTGGGGGGGAGCATAAATGTGGACTGTCTGGCAGGGAGCTGGGGGAGCATAAATGTGGACTGTCTGGCAGGGAGCTGGGGGGGAGCATAAATAGACTGTAAACTGGAGTAAGTTCCACTAATAGCAAAACTAACAAGCATATTGTTTAATGAACCTACACTGCTGAGGCATTCAGTGAAAGACCAGACTGCCTCTCTGCCACGAACATTAACACACTGTGTATAAAAGGTTGCCATTTAATGAGATGTTCATTGAGGCTGAAAACGAACATCTTATTAGTGTGAAACGGCATGGAGGAGATACATTTTCGGACCTGTACTTCTACACGGAATGATAGCTTTGCCAGTTGTGTGTTTCAGCTTACCATAAGCGTGAGAATATTGCGAAACAAAGGCTTTCATGAATATCAGTGTCTGTCTCTTTCTTGTGCACTAGTACAGCATATTCTCTGTGTTCTGATTGCCTTTTTTACCTGTTCCTTCAGATCGCAGATCCACGATTGGATACCAGACAGCACGAGGCAGGACTCTGCCTCATAATGCCTCTTTCCATCATTCTCCTTCTCTTCCTCCTCCTCCTCTTCCTCCTCCTCCCACTCTCCCAGACGATATCTGCTCAGGGACAAGGTAAGAACTGGTTTTTCTGCTATTCACACTGGGGAAAGGAAACTGGAGACTATTTGTCCCCTTATTGCTATAGCGGCTATAGCCAATGTATGATGCAGGATCAGACACCCTGGATCGTCACGGTGTCAACATTCAGGACATGAACATGCTCCCACTGGTGCTGGTGTCATGGCTCAATCTGAAGCATTCCTGACGCATATCCTTTTTGGAAACTGCTGTTGTACCTTTGAACAAAGCAGTCATGGAACAGATCGGTCTTAAAGCATTTCTTCAAGGTAAAGAGGCAATCTGATCTGGAGTGATAGTTCTCTCATGGTGAAGGGAGCACCAAGCAGTGTTGGTTTGCTGACTGAAGGGGGCGAGATGGGACGTAGGTCTTGAGGAGCCTTTTAATGGAGATGGGCGACTGTCGACTGGTGGACCTGTAAGCCAGAACCACGGACATGAACTTGATCTGAGAGCTAATAGGGAGCCAGTGAAGAAGGGGCATGACATGAGAATGTTTAGGCTGGCTATCGATTTTTTGTTTTGTTGCCTGGCTGAAGGAGCCCCTTTCTGTGATTTCAGGGTTTATTCCAATTTTTCCTTTCTTTGTAAGACATTGCCACCATGCAATCCACTGCCAGATCACTCCCAACATGCACACACAGTCTCTCTTTCGACAGTTTCTGGGTTGTTGCGGGAAGAGGGCATTAACATTCGGATCAGATTAGCTGCACTGTTATTCGCGGATGTAGGCCTGCATAACATTTCAGAAGATGGCCCCACCACAACCTCTGAGTGAAAGAGGGGAGCATGGGGGAACGAAAGGACGATATGAAGGAGGAAGGCTAGGAGAGAGAGAGAGAGAGAGAGAGAGATGGGAAAGAGAAATTTTTAAAAACCAAGAGCCATTTGATCAAGTTAAATAATTCAGCTCTCTGGATTACTGTGGCATTGATGTCTTTGCTTGGGGGACTATGATACTTACTCAAAGGGTTGATGTCATCTTAATGGATATTAAACAGAAATGCGCTTGGTCACCGTAGGGCGTCGTTAAGGACGCTGTATTGGAAAGGCAGCTGTTGCATAGCATCTGCGTAACGTCCTTCAAGGTCGCTCCCTGTTAGCGTGGGTATTTTTATGGGAGTAGAAGGTGGAGGGGTGGGGGCAGGACCAGTCCAGCCAGCACCAATGAGCGAGAGTTTTATTGGCTGCTTTACCAAGCTAGCCGCTGCTTTGCGTGTGTGTGGGTTTGGATAGCAAATATTTGGGGCACAAAATGCTCCCGGAAGTGTGATAAAACCTGAAATTTCCTTACTTTTGGGGACATTTTTCCGGTCACCATTTGGATAACCTCAATTTTATAAAAATGTATGAAAGCAATCAAAGAATTAAAAACGCCACTTTGTTTTGTACTTTGTTGGGTTACCTAAGGTTAAGGTTAAGGTTAGAGTTGGGTAGGGATTAAGGGTGTTGTGATTGGGATTAGGGTTTTTCCAATAGAAATGAGTGGAAGGTCCCCATTTAGACAGATACGCCAATTTGTGTGTGTGTGCAGGTTCTTAGAGCGTAATAACTTCGTTTTTCCATACAATGCCTGTAAAAGCTGTCTGACGTGCGGTAAAAGCGGGGGGCTCGGAGATAAATCAGTTCCCGTCAGATGCACGGCCAGCTCGTCCACCTGCCAAAACGCTCACTGAGTGCGAGCGTCCGTGCCACGCCGCGCCGCGCCGGAGCCAGAAGCACCCGCGCAGATGGGCGCCAGACGGCCGGCGAGCTTTCTCAGAGCCTTTAATTCCGGGGAGTTTGCTAATCTCTGGTCTTTAACGTACTCTACAAGTGTGAGAAGGAAGGCGCAGATCTGCTTTATAAACAATTTCAAGAAAAAAAACGCAGCCAAAGTTAGAAAAGATAAAATTTTAAGAAACCAATTAAAAATGCAATTCTGGGGGGAAACAAATTAGTTTCCTGATAAGTATGACTGGGTGACAGAGTGTAACAAACATACATTATCCACTTCAATGTGTTTCCATAGACACTGATATCTTGTAATATACAGTCTGGTTAACTGGTGGATCTGCAGGGCTTGTTCATATTACAGTGACACTGCTCGACCACAAGAGGGCAGCAGCATTCAGCACCAGGGTGACTGGACAGCTCCCTGCTTATCAGTGGGGCTCCACATCTCTGTTACGTCTATTTCAGTGTATCCAATTTTCACGTGTAATTTACGTGTTTGCTACATTAAACAGTCACGAAGGGTGCAACTTTGCATGACAGAGAGTGGCAAGCAGGTGTCCCAGGATGTCACATTTGTAGTAGTTATTAAAAATGTTTTATTTGTATAAAAAACCTCAAGTGAGGGAGAGAGAGTGTAGGAGAGAATGACAGACTAGGAGACAGATGCATTGGGATGAAAGAGTGAAGAGAAGTCATTTGGACTGTGAAAGTAGCAGACAAATGAGTAGAGGCAAAGAAGGAGAGTGATTTAGACAGGATGGAAGGAAAGAAAGAGAGAAGGGGCTGTTTTTGGAGTCTGAGGAGGAGCATGTGGTGGGGCAGGCAGATGCCTCAGGATAAGACACTGTCAGACTGGAGGGTCTGAACTGTAATTAAATGGATTGGAGGCCTTGAAACACAGCCAGAGTCAAGCTCCGAGGGCTTTAAGAGGACCGCCCCCACCTGCCTCCCAGTCCTGTCACCTCAAGTCACCCCCGCTTACAGTCCATGTCACCTACAGACAGTCCATGCTTTTTCTTTCTACTAACTCCCCATGAGGGAGCAAAAATGTGGACTGTCTGGCAGGGAGCTGAGAGGGAGCAAAAATGTGGACTGTCTGGCAGGGAGCTGAGAAGGAGCAAAAATGTGGACTGTCTGGCAGGGAGTTGGGATGGAGCAAAAATGTGGACTGTGTGGCAGGGAGCTGGGTGGAAGCAAAAGCATGGACCAACTGTAGGCCCAGAGGTCTGTACTGGGAAACACTGGAATAGAGGGAAGAGGAGGATGGACGTTAGTTCCACTGGCCCCTCCTCTTATCGTTGAGCCATGTGAGCGATGGGAGATGACTGCTAATTAAAAATGAATAAAAATTCAGATTTTCATTTCCATAGCTTGCTGATTGGCTCCTGCAGATATGCAGAATGTAAAGAGGCAGAAGTGTGATGGTACCTTCGGCCTGGACCTCGATAACGGGGCTGTTTGGATACGGCCGCCAGCTCGCCGGCTCTGAGCGTGATTCCCTCGGGGGCCTGGTGATGCCAGTGAGTAGATAAAAATGGAAGACAGCCATTCTATTCCGTCTGGATATGCATTCGAGATGTGTTCGCACTGCACGTTATGTGCAGTTGCACTGTTAGGTGTCAGAGTATGAAATCACTCCATTTTTTATACCCAGTGATCCATGTGATGGCTACTGTTGGGGGGTGGGGGGCACTCAGCTTTGATCGTTTAATTAGTCTTGATGGAATCACTGATCAGGCTGCTAGTGCCTGACACAAGAATTCCCAGGAAGTGACACCATCGCCAGGGTGACACTCTTGTCCCAGTATCTGTTTTCTTTGGCAACTGGGAATGCTATTGGTCGTCCAGTAAACCTCTGTGGGATGCAGTGGGCTGCGCTGGTTAATGATCAGGTCTGGCTTCAGCAGAAAGGCCACTCAGCTGACAGCTGAAAATGAGCTGTGTGTATCACATGATTATGATGCCCCTGCTCTTGGACTGGGGGGTCTGTGAATACAGTGTGAATATAAGCTTAAATGCAGCCACTAGGATCTCAGGAGCCTCACAGGAGCTTGACGTGAAGCTGATACCTCACACACACATTTGAATACACTCAGTCAGCCATGTATGCAAACACAGACCGAATACCTTTAATCAGACTCTCTTTTTCTCCTCCTGGTACCTGCTGTTCTTCCCATCTTCATGTTCCTTTTGTTTCTTCCTCTGTTTCCCTGGGTCATCATCACTTCCTGCTGTCGCAAGAGCCCTGTAATCTCATAGGTCACCCATAGGGCGGCGCCACCTGCTCAGGCCCACCTGACATGATCCACATGCTTATGGTTTGCAGTCGTTTTTTTCATCCTCTTTCTTCCCCCTCTTATTTTCCTGCCGGATATTCCTGCGGATTTGCCATGCTTCTTTCACAGTCAACCGAGGAAGGCTCTCACTTTGAGGCAAACGCTGCTTCGCCCGTAGATAATCTATGGAAGGTTACAAAAGCGCCAGGAGGAATCTTTTTTTTTTTTTAAAAACGTAAGCTATTTTAAATACCACACAGCAAAAATGCCGTCTGTGGGCTGGGGGGGGGGGGGTGAAGTTGGTACTCTGCAATAGGTGTTTCTGAGGAGAGCAGCAGTGTCTGTTGCAGACTGTAGATGTGTGCATTGTATGGATTCATGGGGGAGGGAGGGAGCTGGAAGGGGGGGCAGGCTAGGCTGGGGGACAGTCACGTACACTTCTTCACATAAAGAGGCCTCTGACATCACAGTGGACACCATCACGCTTAACACAGGCCATTGGCAGAATACATCAAAGTCGACCACAAAAATAACACTTTCAAAAGGCAAGAGTTCTTCATCAATGTGGTCTAAGATTATCACACCCCCTGGTAAATTGAGGTATGGGATCATGCATTTTCAAGTGTCATTAGTTCCAGCATCAATCAGCAAGTTTACCAGCCTGTTCTTCAGCAGTGAGGGAAGCAGGGCATTACTATCTAGAACATGTGCACCCAGGAAACTAAGGATATCAGCATCATGTACATTAATATTCCTAATGTTGGAATCACCGACAAGTCACGTTGAGATGGAGATTGAGTTTTCAGTGTTACTGGTGTTACTTGATTCTGCTTAATGGGGGGGGGAAGGGTTTGGATCACAAATATCTAAAACCTGGGTGAAGTTCCAAGTATCTCACCTCCTGTTTTTTTTACGACCCAGAGTTTTTTAGTGTACAACTCATTAGCCCCTAGGGAGTCTGAGGAGTTCAGTAATCTACTTGGAGCAGGATGGACTCATGAGTATTTAGTTGCCATTCACACAAGTACATTGGAATTCTTTAGTTTTTGCATATGCCACCCTGCACACACACACTCTCTCTCTCACACACACACACACACACATAAAGCTTGGAGCATTGGGTCAGCCATTCATCTAGCATTTGTGGAATATTTTGTGGGGCTTTAGAGCCTTGCCCAATGGACATATGACTATTCTGTTGATGATGGGATTTGACCCAATGACCTTCTGATTTCAGACAGAGGCCTAAGCCACTGACACACACACAGCTCGTAATGGCCTAGTTAAACCGGCTGGAGTTACCGCCATATTAAGTTCATGATTGTTCATTTTCCACTAGTGAGACCTCTTTTGAAGTGGCCACTTTCCTGATTATGTTAGCGACAACCAAGCATTCTCCAATTTTACCCCCCAGATCTCGATCTTAAGAGGCTGTGTGCTCGGCTGGCCAGCACAGTTAAAAATGTCTTTAAAGATACCCAAGCATGCATCTCCCGGAAAACTTGCATCCACCTTCAGTAATACATGGTTTGAGACAATTGGAGAGCTCTCAGTGCCTGGTGAGATAATGTGTGCTCTAGGGCGAATGGTGTACCGGGGGCACAGATTAAACCGAGGGCAAGTGAGAAGTGTGGCGGAGAGCAGATGCTATGGCAAATGAGCAAAGCCAGATTTGGAGACAGGAAGCAATGAGTTTGTGATCAGTCCATTGAGTCAGTCTGCTATGTCTTCACAGTTTTCACAGACCGGTGTAACTGCCATTTTCTCAATGGCGCCCAGCCAAAAATAGACTCCTCACTGAGTGATTCAAGGGGCAGAAGGCCAGCCATGCAAACCCCCCTCCCCCAGTGGGACTCAGGCCAGTTTGGCATCTTCTGTCCTCCCCCCCACAGATGGTTAATATGCCACAGCATGAATGTCAAGGGTTTATTTTCTTAAACATGTCAATTTCATTGAGGAGTCTTTCCCAGTGTGTGGGGGCAGGGGTGTGGTTGGGGAATCCATGGTGATATTGTCTAGGGTTTTTAGTGTGAGGAAAGTTTGTGCCCTTGTAGTTAGTGACAGGTGTCTGCATTAGTCTTTCATTTCTGAACCTGGACAGGGTGCTTTGATGTCCTTCAGACTTTTTTTTGTTTTTACAGAGGATGATTCTTTATGTTTTAACCATTTGGTCATGTATGAGACTCTCAAAAGAGTTCATGATGCATCAAATCTCTCTAGTCTCCCTCACCTGATCACATGACACATAGACTCTCCAGTCTCCCACACCTGATCACATGACACATAGACTCTCCAGTCTCCCACATTTGACCACATGACACACACACTCTCCAATCTCCCACATTTGATCACATGACGTATAGACTCTCCAGTCTCTCACACTTGATCACATGATGCATAGACTACATAGATACAACAGAATCCCTCCTTCTGGAACTTTTATTCATGTATGTATTTATTTATTTATCTGCTGATTTTGGGCTCATGTTACAACATCTCCCAGGGGCTCCTGGGTAATGGCTCAGCCCATGTTAAAATGTTGGAGTGAGACTGGGATACCTGCTGACATCTGGTCCTCTGGCCATATGGTTCTAGAAATAATTTCACCTGAGTGAACATATTGAGCCAGTCGGGCCTGCATTTGCCCAGAACAGTGTCCCTCATCCTGAACCAGCTGGTGGTGGGGGGGTGGGGGGTGGTGATGCCATGTTTGATCTCAGAAGGCAGACAGAGGCAGGGAGAGAGCAAGCAGAGAGCCCAGATTTAATAGGCACACAGGCCCTTTGTGTAACAGTGGACCAGCAGGTCTGAATACAGCCAGGCAGGTAGGACCAGGCAGACAGGAAGAGGCGGAGACAAAGAAGGAAACAGAAAAGAGAAAGATGCAGCTGATTGGCTGACTGGCCTGGGTGACTCTACGCAGTGTGTGAGGGCGGAGTCTCACACAGCCTGGCCCTGCTTTGTGTTTCCATACCTTCTAATCCTCCTGCAACTGCCCCCTCACCCTACCTATAAAAGCAGAGACAGTCACAGTTTTCAGTGGGGAGGACCAGCAAATATGATCTGCTGTCAACCATCAACCACTTTGTTTGTATACTTTGTAAATAACTGGACCGATCAACCCCATGGTGTAACTTTGGTTTGAACGTTGGGGAGTGGGGGGGTTGAGGTCTCCACCTATTTGTGGGGAGACATGATTATTGGCCAGGGAGTTGTATTAGCCAGTTTTGATTATTGGGAGGGGGGATACAACTCCCCCATCCCCCCATAATTTACGCCCATGGATCGACCAGTGTGCTGTCTGTCTTTCTGTCATCCACAACAAATCCAGATCAAACACGGATTTATGAGAAATAACCAGCTAGAATCAGCTCCAGCAATGAGATGACGGTTTGTCAGTACAGCCCAGTATTTATCAGCTTCTTCTCTTTGGGCCTTGTGAGCCTCCTAGCTTTTATATCAGGCTCTTTCCACAAAGTCCTGTCCATCCAGCTGGAGACAGGTTATTAAATTCCTCTCATGGCCACTGGAGGGCACTGTTAAAACAAGACCAGGCACATATGTAAATAACTTGCTGGTGTGATCTGGATTAATTACAGGAAATGTCGCTTTATGAAACGGAAAATTAGAGAGTGTGTGGCGATGGCAGAGGGTGTTAGAATAGGCATTGGTCTCAAAAGCACTGTAACAGCTGGCCAACCATGAGTTATGTTGCTTTTTGGGAAACTAATCCCAGATATTGGACTGTTGCTGGACTTGGTTCTGGAATGTGGCTGGACTTGGTTCTGAATGGAATTGACCATATATGATGGTCTGGTTGGTTCACCAGTGCAGAGGCAGTGGCCTCATGCATGTTGTATGTATCTTTGGTGTTTAATTAAGTATGTGCCCCCTAATATACAGTGAATAAGCAACCAGCTGAAGTGCTGCATGTCTAACGTTCCTGAACTGTCCTGGCGTTTGTTTGTATTCAACTACTGATCCCTGCCAGTCAAACATAAATCCTGTTTGCTTGTCTGAGTCCTCATGCAGTGCTGTGGCGGAGGCCACACGACATTTTTAGCATCGATAATCAAAGTTGAGCCCGCCGCAGGGGTTCAGAAGGAGGAAAAGGTGGTTAGTTTCTACCACCTCTATAACCGGACCTAGTGGAGCTCATTGAAGCAGAGGGTGTTTCTTAATATCAAGACCGCAAAGACCATACTTATGGTCTTGGCAAGACTGGTCTCGCTAACTTGCCTCCCAAGAATGAACTTCTGGTGCAGTGAATCATGGGATTGATCCCATTTGGCGAGGATGCAGCCGATGTATCCTTAGTACTTATGGTGGAACAAGACCGATATCTGGGGATTTTTACCATCCTCTGTACTTCCGTTCTTGAGTATTGGTCTTCGGCAGTGGAAGACGACGTAAAATGGGTACACGAGAACATGAGTACAGTCAAGTGCGCATAGTGAGGAACACCCACAATGTGAGACATGCCGTCAGACCAGATTAATCATCCCAAGATCTGACGCGAGCAGCAAAGGCAGCAAAGTTTAAACTGCAGCCTGCTTAATCATCTACCACTACTTGAAAGATGGCGCCGCGGATGGTAACCTCGGTACTGCGCTCTCTCGTACTGCTTTTAGTCGTCCTTCGCTGGCTCCCAAAGGTCTGACCCTCAGTCTCCCTCATATCACGCTGTGAAAATATGTTAACTGAGTGTGATGTCATTACATATGCCACTGTACCATGCTCACCAGGCCCGGTTCTGGAGGCCTGCTGTGCGAGCAAGCCTTTGAGGCTGGGGCCTTAATTAATTAGCCTTTAACGAGCCGCTGATTGAATGATTCGCGTGACTCAGATCATGCTGGCCTGTGGCATTTGGCAGCTGACGTCTCTGGCTGTGATTTTTGTTCCCGTCATATTAAGCTGGGTTTCTGTTATCGAAAACGAAAAAAGCGTAACTGTGATGCTAAAAAAGATAAAGAAACGTGATTAAAAGAACTGAAGTAGCTGAAAATGGGCGACACGGCATTCTTTGCTTTTATTTATTATACAAATTTATTCCATGTTTGCAAAAAAATATCACTGATTCCTTCTATGGTAAAAATCCCTATTACGGGTCATGATATGATCAGCGGTGTGTGACTCAGCAGGTAAGTCTGCTGGGTCTGGGATCAGAAGGTTATCTGCTCAAATCCCAGAGTTGGCAGACTGATTTCACTGTCGGGCCCCTGAGCGGGGCCCTTAACCTCCAGTAGCTCCATGGATCATCTGACCCTGCTTTCAACTGTACATCGCTTTGGATAGAAGTCTCTGTTAAGTATATTGTAAATTCCTTCTCTCAAAATATAACATTATAATGCAATGGCACTTTGGCCTTACACAGTGCAGCGTTGGGAGTTTGAGTCCTACTTCCGCTCTGTATGTGTGGAGCTTGCGGGGACCCCTGCTCGTGAGGGTGTCCCCCTGCAGGCTCCGGCCAGGCGCTAACTGCAGAAGTGCTTAAGGCACGGTTGCCAACTTTGGTCAGCTGGCTGGAATAAGATTTTTAGTTTGAGACGAGTCTGCACACACATGCACACGCATTTACATGTATGTAACAGTTTTATTACCTTGTAAATAGTCTCTAGGGTTTGCAAACTACCCCAATGCTTTTGATGCAGGTAATTTTAGATTTATAATGGAATAATATAGATTTGCTGTAAGATTTCTTGTGTGAGCGTGACAGTCTGAAAGCGTGAGTGTCACGCCCGATGCGTGAGAGTTAGCAGTCCTGTTGAGGAGGATGATGCTGCATTATGTGAACACGAAAACTCGAAATTAGTCATTTTCCTAAAATCGCTTGGCTTGCACTCTGATGCATGTGCGGCTCAGTAATGAGGAACCCAAAGCTGGTCCAGCTCATTTCTGCAGGCTTCCATGCGCATTAAGCGCAACGCAGGCTTCATATCTGCTGCTAAAAATAGCGGGCCTGTCAGCTTCCCGAAAACAGGAGGGACATGCTTATGCTGTGTGAGCATGCCCCCCAGCGATGAGGGCAGAGGGGCGGGGGTTATGGGAGGGTCACCGAACAGCACGGGACAGGAGACAGAATATTAGCGACGACAAGCTAATTAGTTTCTCAGCCAATGGCTTACGGACAGTAATCACTTATTTACAGACAAAGGTGAAGCGTCATCTATGTTGTCTCCCTCTCCCCCTCATTGTGGGGAGGGGGGGGTGTTGGGGTAAATATATGTGTGTGAATGCTAATTTTTGCATTGGTGGTTCAGATGCAGATGTTTGACGGCCTTGCAGGAGGCCTGGGTTCAGGTCCCACTCAGTGTAGCTCTGTATTTAGGGGGCGGTGTGTAACTGGGTGGTTTTGGCTCTTATTGGACAGTCACTGCTTTATATCTCAGGATTGGCTGAGTAATATCGCCGTTGGGCCCTTAAACAAGGCACTTAACCTCCAATCGCTTAGGACAGGGGTGGGTAATCTTACCCGTAAAGGGCCAGTGTGTTTGGAAGTTTCTGGGATAACCTGTAGGTCAGCTGTTCAAACCCGGGTGTGAGGACTCTTCAACCAATCAGTCCTCTAATTAGTAATATAATTAGGGAGTTGCTGCGAAAACCCACACACACACAGCTGCCCTTTCAGGATAAGATTGCCTACCCCTGCCATGGGGGCTGTCTGACCCTGCCCTGGGGACTGTCTGACCCTGCCCTGGGGGCTGTCTGACCCTGCATTCTCAAAAATGTGCATCAGTTTGGATAAAAACATCAGTCAAAGTATTGTACGGTGTGGCAGTGTTACTCGTCTTCACTGTACTGTTACACGTTACAATGTTACGTTACTGTTAATCTCATTTTCTATTCATTTTGAATGTATCCTGTTGTACCTCACACTGGGTATAGCTGAACTTGGAAGGATTCCGATGCACTCATCACGCACTTTGTATCTCACTCGAAACAATATACCATCCAGGCATCGTGGGTGACCTGCTGGGGCGTAGGAGGCTGGGGGTGGGGAGGTCTGCTCTATACCCGTATCCTGGGTATTGTATTCATGACTCGGGGGAACAATTACTCTGTCATGACTCTGAGCCGTGGGGATGGTCCGCCATATATGGTAACGAAGCTCGATGTTTGTCTCCAGGGAGCGGGAGGGTGTTAATTAGCATTAGCGTCGTAGTTCTAACTGCGCGCGGTCGGCAGAGTGATGGCAGGTAGGAGGGTACGGGGGGTGGTGGGGGGGGGCTGGTTGTGGGTTGCTTCGCCACAGGGCGCTTCAGAAGGCACTGTGAGCTGCTTTCATAAAAACGTGAGGCTGTAGAAACAGGCAAATCAGTCAAATGTGAGTCGTATATAAAAACAAAAAATGATTGTAGTTCTCCAGAAATCACTGTCATACATAACAAAAGCAGGCTTTCAGTCAAACGCGACACTGGCTCAGGGAATTTAGTGTGTGGGGGTGGTGAGGGGGGGGTTGGAATATTGCTTGCTGGTTAAGCCAAAGTCCTCTGGAGGTTTGAACCTCCACAAAAATGCTGTTGCAGTGTAACGCTGTGCATCCGTGTTAGAATAACTCAGCCATGCTGCTGTGTGTCGGAGGAACCGCTCTGGGACACAGTGAACATTCCGGAACCCAATCAGCTCGTTACAGCGGTGAGGAACCTTACAATAACGTCACGGCAATGTTCTGCCCGACTAGCTGAGATCCTTCACCGAAACAGCGTTACACAACAGCAGCAGAACATTCTAGAAAAAAAAAGTGTTTGGTCCCCGGAAAAGCATTGTCAGCATGTTTGTAAATGTATATGGTTGTTACTCAGCAGCTAAATGACTCCAGAACAACCCTCAAGGTGCTGGGAAAGGATTCTGTCAAATTGGCGTTTAGAGTAACAATTACTCTGCACCCCCCATCCCCCCCACCGGTTTAAATTCCTCGCTGTTCATAGCTGAAAAAGCCTTGTTTCCTGATGATCAGCTGACATCATGCCAAGGTTATAGTGGGTAATAGACAGGCCTCCCTCCTCACCCCCCACCTCCCCACAGAGTACCCAGTAAATCTCTGGTGTGAAAATGATCCCTGCCAAATGCCCCCCCCACCCAACTGAGCGCAGTTGATTGATCTGGCAGAGCTGCTAGTGTTAAACTAGTCTGTCTTTGAGCCAGTGTGTGACGGCTTAACGTCCCCTCTGTCTGTGGGCATCAGCTGACTGGTATCCCGCTTCCAAAGGCCGGGCCCTTTGCTCGCAGCCACGCCCCGTGACGGTGACGCACCCCGATGTCCGAAAGGTGACGCTCAATGACACGCGGTGGCTCTGGCTGGTGCCTTCTGCAGACACGGAGGCACAGGCGTAAACGGAAGCGCGTTCCGTGTTGCAGGGTGACCTGAGCTTGCCCACACATCTGACGTGGTTTTGGAGCGCGTGCTCCTGTTAGGAGAGACAGATGGTTCGTGGGGCTTGTGAATTATTATTCGAGCGTTTAATTGTTTATACCTTATTACAGTTACAATTTATTTCTTTAGCAGATGTTTTTGTTCAGAGCGACATTTTGTCCCTGGAGCGACTGAGGATTAAGGGTCCAACTGCGATACCATTCTGCTGCCCCTGGGATTTGAACCTGAGGTCTTCCAATCACAGGCATGGCATTCTTATCCATGATGTGTGGCTTTAGTGGGTTAGGATACTGTGTTGGTGACCAGAAGGTTCTCAGTTCAAATCCCTGGGCTGTTACTGGTTTCACTTTTGGGTGCTTGAGCACGGTCTCTTAATCCCAGTTGTTCCAGTGACTAGCTGACCCTGCTTTTTGAATTGCATGTTGCTCTGGAAAAAAAGCATCAGCTAAATATGTAAATGTATGCTTTCAAATGAAAAAGCGAGATACTGACTGCATGCTCACTAGATATACTGCTTATGTACGTATGAGTGAGTTTTTACATACACCAGAGTGCTTTATGAAGGCACAGTGTTTGCGTGTGTGCACCTGTATGTGCTGGGGGCGTGCACTTTTATGTGAAAGCTGGCGGTAGACGGGACCGTTAATTGAGCGTGTGAGGCGGAGCGTGTCGCTGACGACCTTTGTTAATTGGCTGGGTGAGGCGGTGGAGGTTGTGGGGTGAAGCTAGAAGGCAAAGCATGATGCATATGGAGATATATATTTGTACTGCCACCTAAACTGCAAATACAGCTTAATTTCACAGCTATAATAATTGAGCATGATCTCTTCATATCAGGGAAGCTACTGTTAGACTTGAGCGCTAAAGAAATAAAGGCAGGTAAAATCACTGAGGGAAAAATGTCGCCCCGATTTGCCACTAATGCTCCGGAGATGATCCCTGTTCAGGCACAGTGGGGAATCTCGACACAGCAATCGCACTGCTGCGTCTCTGATTAGATATGAACGGCTTTCTCGGTCCCCTGGGCGAAAAAAAATCCTTTCCCTGCACTCATGTCTGTTTCTAACATCCGTTTTAAACAGCACAGAAGGTGCTGACGTACCAGCATCTAAATATACCCAGCCTTCCTCGCCGGCAGCTGGCATCTGGGAAAATGTTTAGATGCAAAGTGTTTTCGGTCCTTATGTTTCGCGAACGCCCCTCCTCGCATCGAGGAAACGGACAGAGCGTGCAGAACAATCCTGTTTTCTTGGGGCGATTCATGCGCTGGATGCGGGTAACTTTCCCTTAGGCAGCGTTTTAAAATTTCATGGACTTTTTCCGGATTAAGGAAAAGTGATTAAAACACACACTTTACTTGTACTGTGTTTGTATATGTAGGGCTTTAGTGTGTTTGCGTATTTTATCAAAATTGACTTATGACTGAGAGGTGTGTGGTACAGAGAGGTGTGAGGTATAGAGAGGTGTGTGTGATACAGAGAGGTGTGCGATACAGAGAATTGTATGGTACAGAGAGGTGTGTGGTATCATGGGGTGTGAGGTATAGAGAGGGGTGTGAGGTATAGAGAGGCGTGTGCGGTACAGAGAGGTGTGTGGTACAGAGAGGTGTGTGCGGTACAGAGAGGTGTGTGCGGTACAGAGAGGTGTGTGCCGTACAGAGAGGTGTGTGCGGTACAGAGAGGTGTGTGGTACAGAGAGGTGTGTGCGATACAGAGAGGTGTGCGATAAAGAGAGGTGTGCGGTACAGAGAGGTGTGTGGTACAGAGAGGTGTGTGGTACAGAGAGGTGTGCGATAAAGAGAGGTGTGCGGTACAGAGAGGTGTGAGATACAGAGAGGTGTGTGCGATACAGAGAGGTGTGTGGTACAGAGAGGTGTGAGATACAGAGAGGTGTGTGCGATACAGAGAGGTGTGTGCGATACAGAGAGGTGTGCGGTACAGAGAGGTGTGCGGTACAGAGAGGTGTGCGATACAGAGAGGTGTGCGATAAAGAGAGGTGCGCGGTACAGAGAGGTGTGCGATACAGAGAGGTGTGCGGTACAGAGAGGTGTGTGGTACAGAGAGGTGTGCGGTACAGAGAGGTATGTAGCAGTTTGTATAGAAAGCTGGGTATAATATGAATATCCTGACATCCTGTCAGGGCAGTTTTGCCTTGTCACATATCCTGCACACTCCGCACATCGCTCACACTCGTTTACATGGTCTCACCTCCCTCTCTCCCTTTTCCTCTCCTTCTCTCTCTCTGTCTCTCTCTCTCCTCCCCCCTCCTTGGTTACTGCTTTGCCAGAGGAGACATCATCACTGTACTGAAGGCAGCGCAGCGGAGCAGAGACCCAACGAGCTGCTCTGGATGGATTGTGCCGCCAAGCGCGGAGCGTGTAGAGCGTAGAGCGCAGAGCATAGAGTAGAGGCGCTTCAAGCGCAGCAGTTAGCGTGTAGCGGTTAGCAGGGAGAGGGGCGGTCAGTCGAGGGGTTCCGGTATCGGCAGGTCCTGCCACGGGGGATGGGGGGGGGACGTGGCCAGAGATCCCCCCCACCCGCTCCAGCAATCCCGATTGGCTGAGGCACCCGCGTCCTGGAGCGGAGTGGGGGGGGGGGTGTCGTGGCACAGGGTCTCGGCCACTGGAGGAACTCCCCGTGATGTTGGTGGCGGTGAGGCGGGCGCTCCTGCTCCCGCTCCTGGCTGTGCTGCTCACTGGACCTCTGGATACGCAGCAGGCCAAGGCACAGGGCAGGCTGCGCGGCAAGGGGGGTGAGTCTCCGAGTCGCCGTCACCCCGGTGGTAGCATGGGCTGAGCCCTGGAGAGGCTGCGTCTGACAGGCTGGTGTCCATGTCGTCCGCGTGGCAGGGCGTGCTGATGGTGTGACATGATGACCGTGTCTGCAATGTTAGGGCTGTGGCCTGACACCACTGCCAAGGAACATTCACAGAGGATGGGGCACTTAGGGCTGGGGTTAGGAGCCCCGCCATGTGGTGGCTGTGATGTATGTGAAATGAAACGATCCTTTATTTGCCATTCGCACAAGCACAGGTACATTGGGATGCTTCTTTTCACATATCCCATCATGCTCTCCTTAGAGAGACACACACACACACAGTGAAGCTTGGGGTTCATGACTGCAGGGTCAGACCATTAATCTGGCTTCCCTGGGGCATTTTTCAGGAGGTTAAGGGCTTTGCTCATGGGTCTAACAGACAGCGATGCAACTACTCTTCTGAGGACGGGATTTGAACCGTCGACCTTCCAAACACAGGGCTGACCAACTGAGCCACACACTATATATATATATATATATATATATATATATATATACACTCACACACACCGTGTCGACAGTCTGTGTATGAGTGTAACTGTGCATGGAACTATGTGCATGTCGGATATGCGTATGTGAATGAACGTGTATGTGTCTCCACACTCTGAATAGCTCAGATGAACCCCCCCTATTTGATCCCCTCCCCCATATTCTTGCCTGGCTCCTTGTCCTAATCCCCTTGTTGGGATTATCCAGCCCTCTGATCTGTCCCGCAGCTCTTGGGAGGGGCTCCCTGGATCCCGCCCTCGTTATCAGTGCGAGAGTCTTCAAAAAGCCGCCATCGCTGAGATGATCCCTTTAATGG
>JAODJU010000038.1:14280400-14294708 GCA_026776725.1 Gnathonemus echidnorhynchus | reverse complement strand
GTTAGCCCCCCCCCCCCCCCCCCAGAAAGAGGTGAAGAAATTGGATGGAGACCTTGAGTGTGGCTCACAGTTTTGGGTCAGTAGATATTTCTGTTTGAATTTATTAACATATGGTGTGGGAGGTGGTCTGTGGTTAGGATGTTGTGCCTTTACTCGGAAGGTTGCCAGTTCAAACCCCTGCGTCAGCAGAGTGACTTCACATTTGGGCCTTTGAGGGAGACCCTTAACCCCCAATTGCTCCAGCGACTGCCTGACCCTGCTTTCAATTGTACATTGCTTTGGGGAGAAGGTGTCTACTAAATAAATTGTAATTGTAATATATTCCCTCAACTCCACCCTCAGCCTGGCCAAGCGATACCAGCCTGCATATATTTCTTGAGTCGGCTGTGTGGTGTTTCTGTACGGACGCGGTGGAAGTGCCTCTCCGACTCGCTGACAGCTTGAAGGCTGCTGGTGTCTCACTGTCAAAACTCAGAGCTCTCACCCAGAGGCTCTCGCTGTCTGCACTCCCATAAAATAAAAATCCACAAATAATGAACGAACAGGCAATATCGCAATCCTCACTCCCGAGGCTTCGCGTCCGTGCCAGTAGAGTGACTTCTTGGGCTAAAGCGGTGGGATAAGAACAGCTAAATAATTTTAAGAGCTTTCTTTGGTTCTTGATGTGCCTGTGTGTGACATTTCACACAATTTCCTCTGACCTATGACATCACTGTTGCCGTGGGGCCGTGCAGAACAGCTCAGTCCTGTCCCGACCAATCAAATCCAGGGTGGATATCAGCTGACACAGGCTCGGCCCCGTCTTCACTTTACCTGAACCAACACGGTCGGCCTGCCTTTCCATCCAGGCTGCCTTGTTTTGGCTCCCTTCTCCCTCACACTTTCTCTCTTTCCTGGAAGGGGGGCATCAGCCCTGACTGACAGGCACGGTTATCATTAATCTGCCCGTGTGGGCTCTGTTTATCTCTCAGTAAATCTGCTGTTACCTGCAGCCAGAGCTGCTACAAACAGCAGGGGGAGGGGGAGTGGGGGGGTGGAGAAAAGGCTCTTTCTTGCATCCAGCCCACTTACGTCGACTGCAGCTATACCGCCACTGCCATCTACTCCGTAACTCCATATTAACATCAGCCCCACACAAACACCCTATTATCTACCCCAAAACATGGAACTACCTGGGGTACATACACAGGTGATGTCACAGGGGCACTGGCCCCAACTGAAATCTGATTGGTCCCTGGAGTGCCCCCTCCCCTTTCCCCGCCTTTCAAAGCACATCATTGGCTAATGAAAGGTTGGCCCTTCTGTATGAATAATGACGCTTCATATGCATCCTGTCTCACAAACAATCCGAGAATCGCCCCATTCCCTACTGTCGAATCTACAATGATGCTGTACCACCAACCCCCCCCCAGCACCATAATAAGACCACCCTGCCATCCACCCAACCGTCCCGTTCCCAGCCGTTCCCTCACCTTTCCATACTAAGAGATGCTGTTGCATCAGGCATTGACCCACTTTACTGGGGAAACATTTGCAGCGTCAGAAGGAGGAACTGAAACTCTTTAAAAAAAAAAAAGGCCTAAAATCTCTTGGTGCCCTACAAAATCTTCACAAATTGAAAGCGGATTGAGGGACCAAGGCAAATAAGAATATGGGGGCAGGGGCGTGGGCCAGGAGTGCTTTGGGGGGGGTTTACCGAGAAAGCGGGAGCTGGAGTTAGGGGCGCTTCTCCCGCTTATCCACCTCATCAGCGCCATGGCGACGGAGGCTGCAGTGATTAGCATCCATGCCGCCAGAGCCCACAGAAGATGTGGCTCAGATATAACGGGATTTACAACGTCTGGCTGTGCATCTCCTGTCGCTCCGGGTGAACTTTTTATTGTTTTTTTTTTCCCCAACTGTGGTGAGATTTTTAAAAGCTGATTAACTGAAGCATCCTCCTTGTTTTCTGGGTGCGGTTTTGAGCAACACTGCCTGAAAATATGGAGGAGATAGGATTGTGTCACAAGGGTACAAGGGAAGGTGTCAAGGTCACAGGCACTGTGCCTCAACGTATTGGACAGTGTGAGGTTACCGTCGCTCTCTCTGATTTCTCATCGGAGTGGCCTCTCTTTCAGCTCCCATAATCCTCTGGGTAGGAGCCTCCCACTTGAAAGCAAGCAGTCTCTGCCTCTTAATTATGTATGTGTCTTTTGTAAATTTTTCACGGTCTGAGAACTCACACCTTGAATTATTCAGGACTGCAAAATGTAAGAAACCAGGTATGAAGAAAAAATGAAAAGATGAAGATGTGTGTGAAAATGATGGCAGGGCTGCCCCAAGGGGTGGCACCCAGAGGGTGGGATAAGGATGGGCTACGGATGGTCTCTGGCTCCACCCCCTCTGAGTCTCTTTCGGCATTGTCAGCCAATGATTGTCCACCTGTATCCTGAGTGCAGTTATGCAAAGTGTTCCAAAATAAAAGGGTGAAAGAAAAAGGCACCCTGGAAAACAGAGCAGAAAATACTAAAGGGGCCTCCAAGCATGTTAATGTGCCTCTGGTCAGGTTAGACTCAGAAGATCTTTATGATGGTTGTGGAGGTGTGGAGGCTGTGGATGCAGGAGAAAGACCTTCTACAGGAATACAAGAAATACACCCCAGGAAGGAAAACCTAAGTGTCATAAGATTGTCAGAGGTGGAAAGTTCAGGTCCAGAAAGTAAAAATCCAGACCAAGATTTTGTTTCAGCCATCCAGTTTAGTACTCTGTGACTATGACTCTGTATATTATGGTTGGTTCTGGTCTATAACTGGTTGGTTGAAACAAAACCTTGGTCTGGATTTTTAATTTCTGGACCTGAACTTTCCACCGCAGAAGGCTGAGAATGGAGTATTATCTGGTAAGTCTGGCTTTTGGAGCAGGTTATGTGACGCTGTAAACTGGTATTTGGGAGGTCGGGTACCTCAAATGGATGTTCAGACACACATACTGATGTCTTGTCACTCACAAGTTGGTATTTTCCATTCGAAGAACAAATTTCCAAAACTCACTCCATCTATTGGTTACGTTTGTGAGAAAATTTCTGTGGACTTGTGAGTTTTGGAAATGTAACTAAATTTCTTTGTTGGATTACATGAGGACTTTTGGTTCCCAAAACTGTAACATATGACAAGGAAGCGTCACTTTAGCTCACTGGCAGTCTCATCGTGAAAACAACAAAAACAAAATGGACCTCAATTCGGATGATCTTAATAATGTTCTTTGTATCAGCACAGACATTCAGCATGGGAAGATGGACAAGGTCCTCAGAGTCGGAAGCCTCAAGGAGCCCGAACTCTGGGGGAGAGCTGATAAGCCGAGGGTGGGGGCGAAGGGGGGGCACATCGAGCCTGTCTCTGCTAAACGGGCAGAATCCGTCGCATGGTGTATTAAGGCTGGCGGAGTCATCACAGAACGTGCCGTTCCGCTAAAGCCCCTTAACTCACACTTGCAGCGCTTGCAAAGCCCACTGGTGCCGCCCCCACCCCACCCCCCCAATCCCCGATCTCTGTCTCGCTCAGCAGAAGCCACGAGTCGGAGATCAAATAAAAAGCCCTCTTCTATTTTCACACAGATGGGGGGGAAAAAGCTCAGCAGCGTTGGATCCGTGGCGCAAATATGCCGACGGTAGCAGCACCCCAGAGACCGGCGCCGTATACGGCAGCCAAAGGTCAAACGATCCGATTTGGAGACATGGAGGCCATGTCTGCGATCCCTGAGAGCACAAGGCATATTTTCATTACTGCCGTATTATGACCCAGGAATTGTATCTCTACCCGGGACCGAATAAATTGTCAATATGGCCCCAGGGTGCACGGTGGCCTATGAAGAAAATTATTTAATGGAGGAAATATCCAGGTTTTCATAGGCAGCAGTGAGATTTGTGTCCGAGTCGCTGTTGTCCATTTTTTGTGATTTCACAAGCGTGTCTTGCGTAAGTGGGAACACAGGGATGCTGTCGCTGATTATCTGTTGTGTTTTTTTTTCTGGCGTTTTGCTCGTAAACACCAGTCAGAGTAATGTCAGTGATGCTGAGGGCAAGCTGTCTACTCTGGAGGGCGCTGAGGATAGAGCAGAAGTCTCCTGCATCATTGTTCCTTTGTTTCCCTTTTCAAACCCACCAAATGTGCAAAAGGCTTCCTGCTTCATCAGACTCTCCCTCTGCGTCTCCCACAAGACACTTAATTGCCTGCCAAGAATACGTTGATACGTTGTTACCAGAAAATGATAAGTTTCCTTTGAATGTCTACCTGGGGTAATAAATGGCTCCTCTCTCATGGAGATCCAGGCTGAAGCGGAAGCTGGAGAGGGTGTATGTAGGAAAAGGAGACATAAAGACATGCTTAGGACTCTTCGGGGAAATTCTGTTCAGCTGATGTTTTGCGTTGGAATGATTAAAGATTCTGGATGCTTCTGCAGCTTGGGTAGTTAACATTAGAAATGAGATCCACAGCTAAAATGTGCATTACAGACAGCCAGAGATCCCTGTTGTAGGAGAATTTATCCATCTACCTTAATGACTGTAGACAAAAACAGTGTTTCCCAACTGGGGCCTCAAGGACCCCCAGACGGTACCTGTTTTTGGTCCCTCCCAGCAAAACATGGAAAGTCTGGGGGCCCCTGAAGACCGGGTTGGGAAACACTGGACTAAATCACACCTTCCATGATGATTCCTTCTAGATGATTCCTTCAGTTTGGTAACTGTATTGACTCATTAGGTGATGTGGTGGTTCAACAGGTGGTGCTACTGCCTCACCCGCCCAGCATCGGGGCTTCGAATCCTCCTATATCTTTGTGCAGTGTCTATCTGCATGGTGCCAGTTTTTATATGCTCTCATTTCCTCCCCAAATCCTTGTAGTTAGACATCTCTAAATTTGCCAGCTTGTTCCACAGTTCAGCAAAGCCCTTGGCTCTTCAGAGTTCCTTGTGACCTTTAAGAAACGGCTTATGACTCATATTCTTCCAGGCACACCTCAACATTTGTCCCACAAAATAAGCTCATCCCTACCACTGACCCTTCATAGAGTGCTGTCCAGCATTCTGTTGAAATCACTTGCTTTGTTGAAGGCTCTGCGTAGGTTGCTTAGTGGGTAAATGTGTTGAACCATTGCCTTATGTCTCCTGGTGGCTAGGCTCTGTTCTTGGGGTGTGGAACTGTGTGGATTTTGTCCCTCAGTCCAAATATGTATAGTTATGCTAATAGGTATCTCTGAATTGGCAGAGCCCTGTGATGCATTGGAGTCCTGTCCAGTGTATACCCCAGCCTTGTGCCCTACGCTACCTGCAACTGGCTCCAGGTGACCCTGCTCAGGATAAATGTTTATAAGATGAATGGAATGGAATGCTTCTCCTTTTTATATATGGCTCTTAGACTTGATCTCTTAATATTTAATTGGACCACCTTTAGCTTTGGTCATGGTGCCCATTTGTCATGCCATTGTTTCCACAAGCTTGTGCAACATCTCACCCTTTATTTTCATCCAGATTTGCATTAATTTCTCACCAAGATCTTGTATTGACCACAAGTGAATCGAACTGCTCTGTGACGTCATCTTCAGCACATCCCAAAAACCTTCAGTGGGGCTGAGGTCAAGACTCTGAAGTGGCCAATTCATGAATGACAATGATTCCTCATGCTCCCTGAACCACTCTGACAGTTCGAACCCGATGAATCTTGGCATTATTGTCCTGGAATATGCCCATGCCATTAAGAAAGAAAAAATCCATCCATGGGATAACCTGGCCATTCAGTAGATTCAGGTACTCAGCTGACTTCATTTTATTGCTGCGTAACGTTTCTGAGCTGTAATAATGATCCAGTCATTGGCTTTTATATATTTGCTGATTTAAATTCAAACGGTGACTTTTTTGGCCAGGTAGTGAATTTGTGCATAATATTTTTGCTGTAAGGTTTTAAGCAATGATCAGTTCCCCACAATCCTCTTCAGTTGTTCCTGTTTTATGGTTAGAGTATCACTTGCACCTACCTGACTTCTGAAAGCTAACCTTTCTTGTTCTGTGTTTTCTGTTTTACTTTTATGTTGCTTTGGATGAATGTGTCTGCCACGTAGATCTCTGGGATGAAAACATTAAATTATAGATGTACATTTCTTATTGTGTGTGTACGTGCCCTGTGATGGACTGGCATCCTGTCCGGAAGGTACCCCACCCTTCTGCCTTCTGTGTCTCCATGCCCACCACAACCTTCTCTAGATAACCAGCCGGATAAAAACATTGATGATGGCACTGCTCAAAAATCACAGGTGCCTAAGCACATGGTTGGACAACCTGTCCTCTTGCAGTTACAAATTACCTCCGTTAAAATAGCTTGACTCCAGAACCTGGAAGATGATTTTAGAAAATTTTACAGACTTGTGAGATTCTGTATATACATATAGTAAAGTATAGTTCTGCCTGCTCGTTCATTAGCTAGTGACATTTCCCACTCTTTTCTTTTCTTGCATGTAGTTAGGCGAATTAGTATCACTGAATTGCCCTTGGAGGGCGGAGCTTGCTCTGTGACGGACTGGTATCCCATCCTGCCTTGTGCCCTATGCTTCCTGAAATAGACTCCAGACCACAGTAACCCACTACTGGTTAAGTAATTATGGAAGATGGATGGATGCATAGATGTGTGATATTATTGCCCCCCCCAAATTCACATTCCAAACATGAATAAATTGAGCAGATACTTGTTTTTAGATCATTGTTCTGAGGGACTTTTGATTGTTAATCACATCTGAAGCTCATACGTTCAGAGTCAGATGTTGATCTCGCTGATCCCGGGCTGTCTGTGCTTCTTCCAGTCTACAGCCCTAAATCCACCCTTCTGTTATAAGCCACCACTCCTTTCATTTTCTGACAAATGTGCTAAGACGTCGGAGCCTGGCGCCGCCCCCTGGATCGAGACGCCAGGCTTCCGGAAGGAGGTCCCCTCCGGGCCGTGGCGACACACGTCGCACCGTGGGCTCCTTGCAGAAGGGAGGTGTCTGCCTGGCACTCATCTCTCTAACGGCACCCTACTGGGAAGTTTTGATCAGGGAGGGCTCAGTCAGTCAGGGATGTAAGAGGAGAGAGAGGCAGCATCCTTTCTGCTGGAAGAAACCATTTACCCTACCGGCAGGGGGGATTTAAACTTCAGCCTCTTCAGTATACTTACTGATTTTTGACTCCCCTGCCCTCTGTGGATTTCTTTGCCTGCGACAGAAATCAGCATGTACTGTGATCTTTATTTTCAGGGATCGCGAGTCCAATGCTGCCGTTAGATTTGTGTTCTCGGGAATCACGCATCCCCGTTTGCACCCACAGAGAGCCTGACCTATGGAGATCTCGCCCCCACCCGCTCTTTCTCGCTGCTTGTTCAGCGCTGGCGCAGAGCAGCCGTTAAATAACACGGATGTAACACGGCATCCGGCAGTAGGGCGATCGGGATAATAAGCAGAAGGGTTGGGAATTTGCGGGAAGCGTCGGCCTATTAGGGGATAGAGTCAGCGAGAACTTTCCTTCCTGACGTAAGCTCTCCCATGGTAACTGGGCACATGGATCCTAGATTGTACCAGTGCATCACCCAGATGTGTCATAGGCAGTAAGCATGAGTGCCAGTGCCAGTGAGTGCCAGCAGCAGCCAGTGCCAGTGAGGCCCGTCCTGGACAAATGAGCAATAAAATTACTGGTGAGCAATGTGCTAAAACCGTCCTCTAGCCCTCCCTCTGGAAATATCCCTTCAGAATCTTCTGACAATGGATCAGCTATCCCAGAATGCTCGCTTCAGAAAGGCATGCCAGGCTGCTTGGCACACGCCACTAATTTCAGATACACCCCTCTGATTATTCAGCAGAAGAATGGACTCTTCAACCAGACTTAAGCAGCCTAATTTCTCTCAAAAACACTTCTGGTCTGAGAGCCTGAGAACAGGTGGAAAAGACTATCCAGTTTAATGGGGGTGGAGCTATTGGGTTTAGCCCTGCCCCCTTGATTAGCCCCACCCCCATCCCCCCTCTGGAGCTCCTCCCTCATGTCCGGTGGCAGACGCTGGCTGGTCCACGGTGCCGAATTACAGCTCCGGCCATATGGCCACTCATTGGAGCCGGCTCCTTCATTAGCGGACCGTTTGACTGATGACGTTGCACGGCTGTTAGTCGTGTCGCTGTGCCGACCAGCCTGAGGAGTTTTGGCGGAAGCAGGTGCTCATGAATATTCAGCGGCCTTGATGTGGGTGCCGTCCATATGTGCGGAGCCGTAAAACTGCTGGGACGGGAGCGTGCTCCGGGCCCGCAGGCTCATGAATATTCACGAGCTTGCCAGCAGAGGGCGTGTGGGACGGGAGCACCCCGTCGTCTCAAGCTGTCGAAATTCTTTCCTTCCTGTTCGTATCACTCGCCATAGCGCCCTGGACTGACCTCGGACCTGCGCCCTGCTCTTAAAACCTCTAACATCATTGTCCTCTTGTGGCTAACATTGCAGCCTGTTTACGCACTTGTGATTTACACAGATATTTCAGTTGAACCGCTGGGGGGTGGCTGTCTGGTTCAAAGGTACAACAGAAGTAGATCTCTGGGATGAAAACTCCAACATTCCTGCTGTACGACCAGCTGCTGTGTAATCCCAGGATGCTTAATTAGAGGAAGTTTCCAGAAATGCTTGTGCAACTCAATATGGCAATCGTATGTCTATATCAATGTCAAATATATTATTATTATTATTTACGTGTGATTGATCTATATATAGATTATATGTGTGTAATACATGTGGTATTTTTAGGCATGTGTTCATTTATCTTATTCTTTGTCATTTCTCTGCCATTTATCTTGCTTTCCTTTGACTAGCCCGGCTCTGAAATCAGGCACAGCTGCGTTAATATAATATTCATTTATTTAATGTTTAGTTGTCATCGTACATGATCTGTGCCTGCAGGCGGTTTGTTTCCTTATATGACTCCCCTTTCTGTCCCCTCACACTTTCAGGAAAGTCTCGCTCTCTCTCCACCCTTCATCTTCTTCCTCGTCCTGATTATTTACGGATTATGGGTGGCGATTGCTGTCATCATCCCTCAGCCCCGTCTGCCTGAGCGGGACGTTTCGGGGTAGTCTTTGATGTGTTTTTATTTTTATACCTAGTGTCCCTTGGGCTGGGGGGGGGCTGGGGGCTGTACTTCCCCCTGTCTCTTAATTAGCCAGAAGAGGGAGCCCACATATGAAATAGCGGATGGTTATTATGCAGAAAATGTGAGAACCTGGGCAGGGGGTGGCGGTAATGGTGGGGGGCAAAAACAGAGTGGCACCGGGACCTGAAGGCAGTCTTTCAGAGGGTCTGGGGCGCCTGACCGTGGCAGAGACGGAAGGTGGCTTTGCGAGCACAGAGACTTGCCCGTGTGCGTTTACAGACAGGCGCTGCTGATGCTAATAGACTTAAGCACCTCTGTCACTGTGCAGCGCCCCTGCAGGTTGGACGAGGTACTTCATGCAGTGAAGTGTCTCTCAGGCTCACACCCACAGTAAGTGTGTCGCATAAACACTAATGGAAGCCGCTTATTAAGAGGACCTGCTTCACATGACTTCTCTGAATTTCTAGCATTATAATATCATACTGTAATTACTGTCACTGCTTTTTTTATGTTTTTTTTTTGCTGGGGTACCTCCCCCTCGCTTTTCTTTACTTCTCCTCTCTCCCTCCTCTCCTCTGTCATCCCCTTGTCTCCCATCTCCAATCCCCCACTTTCATTTTTATGGCTCTATACCTCTCTCTCTCACTCCATCTTTTCATCCTCCACCTTTTTTCCATCTCCCTATCTTCTTGTATCATCTCTCTCCATTCTCTGTCCTTCTTGCTCCTCCTTCCTCTTCACCTCCATCTCCTTCTCCTACACCTTATTCTGTGACACTACCTTACTCTCTTCTACCTTACTCTCCCATCGTCATTGCCTTTCTCCCTTGTTTTCTCTCCTTCTTCTTCTCTCCCTATTCGTTCTCATCCCCTGCCCTCCATCTCTGTCTCCTTGTCTTCCCTTGTTCTCTGTCTCGTCCTTCCTCCCCTGTTCCCCCACTCTTGCTGTCTTTCATTCTCTCTCCCTCCATCTCTCTCTCCCTCTGTCTGTCTCTCCGCCTCCGTCCGTGACAAAAGCTCCACACACCCAGTCCTCGTCTCCCTCGGCTCCGCGTGGCTCCTCTTCAGCTTCCCATTTGTCACACGTTTATGTGGAATTACTGGAACATCTGCAGACCAAGTGTGCACGCTCGGTATGGGAGGTAGGTGGGGGGGTGAGCTTACTGCTGACAACTGTCTCTTCTGCACCGAAGCCCATCACTGTCAGGGGAAGTGCTCTGATTATGTGGCCTATGAGCGAATGTCTCAGCTTTCCCACCAAGTTTTTTTGTGTTGCCGTGGTACCTTTCGGACATCTGCAGTCCGCATTCCACGGCGTGTACTATCAGGTTTTGGTGTATTGAGCACCGTCTTAACCACTGAGCTAATGCCAGGTCCCCCCCCGCACCCCCGCCAGCCACCTTTCACTAATGGGCCAGTGGAGGAGAAGAAAAGATTTACTGGTTCAGATGACAAAAGACGAACATCTAATTTACCATGATCGAAGGACTTCTCCAGATTTGCTTCAACAGAAATTCTTGAATGGGTAAAAAAAATAAAACATTAAATAATTTGGTAACCAATGAAAGACAAATGCCAGGAGTATATAGTACATCATAACCATCAAAACACTCACCATGCTTCATGGTCCCCCTTAGGCCTCTAGGCGTCCCCCCCGTGCAGGGGACACATGGCCCTCTTGACTCCGCCCCCTCGGAGACAGGGCCTGTCAATCCCAGCCTCTGGGAGCCTAATCCCTGGCGTGAACAATTGGATTTCACTTGACACTCACGTTTCCCGTCACCGCCAGCCATAATCTTCTCATTATTCGTGTACAGATGCAGTTCGTTGCGATTACGGGGCTTATTTAGATTGCACGGTGATGGGCAGGGGTGGCACTGACAGGCAGTGGGGTGGGGGATCACAGCTTTCACGCTGCTCCCTGACATCCTAGAGACCAGCGGCTAAACTGGTTGAGAACGACTGGCTTACCGTCTCTCATAGCCCATATGGAACCTTAGAAACGTTTAGGCACCACTGCTGCCACCACCATCATGTGGCTGTTCTGTGCACCACAAAGGGCACGAGTACAAGGGATACAAGGAAAATGTAGAGCGCCGTGCACCAATCGAATCAACGGGAATGTTGCTTGCTATGTTGACATCCCATCAGAAGATGGCGCCCTAGGCCGGCTATGTTGCCTATTGGATTGACGACTGCCGCTCACATACATATTCTCATCCTCAGGCTCTTGCAGATTCAGTCCTACGCGGCCCTACACTCTCACAAGGTCTCACACGTTTGTCTGTATTCTCCTTCATGTTCAGCCTCTCTCTCCCTTGCACGCTTCCCAGTATAAAGAGTTATGCCTCCCCGGGGTTACACATCTGCATATCGAGGTCAATTTGACCTGATTAGGTGCAGTGGTGATGTCGTCACCATGGGGACTGCAGAAGCTGCCCCTTTTTAGGGTCAGTGGGCACAGTCCCCCTAGTGCCTCTTGTGATGTCGGTACAGATCAGTTATGTGACCATAATTTTTCAGATGACATCACCTGGATGCTCCTGGAGTGCAGTGAGGATCTTAATAGAGGCTCCAGATCTCTGAAGTGCTGTTGAAGATCAGCTTGGAGTATTTTATTATTAATATTACTATATGCTTATCAGAGGTGGAAAGTTCAGGTCCAGAAAGTACAAATCCTGACCAGGATTTTGCTTCAACCAACCAGAGTATAAAGAATCACAGTCACAGATACTCAGCTGGTTGGTTGAAACAAAATCTTGGTCTAGATTTGTACTTTCTGGACCGGAACTTTCTACCTCTGATGGTTGTTATGCGTACTTGCATATAATTAGATATTATCCATGTGTATTTACAAGGCTTTACTTGATACATTGTACCTTTTTTTGCACAGATTGCTGTGTCCTGAAGGAATAAAACAGACATTCCCATACACACAACTCTACAGCAATTTAGCAATGTTGGGGAAAACATACTGACTCCACACACATAGAACAGAGGTGAGATTTGAAATCCCAGCCCCCGAGGTGTGAAATAACAATGCTATTCATTGAGCTAGAACAAGAACCAGAACCAGATTCAGATTTAAATTCAGATTCAAACTCCGATTCAGATTCAGATTAGTGGTGGTGTTCTTCCTGTCCTGAAAGTTTGTTGCTGTCTGAGACTGCCAACCCCCAGGACCTAGCAGTGGGTGGGGTGGCCTACTTTAAAATGTCAGCGTTAATTATTGATCAGCGGGGGGGGGGGAACGGCCCTGGAACAAAGCTTTCAGGACTGCAGGTCACGTGACCAGTCAGTACACACGGCTTGTAACTGCATGACGTGGTTGTACATTTAAACCACGCCGGTGATTTTGATAGCTAATTCTGGAAGTGTGGGAAGGATAATCACTGTGATGCAAACTCCGCCCACTCTGGAGATGACTGACTGTTGCTGGGGTGATCAGTAAGATGAGCCTGTTTAACAGTGATTCTCCTGTTTGTGGTGCAGATGGCGATTTGCCTATTTGTAAGTGTGTGTGTGTGTGTGTGTACATGTGTGTGGCATGGTGCCCTATTTATTAGTAATGTGAAGTATTGTGAGTATATTTATCCAAGATATAACCAGGACTTTGTTTCCTGTCAGTCATTGTTTTCTAGAACCTTCTGCCGATGTAAATGCATCATTCACAGTCTGGTGCTTGTGGCCAGTTCGTTTGGGGTCAGTGTGCTCAGGACATTGGATCTGACCAGTTGCTGGACTTCCCAAGATCTTTGGCAAGATCACACCAAAATAAAGGGTGAGGGAAGTGGGAGAAGATACACTACAAGATGCCCTGGCAGGAACTAACCCATCCTCACATTTCACCATTAGACGCCAGCCTTAAATTTGAAGCACACAAGGTTTCCAAACCTGTCCTCCATTTAAGAGCAAGCTGAGAGTGTTCTGGTACAGTAAGGGCATCAATTATATATGACTTTGTGGAGTTATGTCATGTTGCCCTTATTTACTGGAAAACACTAACAAATAAGGATTTTCCCTAACTGTGTATGTGTGTGGAGGTGCTGGTGGACCTATTGTGGTGTAATGGGGAAATCCTGCCTTAGACGAGGTAATGAGTTTGTTACACTAATGGAGCCAAATGACATTTTGGCTGAGTGAGTCTCCTCTGTGTGCCGTAAATCAGACCTGCCACCTCCCACAAGCGTGGGGTAATGGAACATGATTGGCCAGAGGAGGGTAGGTGGTGCCTGGGTCTGTCCAGGGGGTGTGTGATAGCTTGCCCCCCCCCATGACAGCCCAAACGTACAGAGGGGCATTGCTTATTGGTGTCCAATATTATTGAAGCTATTAGATGAAACACAGGAATGAGGGACTGGAGAGCTGTTTGCTGCCCCCTAGCTGGTGAGAAGAACTCCCATTTGGCTATTACTGGAAGTCACCCCCCCCCCAAACAAAATCATCCCACCATGAATCACCACCCAGATACACACTCTCAGGATACACCAAGATATAGGATAACGTCCACCCTCTGAAGCGATGCACCAACGCTGACTATGACTCTTCATTGATTAATGATGCCTCAAAAGTGAATAACATGCGATATCCATTTTCATTTTCTTTTTACAAAAGATATTGTGGACATCGATACAGAGGTACGGTGTGTGGCTCAGTGGGTTAGGATGCTTATGATCGGAAGGTTGCCTACTTGAATCCTGAGGCTGGTAGACTGATGCCACCATTCGGGTGCAGACTGGCATCGGGAAGTTCCGGAAATTTCCCGGTGGGCTGGTTTCCTGGGGCAGTGGTGGCTAAATAATAATTGATACTTTATTGATCCCCGTGGAGAAATTCTCTTTATGCCTTAGCTTAGGGAATCGTGTTGCTGATTGAAAGGTTGCTGGTTTGAATCCCTGACCAGCAAGGTACCGCCCCCAAGCACTGCTGGTGGGGCACTGAATTAACTGCCTACTGCTATGTCACATCTGGGTTAAATGCACATTTTGTTGTGCCCTGTGTGCTGTGGTGTGTCAGCTATGAGAATTAGTCACTTTCACTTAATGAAGGCTGGCTGGCTGCTTATTGTTGTCAGTCCCCCCCGTCGCCATTGGGCCCCAGAGCGAGGCCCCTACCCCCCCGCTCCGGGGGTGCTGCACGCTGGCTGATCCTGCGCTGTGCCCCCCCCCCCCCCCCCCCCCCCCCCCC
>JAODJU010000038.1:14230014-14250613 GCA_026776725.1 Gnathonemus echidnorhynchus | reverse complement strand
TGTAGCTGAATGTAAATCTGTTGCTTCTACTAGAGCCAAAGAGAAAACAAATGGTTCTTTCAGACCTAAATACCTCTATAGAGCTGGTTTGCGTGTTTCAGTGTGATCTGGGATTTTCACCCTGGTAAAACAGCATCGGTTATCAGTGCTGGTTCTGTTTGGCTTCCGTGGCGAAGCCGGTTTGTTCGAAGCGTCCTAAATCATCCACCAGCTCGCAGACAGCCACGCCCCTGCACTTTCTCTCCTCATTGATCGGCTTTGATCGGCATTCCTGATAATTACCGACTTAATGAAGTGCTGGATCTGCGGCGGGGATCCCCTAGACTGTGATTTGCTGCTGGATGCTTGGCGGGAGAGATGCCGTCACAACAATTGCACGTTGAACGGTGTAACACACTGATATTGCTGCATGCCACTTCAACAAATTAGTGGAACAAGATTAGCGGGAATTAGCCGTTCGATAAGTTGTTTGTTCAAAGATTTATCCTAATTAATTAGGATGAATGCTAATCGGAGTGGCACGTTTGTTTGGGCAACGCAGGCGCATTATACATCCAAGGCTTGGACTCTGAAGCACAAACACTCATGGAGGTTCTTGTGCGACAACAAAATTCCTGTGTGTGAGGATTGAAAATATCTAAAAACACCAAAAGGAAATCAGCTTAGCTCAGATGTTAAGGCAGATTCAAGCCGTCTTGCTATGCTGCCAGACATTGTTACGCAGGTGTCCTGGCTTTACTCCACATAATCTGGGTTATGCGCAGCTTTTCCTGTCTTCTTTAAGACACTAACAAGCTCTGTACTGGGGGAACAGCTCAATCAGTTCAATTAGAGAAATAATTAGCTTTGTAGGGTGTGTCAGAATTCTGGTAGGATGAAAAGGCTGTGAAAATGAGGAGGAAGCAGCTCGGATAATTAAGCACATAAGCCCCTCCCACCAGTGCTCTAGTGTCACCCTCTGCCCTGCTTGCTGCTTCAGATGAAGTGTAGGCCGGGCCAAGGGCCCCACGGTGAATGAGGGGGTTGACACTCTAGGGCGCCACCTGGTGGTGAAATTGTCACTTCTCTTTCTCCCAGGATTCCAGCTCAGTGTTTCTGGGTGACAAGAAATTATACCAGGCCTTAAACGACTGCAAACTGTCAGAGTGACATAGAGAAGCACATATTCCTTCTTATGGCTGATATTTACATTTTATTTATACTGACGATGCTTTTATCCAAAGGGGTTGGGGGCCTTGCTCAAGTGCCCAGCAGTGAAATCATTTTGCCGACCTTGGGTTTTGAACCAGCAACCTTCTGATCACAGGCACTAACCTGCAGAGCCACACACCAAGTAACTGAGCTTTGCTGAAGAAGTTTGCAAACTCGAATCAGTTACAGGAGGAGAACAGCCTTCTATCTGCCCCCGGTCCTTTGATGCCTGCTGGCAGTCCCCCGGCACGTAAACATCAGCGTGATGACAGAAGGTACGATAAAAGATTAAAAGACGAGCTGCACGTCAGCTCCAGTATAAATCACCACATTTCCAACGGTGGGAATTATAGAGCCAGAATAGAAGCACGGTGACCCAAATATTAGGATGTGTACTCAAGAGCAGCGTCGGCGTTGGGAGGTGGGAGGTCTGGACGAACAGGGTCAGATCCCACATGAGAGCTGGCTGCTGTACTCCCCTAAGAAAGCTACATAGCATAAACTGTAAATACAGAAATGTTTGCATGAGTGAAATTGTATGTTTTACATATTTCATATTGTGCATTGGACAACACAATTGAATAGATAAATGTTCTGTGGGTAAATGGATGTTCTGTGAAATATCACTATTGATGGGGTGAGGCTGAGTCTTGCTCCTTTGCAGGTTCAGCTCAAAGCGAGAGGCTCTGTTCCCCAGGCTTGCTTCTGTACCCCCTTGAGTGCGGCGGGGCTGTTACGCGGGGGGATAATGGCGTATCCATAGGGGGCGGCTTGCATCACAGCCTCGCTCCCGTTGTACATCAGTGCTGATCGTCGCTGACAGTTTTAGGGCGTTGGCACGTGACTGTATTTATTTATTCAGGTACATCCCACTGCGGCTGCCCCTCCATCCTCTGTCTCTCTCTCTCTGTCCCTCAGTCTCTCTCTGTGTCTGTTTGTCTGTCTCTCTCTCTCTCCCTCTCTCTCTCTCTGTCTCATCCTCTCTGCCTCTGTGCCTGTCTCCTTCGCAATCTCCCCCGTCTCTATCTCTGTCTTTCACTGCCCCGTCTCTCTTTTTCTCTGTCCTTGTTCTTCTCTCATCTGTCTTCTCCATTTCTCTCCTTCACTGCCCCTTCTGCCTCTCTTTCTCTATCTCCCCCATTTCTCTCCTTCACTGCCTCCTCTGCCTCTTTCTCTTCCTCTATCTCCCCCATCTCTCCTTCACTGCCCCTTCTGCCTCTCTCTTTCTCTATCTCCCCCATCTCTCTCCTTCACTGCCCCCTCTGCCTCTCTCTCTTCCTCTATCTCCCCATTTCTCTCCTTCACTGCCCCCTCTGCCTCTCTCTCTTCCTCTGTCTCCCCCATCTTTCTCCTTCACTGCTCCCTCTATCTCTCTGTTTCTCCCTCTCAATCCCTGCTGTTCCCACCTTCACTTTACTCAGCTGAATCGTGTTTTATAGGCATGAGTGCAGGCATAAAGTAGGATGTAAATAGTGTTGATAAACGGCACTGTGTAAGAGACGCATGGGGCGCAGTTGCGGTCTCATGCCTCCAGGGTTATGGGTTTGGCTCTGGATGTGCTTGTGTGTGTGTGTGTGTGTGGATCGTGTTCATATTACATTGTGGGGACCAAATCCTCACAAAGATCTGTGAATGCAATCACAAAACTGAAAATGGCAAAAGTCTTGTATTTCGTTTGGTTATTTATGGTTATGGTTAGCACTGAGTAGGGGTTAAGGTCGTCATGTTGGGATTAGAGTTTTCTCCATAGAAATGAATGGAGAGTCTCCACAAAGACATAATGACAAACCTCTGTGTGTGTGTGTGTGTGTGTGTGTGTGAGTGTGTGTGTGTCTTAGGTGTGTTTTGCCTCCATGAGCACTAGTGAATTAATAAGATAATTAATCAATCAGTCAGTTTATTAATATACATGAAGTTCAACAATCTGATAAGAATTGTGTGTGTGTGTGTTAATCATAGTGTAGTTAGTGTAGGGGTATGACTCTCACTCTGGGTATGAGTGGTCCTCAGTTCAGATCCTGGAGAAGCCCTGAGTTTCTGGGGTGTGACTCAGCGGGTTAAGTCTCTGCGCCTGTGATCGGAAGGTTGCTGGTTCGTTTTTCTCATTCCTTAGTGGAGTAACGATATTCTCACTGAGTCCTTCACCCCGAAGAAGCTCCAGGGCTGCTGGATAAATGGCTGACCCTGCAGTTAGACCTCAAGCTTTGCCTTTAATATGTATTGCAATGAGCCAAAACATTATGACCACCCCCACATGATGTAAATAACATTCACTGATCTTGTTAAAATCAGGTCTGGGATATATTAGATGGTAAACTAACATTCGTTACTCATAGTCTACATGTCAAATGCCATAGAAATGGGCAAGACTAAAGACTTGAGTGACTTTCATAAGGACCAAATCCTTATGGTCAGACGACTGCGTCAAAGCAGCACTGAAATGGCCAGGTGTATGTGATACTCATGGTCAGTCCACTGTTAGCGGTCTGAGGAGGGAGCAACTGCACACTGCAGACAGGGTGCTGGCTGGCCAAGACTCGTCAATGTGAGATATGCAGGCTCTCATCTGGGATGTACCAACAGAAGAGGTACGTGGCACAAATCGCAGATAATTTTAATGATGGTCACAGGAGTAATGTGTCACGACTGCAGTGCATAGAGCTCTGAGTTCTGAGTACTGAATAAAAATAAACTTGTGTATTACTGAAGTCATAATTCATGTCACTTTTCCATAGTTTGCCAAATGCAAGCTGAAGGGTTTGCTTGTAACAGTCTCAGAGCGGGTTTGCCTCAGAGTTTGCAAACGGATAGCATGGCTGCCGTCCCAGTCTGCCCATGTGACGGCACTGCTGGCAGCCCGGCCAGACACTGCCATCGCCAGCACGCGCATCCCGCCCAGAGCTGCTCAGTGTGCGATTACAGCTCAGGATCCGGGCTGTGTAATCCAGCCTTCCAGATGGGACTTTTTCCATTTGTTTTCTTATTTGCTCCATGTTAATTTGTTATAAAATGTTGCTGATCCGAGACACCCCCCCCCCCCTTCTGTCTTTGGCAAGAAACACACTCGGGAAGTATTTCCAAAACAAACAAATGTGCTCAGACAGCAAAACAAATTAATAATGCGATAATAATGAAAATATCAAGACTCACTGATAGCTTATTTCCAGTGGTGGTATTATTTTAGTCCAGTGGTGGTATTTTTAATCCCACATTGTGTATACTGTGAAGATACTGCTGTATAAATGTAGATTTTTCTGTTTATTTCACACACAGCCATGTATACATGTGTATACAAAAAAAATTAAGTACTCTATATATTAAAACAAATCTGCATTTTTAAATCCTGGTTTAATCCTGGTTCTGCTGGTAAAAGGCTACATTGAGCGGCAGGCTGCTTCCAGGTTCCAAATTTCTAAGACAGCAGTACAGGAGACATTGGGAACGATCAGCCAGGTGGAGGGCAGAAGCGACTATCTAATGCAAGAGATGACCGTCAACTTATCTGGTATAAATTAGAGGATGACCTCAAGTGACCTTCAAAATGACTGGCAAACATTAAGCGGTGTGAAGTGCACTGCTAGGACAGTTTGTAACAGGCTCCTAGAAGCAGGACTGAAGACCCATAAAGCACTGAAGAAACCCTTCATCAATGAGAATCGGAAAAAGCAGGCTGCAGTTTGCAATGTGTGTGTGTGTGTGTTTGTGTGTGTGTATATATATATACATGCAATTCAAAGACGCACACCCATAAATTGAGGAATGGGTGAAACTAAAATTGAGCAGTGCTCTCTCATTTTCATTGTACAGCTATTTCTAATACAGAATGTTTTGTGCTTTCAGAATACATGTTAGACTGCATTTTGTTGTCTGAGCACTTGTACTTTGTGCAGTGACAATACAGTTGAATCTAATCTAATCTAGTGCATGTGTTTACATTTTTGGAATCAGGCAGCATTTGTGTCTCTCTCCTTTGCGTCATGTCTTAATGTCCATACATGGGGGGGGAGCAGGTAGAATTTAACCTTGAGGTGCAATTTAGTGCTGAGAAAGGATTTAATCTCAAAGGCACAGGTGCAAAATGTGTTTGCGTATGTATGTATGTACAGGCAGTCCCCAGGTCACGAACGAGATCTGTTCCCTAAATCGAAATTATAGGTAAGCCAGAACAGGTACATACGGTTTTCACTTAACGTCAGTTAGGTACAGTACATAAAAATAATATAGTAATAATAAAAGTAATTACATACAGTAGTGTACCTTATGTGATATGTCTTTAAAATGCGCAAATGTTTATTCAAACTGATGCTAACATCTGTGTTGTGTATACGATGTTTATCTAGCAATAGCGACATAATCAAAATGGTTCTGGGTCCGATTTCATTAAACCTTCTTAACGCTACGTTGTTCGGTCTTTTAACGCAGAACTTACAAACAATGTAGCATTAAGAAGGTTTCGGGAAATTCACCCCTGTTAAATAATGCAATGGAGCCGATGAACCGCTAAAACCATGCAATTTTTTTTTAATCAGCAGCAAATTTTTTGTATTATGGACTCTATAGCAGTCCGTTCATAAGTACTAGCTGTCCGTAAGTCGGACATTCTTAACTCGGGGACTGCCTGTATTGGGTGGGAGGTGTTTGGGTAGCTTGTTGAACATACGGTCACATGTGTCTCCAGTGATGTCAAACATCTGAATGTGTGACATAGGAGGAAAGGATCCTTTATGTACAGTATGCGGGTGTGGATATGCAGTACTGTGCAAAAATCGTAGCCCACAAAAGAAAATTGTTTATATGTTTTAACTGATATTTATGTTGGTAAAGAAACTACGAGTTTTTGTCTGCTGAAGCGAGTAAGCTTTTCAAAACCTCTCCAAAAGTCATCATAGCATTTGCAATAACCATCCAATATACCCATGGATTTGTTGACTCAATCACTAGCTCGCTATGTTTGGCTAATCAATACCTCATCAAGTCATTTAACTAATGGAATGGCTGGGGTGCCCCTGCAGAGGGATTCTGGGAACTACACAGATGAATAACTTCAAGCTTGATCTTTGATAGCCTAAGACTTGTGCGTGATACTGTATGTTTGTGTTGGGATGCCCATGTTGCTAAAGAGCTGTTTGACAGTCAGAGGAAAATTTATCTAAGGGGACACAAGTTAAACAGCAAAGGGACTGCTCTCTCAGAGGTCCTCCTGCACATCTTTTTAATGGATGGATAAATGAATGTTGCATTTATATAGCTCTTTTCAAGACACCCAAAGAGCTTTATAGAACCAATGGAGAGCCACTTAAACCACCACCGTTGTGCAGCCCCCACCTGGATGATGCGACGGCCGCCATTCTGCGCCAATATGCTCACCACGCAGTAGCTAAGGCGGTAAAGGGGCAGGAGAGAATTCACCAATTAGATATAGGGGATGATTAGGAGGCCTGATTTGAAAGGAGCACAGTGAGTAGTTTTCGCCAGGACAGTGGGGCACCAGCCCTACTCTTTCAAAAAAATGCCCAGGGATGATTGATGACCCCAGAGAGTAAGGACCTTGGTTCTCTGTCTCATCCAAGGACGGTGTCATTTTTACAGTACAGTGTCCCCGTCACTCATATATTCTGACTGTAGTTCATGTTGTCGGCTGTCCATGAGAGGTCCTGCCAATTTAAAATAGAAAAATATTAAATGCACTACATCCCTTGAAATTTGGTCTGATCTCCCCTGCCAGAAAACAGCCAATAGGGTGTGACTTCCTCTTTTCTGTAACACCGCCAACTAGGATTTGACCTCCAGTTCCTTGTAAAACAGCCAATCAGGATATGACCTCCACTTCCCTGTAAAACAGCCAATCGGATGTGACCTCCACTTCCTCGTAAAACAGCCAATAGGGTGTGACCTCCACTTCTCTGTATAACAACCTCTATACCTTCAACCCCTGGAAGGAGTAGGTGGGGTGCCATTTGATCTTTGGAAAATGGCATTTTTCCTATATGGTCACTAATGTCATCTATGCATAGAACTTTTCTTGGCTGAAATTCTAGTGGCTCTAAGCTAGGAGACGCGCGTCCATTTTTAGCTGCCCAGTCCTCAGCCACACCTTTCTTACCTCTGTGCTAAAAGACCCTTTGCTGCTGCGTTCTCGACCGACAGCAAGCAGCTGGCATCCGTGAAGCCCCTGGAAGGATCTGCCGCTTGGCACATCACGGTCGATTCGGCTTGAGCCTCGCCTGTTGGCTAACTGGAGCGTGGTAACGGTGCAGACAAAGGAATGTGCGTTAATTAGACCTGCTCCAAAGGTAGCGGCATGCTGCTCTGAGGAGTCACCTGATCTCATCCTGTCCGGAGCTCTTTGGAAACCTCACAATTTGTCCTCCTTGTTTTCTTCTCGCTTGATACAAACCAAAAACATGGTTTCGATGTTTTGGTGTAAGGCTTTTATTTTGAAAGGTGACATCTGGGTGATAGCACATGGACTTTTATTTTGAAGGGTGACGCATATGGGTGGTGCCAGTATGTGTTCCCATCTCCCTTGGGGGCGCAGACGTACCACCTCACTGTGGTCCCTCCCTGTCCGTTATCACAAACTATGGTCCAGAAATGTTATTTGCAATCGTGTTTGTCATTAACACCTTTATAGATGCTCATTTTCCACTGCTCCGGAACCTTCTGTGAAGGGGTCAGGGGTCATCATCAGCTTTTCGCACTATTGGCATTTACTGGGCTTTTTATTCGTCTTTCCTTCTGGATCGTCCTCTGGTGGATCACGCCAAAGAGCTCTGGGACAGTTTGCCTTTGCGAGGTTTGGCTGCTTATGCCTGAAACCATGAATGATAAAGAGGAGGATTGAAATTTCAGGAATCGGGGAAGGAGAGAGAAGAAGTTGGAACCTCAATACCTGAGACTCTTGGGGGTCCCATGTACTTTCTCCCCCCCCGCCCATCGCTAAGTGTTTTAAATCGAGAGGCCAAGCCTGTTTAATTGTTGGCAGCAAACACCTTTAAAATGGAGCTGAAAATGCATGCCTTCATGCCCAAAGACGCGAGCGGCGGAGAGCAGCAGTCTGGCCGCTCACTGCGCATACAGCCTTTCAGCCGGCCTGACTGCTTATCCGCTTGATTAAACGGATTATTACGCTAACTGAACTGACACAGCCGTCCCTGTTGGAGTTAGCGGGTTAAAGAGGCCTAGTAAGACCACCCACGGCAGCAGTCCAACACTGGGGTGAGGGGGTGGTTGCAGCACCACCAAAGTTGCTGCTTTTATCACTGTTTCCTCCCCAGAACCCATCAGCCCTGCTCTCAGTTGGTTTGTGAGAGACAGTGTGGCACTTTTAGCCAAGTCTGATATAATGTGCATCGTGGAAGACACTGCTGTTGTTCCTGTCCCCAGCAGGGGGTGCTGTGCTTCAGGGCTCTGCACACCTGTCTCCGATATCCACAGGGGTCTTGCCTGTTCTGCGTTGATTGGGGTCCTCAGTGCAGGATAAATGTGCCCCTTGCGGGGTGTATAAGTGCTCCGTTAACTGCGAGGTGGGGTTGCGATGCCGCGTCAAGTTATTTTTTTCTCCTCCTCTTGGCCATAGGTTTCCTCCTGTCATCTTGCTGTCTCTCACTTCTCCATTCTTGAAAGAAATAAACACTCCCACCTAGGTAGATAGAGCGCTCTGGGACCTGTTAGGCTTTCACGCTATGCCGCTGGGAATTATGGGAAGAAGTTGTGTTATTCTACCTTCATTACCGTTCCTCCAGCTGCCCGTCACTGGCCTTTTCAGGAGACAGTCCCAGTGGCGGTCAGACTGTTACAGGCCACTTGCCAAGCCGGCAGACGGAAGTCGGGTGACGTTCTGCAACCTTCCGCCAAACGTCATGAAGGGAAACTGAAGGGTGAAGCGTCCGTAGCCACCCCAGGGATGGGGCGCCGTGAATGCGTGGCAGGGAGACGTCCCTGGGGGCTTCAGGCTCTCCATGGAAACCAGCATCATGGCATCTTTGCTCCCACGAGCCTCGGGAAATAAAGCCCAATTACGTTTCACAGCTGGCTGCCATGTGCTGCCCCGTTCAAACAGACTGGCGGAGTGCGAGCCGGGGAGAGACGTTTAGCAGATGATTTGAGTCGTGAGCTTTTGTGTCGCAGGAATTCCGTTCGTTTCATTCATGCAATTACTCAGCCCACAATAAGCTGCGCCCTTCAATTTACATCAGATCGCATTTTAACACATTTCTAAGTCATAAATTTTCTTTGTGCCACTTGCCCCTTTTTCCATCCTTCCGTTCATCATCCTCCTGTTTTCTCTCATTTCTCTTTTTTTTTTTCCTCTGTCCCTGTCAAACTCAGCCTTCGTGTCTATTTCTTGGGTAAAGCAGCTGAAATCCTGAGCAGAACGAACAAACAAAAATACAAATGACTCAGGCGAGTCGCCACACAGGTGATGCATTTCTGTGAGGATGCAGTGGACAGGGACATGCAGAGCTGCATGCAGTGTCTTCTCGTGACCTTTCATCCTCTCTTTTTCTGTTTTCTTCCTTTTTCGTTTTCCTCTGCAGTTCTTCGTGACGACTTCAGGCAGAACCCCTCGGACGTGGTGGTGGCGGTGGGGGAGACGGCCGTCTTGGAGTGCCAGCCCCCCCGGGGGCACCCAGAGCCCACCACGTACTGGAAGAAAGACAAGGTGCGCATGGAGGATAAGGACGACAGAGTCACGGTGAGTGTGTGCGTGTATGTGCTTAAATTCACTGGCAGCCCATGCCAAGCGCTGCAAGTTCAAACGCTGTCACTGAATCCATGGATAAACTGCAAATAAACAGCTTAAGCTGCAGACACTTTACGCTCCATTGCAGTTATTTACAGACTTGCCCGCAGCATTTAAATGATGCTGTTTTTTAACAGGCTGGCTGTAAATTTCTGGCTGCTGGCAGCTGTGCACCCAACAGAGTGTCTTGTTTCACATGCCTTCAAAGTGATGACTGATGTCTGCTGAATGTATGCTCAGAACAGGATAAACACCTGCTGAAAATGTGTTAAACACCTGCTAAATACCTGTTAAATACCTGCTGAATATGGGTAAAATACCTACCAAATACCTGTTAAATACCTGAAATATGTTATAGCTGAAATATGTTAAGTACTTGCTGAATACATGTTAGATACCTGTTAAATACCTGTTAAAATGTAATAAGTACCTGGTAAATATATACACAGACAGACAGATGGACATACAGACATACAGATAGATAGATATTAGTTAGATGTTTGAGGACCTGCTAATGATATAATTACCAACTCACATATTCAACAATCAAATAAGCAGGCAAATAGAAATTCTAGGCAGCAAATATGTCACAGTTCTGCCTAAATGTTGCCCTGTGCTGTAAACAGGACTCTGCAGACCATGTTTTTTGTCACGTTAATGTGTCTGTTAACAGTAATTCATTGAATGTTTCAGTCGCTCTGGTATTTTGTGAGAGCGTTTAATGAGCTGGGCTGAACCACCACTGTCTGTTTTCCACACCAACCTGCCAGATCCGTGGGGGGAAGGTGACGATCACTAGCGCCAGGCGTAGCGACTCCGGAATGTACACCTGCATGGCCGTCAACATGGTGGGCGAGCGGGAGAGCGAGGCAGCCCAGCTGTCCGTGTTCGGTGAGGACCCCAGACTCGGTCGTCTGCTGAGGGCCCGTCTTAAAATGTCCAACTGGGAAAGGGGGCAAAGAGTCAGTCCATGAGTTGTTCAACTGTCATGTACTTGGTCCCAAACATCTCAGGAGGCCAGGGAGCCCTGCTGTTCTGTCTGTGATTGTGATACCAAACCTAAATCGCGAGTTGTTTTAGAGTAATGTTACTAAGCAACAGGGGAAAAAAATATGATCATGCCGCTCTCGTTCTCATTCCAGAAGGCACCCTCTATTCGGAGGCCATGTCTGTGCTTTGAACGGTAACATTATATAGGTTTATTTCCCAGTAATTATAGTACAGTGAGCCCCTTAACTGCTGGTTGATTAGTACTTGGGGTGGATCTGACGAGCACTGTACGGGGGGGGCTTTGGGTGGCCTTCAAATTTCCATGGAGACCATTTAGGATGCCCCCCCACGCCATACGCCCACTTTTTTCCCAGAGAGGCCCAGTTTCCTGCGGCGGCCCACCAATCAGGTGGTGCTGGTGGAGGAGAGTGTGGAGCTGCGGTGCCAGGTGCAAGGCGACCCACTGCCCACAGTGCGCTGGAAGAAGGACGACAGCGAGGTGCCACGCGGCAGGTCGGTGGGCGTCTCTCGCCGTCTGTCCATGCCCATTGGGGCTACATCCTACTGTGTTGTTTTGGCTGTGTGGTGATTTGCTGCATGCTGATTCGCTGCATGCTGATTTGCTGCATGCTGATTCGCTGCATGCTGATTCGCTGCATGCTGATTTGCTGTGTGGGCCCAGCTGAACAGCGTGCATGCTTGTTGGAACGTGTATGTTTGCTTGTCGACTGGGGTTAATCCAGGCTAACTGATCCCCCTCCCACAGCTGGCCCGTGTGGGGTCGCCTTCGATTACCAGCCCCCCCCCACCCCACGGTGTGAGTTGGTGGTATCGCTGTCAGGGTGAGGAGGTGGGGCTGAGTGGGGTCAGGTCTCCCAGTTCCCAGGCAGACTTCTTGCTTCTGGCCATGATGCTATCAAACCTGAGCTAAATGGCCAAATCACCATGGAATTTATCATTTATGTGCAATTTATATTAGGAAATTAGAATTAGAATTTGGTGATCAGTGTTAACACACCACAGCACAGCACACAGTGCGCAACAACGAAATGTGTCCTCTGCATTTAACCCATATGTGACTTTCGTGACATAGCAGGGGGCAGCTAATTCAGCGCCCGGGGGGCAGTGCTTGGGGGCGGTACCTTGCTCAGGGTACCTCAGTGGTGAGTTGCTGGTGGGGGATTCAAACCTGCAATCTTTCGATTACAAGTGCGCTTCCCTAACCATCAAGCCACCACTGCCCACAATTATGTATTATAGCACAATTTGTGCTAACTGTTCATGTGCGAGATCTGTAGCTCGACACTCCTCCGTTTGGGCTTTTTCCGGGTCAGATCAGACTCTGGGCCTTGAGACCAGGTCTTGCCCAGAGATGGTGTGTTTCTGTTCTGAGTGATTCGGATGTTGTCCATCAATGGCTTATGGGATTGGCTGCCCTTTATCCTGCTCAGCCATGAGGCCTCATTCTGGGCACTGAGTCTAGCCACGACCCCCGACCATCACAGGGATCTGAGTCACCGTGTCCCCAGGAGGACCTGTGGAGACTCTGTCATCCACCAGCACAGTGCTGCATCGGATGGAATTCTGCAAGGCGGGCCGGTTCCAGACCCATTGGCACTGGAGAACTTAGCTACAGTAAATAGGCTTTAAACCTGCGTCCATGTGCCGACTGGCTGTTTGCTCACCGCCCCCCCCAAAAATGGCATTTTAAACACATGCAAACTCATACCAACCCCCCCTCCCCCCCCCGCCAGGTACGAGATGAAGCAGGAGCGCGACGAACACGTGCTGCGCATCCGGAAGGCTCTGGTGGCTGACCAGGGTCGCTTCGCCTGCGTGGCTGAGAACCGTGTGGGGAAGGCGGAGACGGAAGCCACCATCACTGTCAGGGGTGAGTGACCTCTGACCTTTAACCTGTAACCCTCTGCAAGTAACCGGTATGGACAACAACAGAAAGCATCCCATAATCTCATGAATAAGGTTTAAGTAATATAGATATAAAATACGATGCATATTTAATGTAATATAGCATAATAATAGATAATATATAGCATAAATACGATTTTAATTTATAATATGTAAACAAAAATCTAATGAAGATATACGATATATAATAATATACAATTTAGCGTTTATATAGTGGATTTGTGTGTGCTGTTACCCAGCTTGATGAAAAGATCACCGAGATCTCTGCCCCCCCGGCCTGTAAAAGCCGCTTAATCTTCATGTCTGTGCCATGAGTCCTGCACTCTGGATTTGCAGATCTACTGTAGTTTTTCCAGGTTCTGTCTGGCTCAGGCTGGTATCGATCCGCTTGATAGTTTTTATTTTGTGTGGGGACTGGGGCGTGAAGGTGAATGCAGAGTGGAGGGGCCCGTAGGATCCCCCCCCCCACCCTCCTCTTGGGTCATCCCGGCCCGAATATGGGGTTATGAGGAGGGTCAAGTCACTGTCAACAAAAACCAGCAATTGATTGAGATTGAGGGGCGGGGGGGGGGGGGGTGCTTTACGGTGCTTGAGCTCGGTTGATTTTGGTTTGATTTCGAGGTGTGTGGTTGAAGCCATGACTTTCCTGTTCTGTGACTGACGGCAAAATAACTGCATTGCAAACATGCTTATTTTGAGTGGAATGGAAGCCATCCAAATTTTAGCCATTTTTTTAGTTCCAGTATGTTCGAGCCTGTCAAATACCCCAAATCCCCCCTCCCTCCCCCCGACGCCTCTGACAGCATGTCACAGTTCGCTGACATGCCTGGCCAGCTCTATTGCACAAAAGCTGGAAGGTTCATGAAAATGTGTAGTTTTATGCTACAATCACTCCCCTCCTGGCTCCAGTGGGTCTCAGTGTGTGCATGTGTGTGTGTCTGTCTCAGATATACTTTACCAGATATACATACCAAATGTCCCCACAATGTGATAAAAACCTGTTATTTTGACGTTGCGGGGACCATTTTTTCAATCCCCACAATGGGGAATTCAGTTTTATAAAAATCTGTGTCAAAAAAATGCCAAAAGACTTGTATTTTGTTTGGTTCCTTATGGTTAAGGTTATGGCTGGGTTGGGGTCAAGGCTTTCATTGTTGGGATTAGAGATCTGCTGATAGAAATGAATGTACGGTCCTCACAAAGATATAATTACAAACCTCTGTGTGTGTGTGAGCGAGTGAGTATGTGGGAGTGCGGGGGGGGGAATAGGAGGGATAACAATGGTGCATGATGCAGACAGACAGGATGGTAAGGCTTGATAAAATAACCTTCAATTTCAAGCATTTTTAAATAATAGATTTATATGGCACTGGAGTTCACTCACTCCCACAGCAGAGGGAGGGTGAGGTCTTTTTGCACAAACAGAGAGAGGAGAGAGAGAGAAAGAAAATGGACAGACAGAGGAGGGTGCTGGGAGAACGGTTTTCAGACACCAGTGCTAAATGTTGCCATTGTGTTCTTGAGCACAGCTCTAAAGCTCAGCTGCTCTGGCGAAATTCAAAGTGAGACAAAGTGAACCACGTAAAAGGTGGCTGGGTGAGATGGATGTCCAGAGAGAGAGAGTCACTCAGACGCTATTGGTATGAGAGATATTAATGGTGCGTGAGCTTCTGATATTACCCACCAGGTGGCACTATGCTCCTAGCAGGAATGTTGAGCTTCTTTAAGAGGAAAGAGTAAGGCGTAGCTGGCCAGTCAAAATGAAGTGGGCGGAGCCCCGATCATTACACAGGAATGCGTCATCGTCCTGGTGAAAAGGCAAAGTAGCGGGATTGCCTCATGTACTATTTTGGCAATATTTAGTCTTCAAAGATTAATCGCAGCAAAGCATCCCAGCATGCCCTGGGGCAGGGTGTACCTTCATCCTCTCCACTGCTGCCCCCTTCTGGGGCTATGTCATATGCGACATGTCATTCTTTCTGAATTTTGTTTTCCCTTTTTCTTGTCCTCCTTGTGTTCTTTCTGTCGTCCATTTCCTCTGCTTGTGTTCTTCTCCCCACCGCCATTGTTGTCTGTCCAGCTCGCCCCGTGGGTAAGTACCCATCCTCTGACAGGCCGCGTCCTGCATGGACCTCGCACAAACACGCACGCACCCACGCTTAGCCCACCCGCTCACATGCACTTCAGTCACACGCGCCTCAGTGCCCGTCTGGCTGACTGATCCACATCCATCGCTGTGGCTACAAGCCACTGCCCTTACCCACCTCCCCGAGCCTGTGTCCCGTTCTGTGAGGCAGAACGTTACATGTGCAGGACCTGTGAAATGTGTGCGGGTTTTTTTTTTCTTGCAACAGCCACGAGTGAGCAATTCTTGTTAATGCAACAAGCCTAGAGTTGGGCATGATCTCTCCCGACGACATGAATGAGAAGTGGGTACTGATCTGCTTCCCGAGGAGGAAAATATACAAGAGGTGTCTCTTTGTCAGATCCAGGTGCATGCTGTCCTTCCCTGTGGTTCTGACCATGTCGGTTGGCCGATCTGCTGTGTAGTGCCTGTCAGTGAAGTCCCTATCCCCTTCAGATCGTCTCCCCACTAGCTGTACAGTAATGGGAGCTGTGATGTGTTTGACCCTTGACCTCAGCTGCACCGCAGTTTGTGGTCCGTCCGCGGGACCAGATCGTGGCACTGGGACACATGGCCACCTTCGCCTGCGAGACCAAGGGGAACCCCCAGCCCACTGTCTTCTGGCAAAAGGACGGGAGCCAGGTAATGTATTTGTGCCAGCCAGTCACCTGTCAGTCACCTGTCAGTTACTCATCAGTCACCTACCAATTTCCTGTCAAATCACCTGCCACCCGTCAGTCACTCACATGTCAATCCCTCACCTGTCGCCTGATTCCAACCTGTCAATCATTCACTTGTTATTCATCTGCAACCTGTCAATCACTAACCTGCCAATCACTGACCTTTAATTTGTATGCTACCTGCCTGTCATCTGTGATCAATACCTGACTGACACCTGGATGTATGTGTGTGTACATACAATTCTACCAAATGCCCCCCGCCCCAAACCGAAGCAACCATTATCTGCACTTACAGACTCATGCCCACCCCCCAGTGTCTGGGGCCTGAAAGTCTTCCCCTTTCTGTCCCCTTATATGCAGCCCTTTCTGCGGACACACCCAACCCCCCCATAGTGCCACGCCCCCCTTTTTGTCAAATGTTGTGACTTTTGCCTACTTGTTTGTTTGTGTGTTCTTTGTCTGTAAAGAATGGCTACAGTGTTGTAGGATGCATGTATAAATACACAAAAACAACTAAAGATAAAAACAATAATGGCTTGCATACCCCCCAGATTTTGTTTGTGCAGTAAACAAAACACCCTTTGTCCCATCTCTGTCTCTCATGGTAGACATTAGAACGAAAGCACTAATTAAGTCATTCAGCCAATGTAAGGGAAGCCTTTGTGTCTCACTTGGACGTAATGAAGTGGACATCTATCAGCCTCTGAGTGGGGTGGGGGTAATTAAAAAAACAACATCATTAGCTGCATTAAGGCCATTAGCTGTAATTGAATCAGGATGATGTCTTCCTTTTTTATCCCGTCATTCTGTTCTGAGGATGAAATGAAAATGTCTTCTTGATCCAATCGTCAGAGAGGAAATACGGCTCTGAGATGCTGGGTAGGGGAGGTTTCGGTCGCTGTCAGAAACCCCCCAGCTGCCCCCCTACCCCCATACCCCACCCCAACATTGGCTGTCTGCGTCAAGCCCCTGGCTTTAATTAATTACCAGCTTCTCCTAAATTGATTAAGCCCCGCGAACTGCTTTTTTCACCTTGAGTTGCTCCACTTTGAATCGAATTTGAGCGTTCGGAGTGAGAGGCGGGGGGGGGGGTGGCAGGCAGGGAGGGAGACTGACACGAGTACTGGTATCTGTAAGCGCGAAGTGAGCAGAAAGGGACGCTGGGGCCGGCTTCTGTGAGTAGGAGCCCATTCCACTCGGACTGCCTGGTGTTCCTCATTACCGTGATTCCAGTTTCTGTGACCTTCAGCGTAGCCCTGGGAGGTAGGCTCAGTAAACAGCCAATCAGTGCAAGGACTGCCTTTAAAGGTACAGTGTGTGTCCTGTAGTTGACTGTAAGGGGGGGTTCATCATGCATGGTATATATATGTCTGTACAGGCGTGTGCCGTACATGCATCTGTGCGATATGTGTGCTTACATGTCTGACTCCTTTCTCCTTTTTCTTCCAGAATCTCCTGTTTCCCAGCATGCCCCAGCAGACAGACAGCCGCTTCTCTGTGTCCCCCAGTGGGGAGCTCACCATCGCAGCTGTGCAACGCGCCGACGCCGGTTACTATGTCTGCCAAGCCCTGACAGTGGCTGGTAGCATCATGGCCAAGGCACAGCTGGAGGTCACTGACGGTGAGGCCACACCCCCAGTCCAGAGCCACACCCCCAGTCCAGAGCCACACCCCCAGTCCAGAGCCACACCCATTACACACAACTACACCCACCATGAATAGCCACACCCCTTATCTAAGGCAGCCGCACCCAATGGCTTTTTCAGGGAGGGTAGTGTCTCGGCCCCTGAAGGTCTTCCCATATCTCCCCCCTTATGGGCAGCCCTGTCTGCAGACACACCCAAACCCCCGTTTTGCCACAGCTCCTCTGTGTCATGTGACTCACTGACTTTTGCCGACTTGTCATAATGCTTGACATGAATTGCATTGCCTGAATACGAACACACATACGGATAAATCTATCGTAATTCTGCAGGCAAAGTTTCCTTTGTATGCTTTTTATTTTGCTACGTGGGACATGTGACTTCAGTGATTTCAGAGCTGGAGGACAGGGGTCTTCCAAGTCCACAGGTGGTGACACCTTCAAATCTCGACTCCCCGCTGGACAGGGTCATTACCCTAAGTGCCAGCGCCTGCCTGTGGCGGGTTGGCAGCTAATGTCTGTTTTTTTTCCCCTTCTTTTTGGCTGCCTCTCTGAGAGGCCACTTAATTTAATATCTACTCAAGCCTGGGAAAGGCGATCGTCGTCCTTGAATCCTGATACCGGCGAATGGGCTGGCGAGTGTGTAATGGAGAACGTGAACAAGCACGAGCAGAGGCTGCGTGCGAACGCCAGCAGGTCGGCTACGTCTGGAGGATCCGCTCCAGACTCTCTAAGGCGGAACTTGTGGATTCATAATCCCTCCCCCCTGATAACCTAAAACCTCAACACCTCTTACGCTGGGCCTACGAAGCACATTTATTTTTGTTCAGATGAGATTGCCTAGTAGGGGTACTGGAATATGTTGAGAATACTCCTTAATTAGGCCCTCAGGACTGACATCATCTGCCACACCTTCTGCTAATGATCCTGGGCGTGGGGGTTTCAAGGCTGTATTTATTTACTCACTCTTTTTGCATGTCTAAATATAGCTCTGGGTCGTTAAAGCATCTTTCATGGGGGGGGGGGCAGCTAACCCCCTCTATATAGTCTGGGCGGGCCATTTAGGTCGGGTGGGGGGATTTCACAAATTAAGCTGTGTCTACCAATGTTAGGTGCTGAAATCTGCCAGATGCGGCATTCCGGTTATGGGGCTGCCTGAAATCATTCGAGCTCACATCCCCTGTTATTTTATGATTGGCCAGCAGATTAATTAACTCAGCTCTGCACTGGGTATGAAACGCGGCCACGCCATGGGAGAGAGTGTAAAGCTGCTGCGGTCCCCTGCCACTAATAAAAGGATTTTGGAGCTTTAAAACTACGATAAATTGCACAGCTGCAAGGTAACAGCCAGGCAGACGTGGTGGGAACGCTAGCAGGAAGTGATGAAACCTCAGATTCCACATCAGTGGGTGCGGCCACATGGGTTGCCAGGGGCTTCCTCATTTCCCAGAATACACAGGGTGCTTGTAGCCTTGTGGTGTCATTATGAGCCATGAGGAAGGGAGCAAAAAATGTCTGGTGTTTTCAAAGCAATCAGCACAGCACACTGCACGGTATCGCTGTCTACTCATCTCAGAAACCATCTTGTGCCCACCTCCCCTACCCACCCCACCCCAGCAATGACAGACAGGCCGCCGCCCATCATCCGGCAGGGCCCGGCCAATCAGACGCTGGGTGTGGACGAGGTGGCACTGTTGCGGTGCCAGGCCTCGGGGGACCCTTCTCCCGCCATCAGCTGGCTGAAGGATGGCATCAGCCTGCCCGGTCACGACCCTCGCCTATCCCTGGTAGAGCTGGGCAGCCTACAGATCCACAACACTAAGGTGGGTCGGGGAGGACTGAGCACAGAACCGCAGCAGGGCCCTTACTAGTATCTGTAGTATGCTACACAGTAGTATGCTATAGTTATACTGTGCAAAATATCCATGCTACAGTATGTACTTTATGCTACAGTTATACTGTGCCAAATACCCATACTATTGTATGTACTATATACTACGGTTAAACTGTGCAAAATGTCCATGCTACAGTAAGTACTATATGCTACAGTTATACTGTGCCAAATACCCATACTATTGTATGTACTATATACTATGGTTAAACTGTGCAAAATATCCATGGTACAGTATGTACTATATGCTACAGTTATACTGTGCCAAATACCCATACTATTGTATGTACTATATACTACGGTTAAACTGTGCAAAATATCCATGCTACAGTATGTACTATATGCTACAGTTATACTGTGCCAAATACCAGTACTGTGTACTACACTCACACAGTACAGGTCACTGCTTGTGCTTTAATTCCCATTTTCTTGGCAGTAGGTACACAGCAGTGGTCTATACCATGCCCTTTCTTTCCTTTCTCTCATCCGCTCAGCTCCACCTGCTCTATCTCCTCTTCCTCCATCTCTTCTCTCTGCATTACATTTAAAATGTTGCCTTTCAGTGTCACCTGAGAGAGGGAAAGGGAGGCAGTGAGAAATATCCAATGATGGCGAGACATAACTCATATGGACAAGGGCAATTATGTACCTCATAAGGAGATGAAAAGGGGATATTGATCTCCGTAAAGTATCTGAAGCTGCCGTTTAGTCAGAGGGGGATACTGATGTGACTCAGACACACGCACTCAGGCATGGATTAAACACAGACTCACTGTCACAGACAGATAAACACAGTTCATATATTCCTATCATTATGGGGACTCTTCTGTCTATCACTCATGGTCATAACCCCAAGTACGATAACCCTAACCCTAACCCTAACCCTAACCCTAACCCTTACCCGGCCCTAACCTTAACCATAAGTGACCAAACAAAATACTATACTTTTTGCTGTTTCAGTTTTTTGATTTTATTCAAAGATTTTTTATAAAATTGAGGTTTATATTGTGCGGACCTGAAAAATGTCCCCTCCAGCTAAAAAGTAGCAGGTTTTACCATATTATATGGTAAATACAAACCCTCACAGACAGACACATTCACAGACAGACAGTTATAGACAGACACACACAGTCAAGCATGGTTTAAACATAGACACACGCAAATACAGACACACAGAGATACACACTAACACACACAAGGCAGAAGCACATGCACAGACACACACACACATGCTTGCTCACAGAGACACAGACGCAGAAACACATGCACAATAATGATGTCGGCTGTGTGGTCCGCCACAGCCCCTCTCACTCAAACCTCCATTACTCTTGTCAGAGCTGCCAGTGGCTGATGTTTTATTTAATAAATGAGGGGGAGACATGAGGCTGGAAACCACACATGGTGGGGG
>JAODJU010000038.1:14201902-14212461 GCA_026776725.1 Gnathonemus echidnorhynchus | reverse complement strand
CCCCCCCCCCCCCCGTTGGACAGTGGAAGCTTTGTGGGCGACTGTATCTATGGGGAGTGGTGAGGGTGGATATACAGCAGAGCGGCCCCCCGTTTCCGCTGGATCCGCTGGGAGAGAATCGACAGAGACCCAACGGACTGGTTCGTACTTCTCCACGCGCGGGAAACACTGGCGTAGTCGCACTGCGCGCGCGGACGTGGACGTGCTCGTTCATCTCCGGTCAAGCGGCACAGTTTGAACAGCGGGTGACACTGCACGTATACGCACGTTTCGGTCTTGCTACGCCATTCCGATATGGATGTCGAGGAGGAAGAGCTTGCCCGAGCGCAGTGTGTCCAGGGCGGCGCGTACGCTGTCCGAGGGGACGTGAATTTGGGGTGCGGCAGGTGTCAGTCCGCGGAGGGGCAGGATGACGGAAAACAAGTCGTAAAAGTCCTATAATGGTGTCTGTGACCTGGGGGGCTGTCATCACGAGAGACAGGCCTCATGGTCCACAGCTGAACCCACCCTAAAAAAAAACATATCCATCCATCCATCCATCCATCCACAAACTGCTTATCCTGCTCAGAGTCACAGATGGGGTCCCAAACCATAAGAAGAGAGTAACCACTAGCTGAGAGTTTGCATGTTTGCATGTCATGTGACAAACAAGGTACGTGTCATGTGACAAACAAGGTTCGTGTCATGTGACAAACAAGGTACGTGTCATGTGACAAAATTGAACTACAGCTAGGGTATAAATAGAACTCAACACTAATGATACCGCTGGCCCATACCGGTACAAGTAACGAAAGTTGGGTTTATGTAAGGTCATCGTGCAGCCAATCAGAAGTCACAGCGCCATGGCAACCACTTGATTCACGGTCCGCCCACCCTCTGCTTGCTGGAAGGGTGACCCGGGAATCAGGAAGGCCCCGACCCGGCCCGAAAGCACAGAGGGAAGTCTGTTTCCTAAACTGCTGCCTCTGGCTCTAGCAGAAGCAAAATAAAAACATGGCAAATCAAAGGTGTTTTCTCCCATGGCCGGGAAGCCAACCTTAATATCCACGTTCCCAGGCACATAACAGTGAGTGTCAGTCGCGTGCCGGAAATGAGCTCCGGGGATGAAGGTGGCTTCCGCTTTCCGGAACATTCCACACAGCCACGGGAGCTTTCCAGGCACAAGAATGTAGACTCCTGACTCTGCGAACTGCTTTCGGCCTGAGAGTTGAAAGGAGTCGAGTGGCAGGACTCTCGATGGTGACCGTCTTAGACAAAAAGCCTTCAGGAAAAACTACAATGAAACAGACCGGCCCCGGGGCCCAGACAACAGGAAATGAAACAAAGACCGCGATAATGAAGCACACACAAAAGCACACGGCACCAAAGCTCAGCTCTCAGCAGGCCAAGACGCTGGCGGGTAAGGAAAGCAAAAGAACACGGCGACTCCTTCACAATGCAAACAGCACAAGCCAGCTAACGGGAGCCAGAACTTTATCCAACGTTATGTGAAGCAAGGCCTTTCCAAAGACAGCAGGGAACGCTCTCATGGGAGCGTTATTTAGGTAAACAGTACCTGCAATCTTGTACCAGTGACGAGAAACGATTCCCACCAAGTTTCAGGCCCAAAACTATCCCCCAGAAGCAGTGGGCCAGAGACCCGCCATGCAGAGGCCCATTGGCAGGGCTTGATCCATGGCCGCCGGTCCCCGCCGGGCCCCTCATGTCAGCGGGAACGCTGGCCCTTAAGGACACCCCCTCACTGGGCCCCCGAAAGCAGAAAGATCCACATCATGGGTCTGTGGTCACATTCAGGACGACCTGGCTTTACGGGCTCAGGAGAGACCTTCAGCTTCTGCTGAGCTGACAGAGAAACACCTAAACAAAATGGGGGGATCCATTCTACACAATCAACAGCTCCAGTCAGATTCCATAATAAGTGGAAATATCACCTCCCACAATGCAGGTGGATTCCTGCGTCCAGAGCCGTGACTTCTGGGATGGGGTCGGGTCTTACACAAGGACTATTTGATGCATTATAGTAAGACACAAATCTGTGAAAGATGGGGGCGTGGCCTACAGCCAGTCAGTCAGGTGATGAGGGCGACGTTTCTGATTGGTTACCTTCCGAGTGATTGCAGTGTCTAACTCCTTTTTTGTTCCTTTTATCACTGCCACACAAAGAAACGGCACCGTTTGTTTGTGGTGTTCACAATTTGAGTCGTGCTGATCCCCCATTTCTACTGAAAATGGACCTCTCCCCCCCTTCCCAACAGACCAATCGCTGCCCAGTGTCAGTGTCATGTGACCACTATAATGTTATTTCCGCATTTTACATTTTAACAAAGGTTCTGTCATCGTCAGCATGATAACATTATTACCTGAATAATTAATTCTGATAAATATTGTTCATAATATTTTACAAAAGTACTACGAGTATATAATACAAATGCCCCATCCTTGAACCCACAACCTTTGATGCACAAGGTAACAGTGTTACCACTGCTCTGCCACACATTGTTTGCTTATATATTATTACTCTTAGTTGCAGTAGTGGGACAACGTTCTAGGAACATCAGGAAAACTGAACACTTTGAACGTTTCTATACCTTAAAATGTAACATTTGGTAAACATTCGTAGAATTAAACATTTTTAGCAGGGAAGGCTGACCTTCCATTTGTCAAAAAAAAATTGGGTTTATAATGACTTTTGGGGGCTTTTTAAGGGTTTTATTTGCATACATTAGCCTCTTCAAATCTCATCAGAGCTATCAACCCAGAAAGAAGCCAGATGCGTTTTTAAAAAGAGCCTCATTTATGTGACAAACTGCTTTCTGTCTCATCCACGCCGAGCGCAGATAAGTGGCAGAGTGATGAGGCAGGAAAGCGCGACCTTTTCCGGAAAAGTCCATTCACCGCAAAGCCGGCAATCTCCACTCCCCAAACACGCAGCGCTTTTGAAAAATCTCTACATAATGGACGTCCGGCACGAGCGCAGAGACCAGCCCGAATCGCATCACATTTACGTTACATTAAAAAAAACACACAAAAATTAACCTTTACTTCGAAGTGAAGACTGAGACCCCTGATTGGGTAAATTTAAATAATTTAAGTAAACCCTCCCAGGGTGGCATGTCGAGGAGGGAAACCAAGGACTGACTTCCAAGGAAAAAGCCGCAATCCGGGCTGGCAGGCCGAGACAGATCGGGTTAACAAACATTCCAATCTCTTTTTTCTTGCTTTTGGGGCTGGATGGGGGGGTGGGGGGAGGCAAGTCCAGTCTGTCCCCAGTTCTCCTGTCCCCAGTGCCCCCCCCTTCCCGGTTCTTGGCCCACAGTACCTGCATTCTTGTACCAGTCAGGAGAAACGATTCCCACCTGGGGAGTTTCAGGCCCAAAACTATCCCCCAGAAGCAGTGGGCCAGAGACCCGCCATGCAGAGGCCCATTGGCAGGGCTTGATCCATGGCCGCCGGTCCCCGCCGGGCCCCTCATGTCAGCGGGAACGCTGGCCCTTAAGGACACCCCCTCACTGGGCCCCCGAAAGCAGAAAGATCCACATCATGGGTCTGTGGTCACATTCAGGACGACCTGGCTTTACGGGCTCAGGAGAGACCTTCAGCTTCTGCTGAGCTGACAGAGAAACACCTAAACAAAATGGGGGGATCCATTCTACACAATCAACAGCTCCAGTCAGATTCCATAATAAGTGGAAATATCACCTCCCACAATGCAGGTGGATTCCTGCGTCCAGAGCCGTGACTTCTGGGATGGGGTCGGGTCTTACACAAGGACTATTTGATGCATTATAGTAAGACACAAATCTGTGAAAGATGGGGGCGTGGCCTACAGCCAGTCAGTCAGGTGACCAGGGGTGGCATTACTGATGCAAGTGTCTAACTCATTTTTTGTTCCTTTTTATCACTACCACACAAAGAAATGGCACCGTTTGTTTGTGGTGTTCACCATTTGACTCGTGTTGATCCCCCATTTCTACTGAAAAGGGACCCCCCCCCCCCCTTCCCAACAGTCCAATCCCTGCCCAGTGTCAGTGTCATGTGACCACTATACTACAGTTTAGTTGGCTGTCAGTAAAGGGGCACTGGATTCTGCTCACCTTGAATAGTGGAAAATCTCTGCTTAAGCAAACAAACGCTTATTCAATGTCACAGGAATCACCCTCCTCTTTCTCTTCCTCTCTCCCTCTTTCTTTATCTCTCCTTTCTACCTCAACGAATGACTGTTTACAAATGCTTTACCTGCGACCTATGTGCATATATAATACTGTAAGTCGCCCTTTCAACAGTTTAAACATGCCACAAGGGCAACAGGAGGTTACAGGTTTGGGGAGGTGGGCAGCTCAGGCAGTCGAGATTAAAATGACGAGTCTAATGCAGCTGTTTCACAAGCACACTCTGTGATTAGGAAATAAGCCTGACATGCATCATTAACCGCTTAAAAACTCTGTGAAAGTCAACTAGGCCAACATCCTGGCACAAATAAACAGCGTAAGAGTCAGACCCACTCAGCACAAGGCGCTCACAATGAAATACATATACAGCTGCTGAAGTTCAGGGTGTTAAATTAGCGAATCCCTTTCTGAACAGCTAGCTAATTATTACATTTTATTTATTTAATCAGACGCTTTTCTCTAAAGCAATATACAAATTAGAATCCCAGCAGTCCCTGGAACAATTTAAGGACCTTGCTCAAGGGCCCAATGGTTATTCTTGTCAGCCAAGAGATTCAAACTCACAACCTTCTGGATGCAGGCACGGATCCGCATCCTGCTGAGCTGCACAGCGCCCATGAGTCCCGCGATCATGCTAGCTAAATACAGCTGCATGAAGAAGGTAACGCTTTCCGTCAAAGTCGCACGTGGCGTAACGCGGTGCCAGAGGGCGCAACCCAGCCCGGGGAGCGAAGAGGCAGACCGACCTGTCCGAGGTCCAGGGTGACGTTGACGGCATTGTACTCCAGGCTGCGGGACAGCGGCGGGCTCTGCCACCAGCGCTCTGTGCCATCGATGGCGTTGGCGATGGGGTGAGCCTTGTCCACGTTGCCCGCCATACAGATGTCGCAGTACTGTCCCTGGGGCCGTGCAGGAAGGGGTTAACAACATGTTATTCCAACAAAAAAAAAGCACATTCTTCACTGGCGATGCACGATGAATGGTTTAACCTGTTATTAGTATTCTGCTGCATGGGTAAGTTAAACTTTTACCACAGCTCACAATCTGAAGTTAAACAGACTCCCTCTTTTTCCGCCCCACAGCGATTTAATTTCACCTCTACATTTCTTTCTTTTTTACTCGCCGTCTTATTATCAAACCTCGACTGGCTGCGAGTTGAAAGGCTTGAAAGAGGAGGCCTAATCCCCTCTCTTTAAGCCACAGGTTACGGGGGGGGGATACACACTGCCCTCCTCCAGAGTGACTCGGCTCTGTCACGAAAGGCTTCCCATTCACGGGACCCAAACACAGCCCGGGACGGCCTCTATTGAAAAAGGGACGACCTCTGACCTCAACTTTAACCTCCCACTCTACACTGGGTGGTTCAGTCAATCAGTTCAAATTTACTGGTTTATTAACTTACAATATGGGAGAAATCCACCACTCTTTGAAGGCTGATATATATATGTATATATATGTATATATATATATATATATATATATATATATATATACTGGACATCAGACCAAAATCCTAAGTGAAAAAGCATACTACACTAGTTTTAACGGAGGGGGGAAAAAAGCTAAACAAGCATTTTTAGTGCACAAAGAATCTAAGGTTCAAAACAAAATTCTAACTCAGTATTTATAAGGTAAGCACCGCAATAGTCCATAAACTGGAAACAGAAGGGAAATTATACATAAAAAGGGGAGGGCGAGAGAGAGAGAGGGAGGGAGAGGGAGCATGAAAAGGCTGAACACGCCAATGTCAGCCTATGTTTTAATTAACACAAACATACTTCTGGCTTACACGCAAAACAGGATTAGTGGCACCGGACACCGGAGGACGTGGGGATTTGTAATATATTGAAGTAATGCATCAACTTTGTGACGGATTTTCTCCCTATATTGCTATTAAACTGTAGAATAACTTTCCTTGTATTGCAAATGCTCGCGTAGCATAGATAAAAAGCGCGGGATACTTACGTGGGATGTGGGTTATTATATTATAACAATAAGACATATTGAAAAACGTCACGGACTTTGTGGGTTGGTGTATTTTCTTTTTTATATTTGCTTGGCCAGTGTGTGTGGACCAGGTGGGTGGTGGTGGTGGTGGGGGGGTTGGTTGCTCTCAAAGAAATGCCGATATAATCTGGGGCTGTGAAGAAACAGGACAAATTCCTGCCCGAGGCGCATTTTGCCTGCTGGCATTTTCTAAGAATTCCTGAAATTCCCGTAGGAATGCTGCCCCAGGGGTATGATTGCTGTACGTGCTGTAGGCTTTCCTGAGTCCACACGTCGGGATGAGCAGCACTACAGAAGCAGATGTTTCGCAATAAAGACTCATCAACACAGCCAGCGATAAAGCAGGTGGAGAAGACGGACTCTGCTTTGCATGATCCAGCCGAGCATAAGAAGTTTCCAGTTACTTTTCTTATGCAGCATCACGACGGACTTAATCTCACGGGCCATAAATCGCAAACAATCCCATCGCAATCGACTGCAAAATAAACTCCCGAAATACATTAATTTTTTAAAAAAATACAGCACTTGACAAAAGTGTGCGGCCATGTATTACTGTACCTACATCATTCATACAGTAGCCTATGGTGCATGAAAAAGGGGGAAAGGAAAGGAGGGGAAGAAAATGCAAGGAAGGAACGGAGGTGAGGATAATATATAAATTATGCAGCATTCATGGCTCGAGAGTGTGTCAGGCTTCACCTGGATGGTCTGGCTGGGGTCTCCGGACACCGGCCCCCCGACCAGCTTGCAGTACAGGTCCTCCGTCCACCTCCTGCCCTCGTCCTCTCCGCAGGTCGCCGTGGCCGTGATCTTCGTCCCCTCGGCCAGGTTGAAGTACGGGGGGTGCAAGCTGAAGCCGTTCACGCCGCTGCCCGGCAGCTCCTGCGCCGATCCCCAGGGGCACAGGATGGACGACAGGAGAAAGACGAGTGCGGAGGGGCCGTGAGGAACTCCTCTCGCCATGTTCACCTGCGCTTCACGCTGGATAAACTCAAAGAGAAAAAGGGCGAATCGCTGGGAAAACCCGCAGCCAGAGAGCAGAGAAGTCAAAACGGCCTATCTGCATATATAAAAACGAGTCTGAATAGTTTTAAGAAGCGGCGATCAGCCCCGTCGGTGCCCGCTGGGAAGTCCGCCGAAACGCCGCACTTCGCTCCCTGGCCTGCCTCCCTTTCTCATTCACCCTCCTTCTCTCCCTCCGCTCCGGGACTGTAAAAGGAGGTGTGGCTCGGCATATCATCCCTCGCTTTGTGTTTCAATCAGTTGCACCTTAGGAAATAGTAAAAAACCAAAACTGCTTCCCCCCGTATAGCCCCTCAATCGCCTGTTACGGCGTGAATAGCATTTATTTACAACCTTGCTTCCAAAAAAGGTGGGACGCTGTGTGAAGTGTGAAACAGAAAACAGAATGCGATGATTTACAAATCTTATAAACCATACTTAATGGAAGTTAGAACAAACACACATCAAACGTTGAAATACAATCTTTATTGTTTTAAAAACGGTAGATCAGGGACATGTTTGCTGCATCACCTCTTCTAATTTTAACAGCACTCTAAACATTTGGGAACTGAGGAGACCTGTTGCTGGAGTTTTATTTGTTATAAAACGATACATTTCTCAGTTTCAATATGTTGTCTTTGTTCTATTTTCAATTAAATATGGGTTTATATTATTTGCAAATCGTTGCATTCTGTTCTTATTTACCATTTTACACAGCATACTAACTTTCTTGGAAACGGGGTTGCGGAGTCACTTTTATCCAAATTGAATAAGTAGGGTAAGATAGCCCCTGGAGGATTAGGGGGTTAAGGGTCTTGCTCAAGGGCCCAATGGCCAAATCACTTTGCCGACCTTGGGATTTGAACCGGAAACCGTGATAGCACAGCCATAGGGTCGTAACCCAAAAAAATCCACACACTACCTCCTGTAATAACTGGCAAATACGTTGGAGAGCTGTGGCATGGAAAATGGCTTCTAGGGGATTTTTGTCATTATTCAGATCCGCTAGAATTACACGTTCGGGATAGAGGCTGCTGGAGGTGGCAGATTTTTTTTTTGTTTGTTTCAATAATAAATCTGCCAGCATGGATCCTAACAGGAAATAAAACATCTGTATTATTCTGGAAATTGTTCCAGCATAAACAAACTCATTCCTTAAAGCGAAAGGAGCATAAATGAATCGAGGTTTCGTCTTCAAATGCAGAAACTTTTAATGTCCCCCGAGCATTATTAATTAATTTACAGATTAAAATCAAGCGTACTGCAGTCCAGGGTGTCCCCTGCCGTGTGCCCTATATGTTGACCGTTGGGAGGATGGGTTTAAACATTTCCGTTACGTTTGTTTTTATTGTTGGCTAAATATTTATTATTATTATTTGTTCTTTCCTTTGTATTTATTTTACAGTCACTTTAGCGACTTCCTGTGATTTATAAGTTGCCATTGTCTTCTTTGCATGCGACATGCGCAGGCGACGGCACAAGCAGACAAGCGCTGTCTCGTCAACATTTTGTTTAACCTTCCGCGATTTGTCATGGCAAGCTTCCAGATAGAGAGACGGCACAGCAGAATGTAACAAGAGCTGCTGTATAGTATGACTTAAACAGCTCGGTACGGTTCATATTCATGTAATTCTATTCCCAGCGCAGTTACGCTTATGGACTATGAATTTATGAAAAGTAACGAAGAACAACACAATAGAATAGAAGATAACATTCTTAAGTTAAAAAGGCCAACAAGTAAATAAAATTTAGTAGAACCGTTTATTCAGCACCAGGTTGTGAGCAAATGTCGGAGTGAAAGCCTGAATTTTACAGCTGAATTAAGTGGAAGACTTTACACATCGGGGTTTTATTACCGAAACACAGAAGAAAAAAGCCTGACGACCCAAACAAGCAACGGGAAAATGGATGGATATTGTGAGGGAGGGGAACATTGTGTGTGTTTGTGTATCAGACGCTATTATCCAAAGAGGTGTACAACTGAGAAGGCAGGATCAGCCAGGGTTAAGAGCCTTGCTCAAGGGCCCAATGATAAAAATCACTCTACTAACCATGGGATGTGAACCAGCAACCTTCTGATCACATGCACAGAGACCTACCCCTCCAAGCCACATGTCACCACTATTGTACACATCTGTAGCTCATTCTCAAAATTACAGCATCGTTCAAATAACATTAACTGAAGTCTAGATAAAATCTTGAAAGTAATCTGGATAATCTTTTCGGGGTTAAACAAAAGAGATTTTCTAGCATTCTGATTATCAGATGAGAGGCACTAATCTACTCCTTGTAGAACAGCATCTTTTTGATTCGGCTTGTTTGTCTGGCTGCTGTCTGTAGGCTACTACACTGCTCCTCAAAGCTGTGTCTGATATCTCTCCATGGGAGGGCGGCTACTCGAGGTGTAACATGAATCCCTATGTTGTGCGAAATGTTTAGGTTGGACACTGAGCTTTGGTTTCTTATGGTAGATTTAACACATTTTTATTTATATGTGCCAACTGTTTACACCACTGAGGATTTTCCATATCTGCTCTGACCTCGTTACTTCAACTGGAGCTGGCGTTAGAGGAACTGCCCACGATGCTTAAGAACTTGTGACAGACAAGGCAGTTGAGAAACTGGCTGTTGGGAAGGTGAATCCGACAGTGTTTTGTAACCTATACATTATTAAGCTGTGAAATTCCCTGTTTTCTGAGATCAAATACCCTCCTATTCTACAACCCTCTTACTTAAGTCAGGGTAATGGTGTGGACTTGGAACCTATCTCATGCACCACACAGTTTGGGAAACCCCCTGAGGTGGGATGCCAGTCCATCAGAGGGCTCATTCACTTACACACATGTAGCGTCTGTGCCCACCTGACCACTTTCGAATCACCTCATTTGCTCAGCCCCACAATACAGCCAATCAGGAGATCATACGTTTTTCAAGGGCGGTCTTTACACGTCAAGCATAATTAACAGGCCCCGTTTGACAGTAAAATTCAAACAGAACGGACCTGAATTGAGACAAACTAAGATATCAAGATATCAATCATGAATCGGAATTGATGTACAGTTGTAAGTATCATTTGAAGAAATCGCTAATGGAGTTTTGAATGTGCCTGTAAATAACGATTTTACGGTTTCACGCCTCTTTCCTGAGGCTTGTTGGGAAAGGTGGCAGCCAGATGTGGGGCTGTTGCTCCCCTTGAGGTCTTGGAGACTTTGCTGACCAGTAGGGAGATAAACATGGCAGGGGGTGAACCGTGACTCCACCTGGGCGTGGGAATCAGCCAGTGAGACGGGACTCTCGTACTGCAAAGCTCAGGCCACGCCTATATCTTACGCGTGTTGACCTTTGCTCCCTGCAGCGGGGGGGGGGGGGGGGGGGGGGGGG
>JAODJU010000038.1:14163180-14185756 GCA_026776725.1 Gnathonemus echidnorhynchus | reverse complement strand
GCTGACTAATGACCATGAACCTCCCTTTAAATGCTGACTAATGACCGTAAACCTGCCTTTAAATGCTGACTAATGACCATGAACCTCCCTTTAAATGCTGACTAATGACCGTAAACCTGCCTTTAAATGCTGACTAATGACCATGAACCTCCCTTTAAATGCTGACTAATGACCGTAAACCTGCCTTTAAATGCTGACTAATGACACTAAGCCTGCCTTTATAATGCTGACTAGTGACCATAAATCGTGACTGATTGTGGGGGCTGTGAAGCAGCTACTATCGTTGCTGTGTTTGACCACGGTTTGACCTTTGTAATGGCGACTGTGGGTCAATGTCTGTACTGCAGAGACATGACATTATTCATGGTTACACGGTTCAGGGTTTTAAGCTCAGCTGTGATCACAGTTGACCTTTACAATGCCTCGACTTGACCGTGGCTTGACCTTTATAACGCTAAAGCATGACCGAGGGTCACCCTGTAGGTCCCTGTGATAAGATCACAGCTTAGCCTTTGGGATGTAGAGGCGGGACCGTGAATTAGGGAGGGTGACTGGGTCCCTTTGTGCTGCTTCTGATGGATTAGCAGCATGGAGGTAGAGGCTGGCATTTCTGCCATCCCAAAGCAGCCCCTTATTGGAATGCTAGATGTGGGGGCATGGAATCTGACTCAGTGCTGTATCTCCCCCCCAAAAAGTGGTATTGATTCCCCACCATGAGTGACATGCCATTATGAGGTACCGGTTTGGGCCTTTCTGCTTAGGGTCCCTCCGCCCGCACCTTAGACCCAGACAATCTTGCGTTCAGTGAAGGCACAGAACGGGACCAGAGCCTTGAAGAGAATCGCACATCGGAGCTTGAAACTGCTTCTGCTGTTTGGAAGTCAGGCTCTCGTTTTCAAATCACGTAGCCGGCCGGACTTCTCTCGTTTATTCTAACATTCCCAGTAATGAGGCGGCAGAAAAGCTTTCGCTTTGGTTTCCTTTGAAATAACAAGCGTACAGGAAACATTCCGGGCCCCTTCCTGTTAAATCTGACCGGCGTGACGTCTTACGGGGATGTGATAGCGGGGGCGGTGGCAGGTGGCTGTGAAACGGCGTCTCGGAAACTAATTAATCGAGGCGTAGCTTCACGAAACAATTACTTTTCAAGGACGAGGCTCATTTTCCCTGGGCGGGCTGTGAAATGCAGGCACCGGCGTCTCCGTCACACGCTGTCACGTGGCACGCCGTACCGTGGGCGCCTCTTCAGATGGATGATCAAAAGAGGAAGGGCCAGGTGAAGGAGAGGGGACGGAGGCGAGGCCAGTGGGTTTCCGCTGGAAGGAGGCGTGGGGCGATGTTTTGGGGGCTTTCTTGTTTATTGTGAGGTATGAGAACAGGCAGCCCAGTGATTAAGGAGCCTTCCTTCTAACCTCGAGATGGCAACTTCTCATTGTGAGGCTGTACCGCAAAAAAACAACATTCGTCTAAATAATGTTAGTGATCCCCCACCTGTTGTATGCGGTTGTAATGATAATATATGACCAGGTTCCTCTTGGAGCAATGTGGTACCAGGATGAAGAGTGTCCATGGTAGTTTAAATGTTCTGAGGGCAGAATGAAAAATGATTGCGTTAGAGAGATAACCAATCAGATTATATAGGAGGCGGGTCCAAGCAAGTAGAGGAGGCCGGACCAACCAATAAGATGTCCTTGTTCCGCCTCCTCTAGTTGCTTGCCCCCCCCATAAATCTGATTGGTTATCTCTGTGAACCAATCATTTTTTGTTGTGCCCTCAGAACATTTTTGTTTAAGTAAAACTTCCACAAGCATGAATACATGGGCAGTGTGTGCTTCAGTGGGATGCTGTGTTTACGATTGGAAGGTTGCCGGTTCAAGGCCCTTAATGCTCAAAGGTGTGCCAAATAAATGAGACGTAAGAGATCGGTGAAGCTGAAGTTTCAGGCCACGTAAGTAAAAGGGTTCTGCCCCAGTAGGGGCCACTATAAACCCTGACACAGTCACTTAGGCGTAATTAAGGTATATAATTATGCACAGTTTCAGCTGTGGTTAAGAAGCTGAAGACAGTCATGTGGAGATTGTGAATCTAATTCTGACAAATGGAACTGCACCTCTTTTATGATTGCTAGCCTGCATCGTAGTGATGAATATCCGGTTGTAAAAAATGATTAGTCCAGAACTTAAAATATGTGTCGTTAGCGCGGCTCTCGGTGCCAAATTATGCGAGGCGCGCACCGTCAGCAGGTGCGGACCAGGCTGCCGAGGAAACCGACGGCTGGCAAAGAAACGCCGTCGATTAATTATGCCGTAAAGACGGACGGGTGCTGAAGCGAGGTGCGCTTCCTGAGCCATTGCTGTCGGCGGCGGAGGAGAACCAGCCGTGGCGGCTTTTTCCAGGTCCCCGGCGGGGTCCTGCGTGGGTGCGGGTTTGTGAGGATCAGCCAAAAGGCAGAAGCCCGTTTCTACGAGTCTGCACGGTATGGACCCTGCGGCCGCTTTGTCTGCTCTGCGCATCGCTGATCTGGCATTTTCTCGCTCTACTTTGCGTCTTTCAGGGTTTGACGGAATTCTTCCCAAACGAAAGCCGTTTTTTAAAAACTTGTATTGGAACGTTCTTGTAATAGGCAGCGGACAGTGGTTCTTGGGGAAATGGCCGGTTTTGCCTCGGATAACACCAATCGATTCTGTCTTGCTAAAATTTTTCAAAAGTTTCAGTTCATTTTTTTTTGATGATGCGAGCAAACTGCATTTTTTAGAAAACAAGAGAATGGCTGACATTTTCTCGGGATGAATGTGAAAGTGATGATGGATGGCAAAAATTTAATATTGGCCGACTTTTTGGGTGAAATTATTGGATATTTTTTTCACGTTAGGATTTAGAAATGATTTCAAATTTTACAGATGCAGACCCACAATCAGCTTGTTCTTTATCATTATTAATCATAATTTCAAGAATGAAGTATTCCAACATCTTACAAGTTGTGGTCATTTTCTGCAAATTTTCAGAGTGTTTCTATAAAGATCGATTAAAAGTCACATATGAATTGTTATATGGAGAAAAGATTATCAAACTATTTAATTCCAGTCCAGACCAGTGAAGCCTCTTTTCCAGACTGGATACCACCTCTGCCAGTCATTTGATAGCCTCTGATGCTTATCAATTAGGATGTTAGTTTCAAAAAAAGGGGGCTTCACACTTTGACAAATACTGTGTAAAGAATCAGTCAGATTTTGAAAAGAAAGGAAGTCGAGAAAAGGTGTGAACAGTTTTAAGGCCAAATTCCTTCACAGAGTGACGTGACTCATCAAGGCCAATCTGATTTTCGGAAGAGGCATCTTATAATAACTTGCCAACTATAATTACCCATATGTCTGTTTGCTGTGTGTGTGTATGGAGCCTACAGGGGTAATTTAAGGTAATTATGCTCAGCAGTCTTAATGATTATCCATGCGTACATCTGCTTTTCCAGTACAGGATCTCAGAGACGGCATGTCAGTGGTCTAGTAATGCAGTCCCTTATGGTTAAATGAGGTCCCAGGTAACTAAACCCATGTAATTCTACTGAAGGATGTTGAGGTCAGTCATCCATGTTCATCTTGCCTCCTTCGGTCATCAGTCCTGGTCATAAAATGTCTCCTGTACTGTTTTTAACAACAATATTTCTCATTCACCGTATGCACCAGAGTTTAGGGTCGTGTGCTGTTGTTAATCCAATCAGGATACACAAACCGTACTTGACTAGTATTAGGAATGTCATCTAATGAGTTTAATGAGTGAATATATCTAATTATAATATTATATAATATTAGTGCTATAATTAATGTTCTCTCCTATCTTTTCCAGTCTGTGCTGTGCTTTTGGAAGGTTCATGTGTGCAGTGTAGATTTCATTCTTTGTGTGATGACTTTTGAAGCACCATTTAATAGACTGAATGGTGTGCTTGTGTGATGTTTCTTCTCATATTAGGCAATGTTGGGATGTTGCTGAGGCCTGCAGACCAGAAGCTGCAGGCAGTTACCCCCCCTTGCAGAAATGTTTTGCACACTCCGCTTTCATTCAACGTGACGCCCCCTCCTCAGAACAAACCATCGCCTCCTTCTTCCAGTTTGACACGTCGCAAGCTGTTCAGATCCTGGCCAGAGGCCAGACTCAAAAAGAACTGAGAAATGTAACCGGCTCCTTCCTGTGGGAGTCTTCCGGAAGCTTCCTTGGCTGACCTGTGGGCGGCACGGCAGTGTGACTTGTTCCCCCGCTTGACAAGTTCACTCTGACCTTCCGACCTGCTGAATCCACAGAAGATTCCGGATGCTGGTCGGTGTCCCTATAAACTAAAACTCTCATTCTGGCTCCTTATGGCTGCTTCGATTTAATCATTCAACATTAAAACAAGCATTGATTCAGAATCAGAAACCTTTTATTTGGCAAGTACAGAAAACACAAAAGATTTATTTCGGTGCATGATGTGTACAATTACACATACAATCAACACAACACAAATAATAAAATAGAGAGAGAAATTAAAATAAAAATAAGCATACAGACATGTAAATAAAGGTGAAAAACCCATATGTGGAGCAGAAAGAGCCTTTGGGTGTCTGGTAATAAGTTTATGAAGTCAATAAGAGTACAAAATTAATTCATTGGTGAATAAGACCATTCATCCATAGTTTACAGTTACTCTCCCTCATAAAGAATCAAATTTTGAATCTGACACAATCACGCAAGGAACATAGTTTTGCTTCTTATCAAGATTACCTCTTGTTTGTTTTGCTGAACAGCCTAATTAGACCATTGGTTACACTCTGTGTGTGAAATGGAAAACAAAACTGTAGGAGCCGCTTTCATTCTGTAATTTGCAGGTGGAGGTCTTTGATTTCATGCCAGAACTTTGACTTCGGTGGCCTTTGACAGACACCGGTGACGGTGACACGTCCCAGAGAGGGAACAGTCACCGTACCTTTGAGTGTGTAGTACTCTCACGATCGTCCTGTTTCGTATATGTGTGTAAGAATCAAGTGCTAAATTCCTCAGAAGACCCGGTAAGCTGTCACCTGCTGGCCAATCTGTGGTCCTCTGGGTGGAGCTTCCAGAAGGAGCTGGTGGGTCTTTAGAGTGAGGAAGGACTTGGCAAAAAGCTGAGGAGCTGGAAACTTCTCGAGCGATTATCGCTTATATCTGGTTAGCAGCGGCAGGGTTAGAATTGCTTGCAGCTATAGTGGCTCCAGACGGCCGATGTCACTCTGTCATGGTCATATACCTGCCCCAGGGCTACTCATCTGATCACCTCAGAGATTTGAACACTGCGGCAGTCAGGCTGGACAACAGACTGACCGATCATGGGCGTTTAAGCGAGTCAAGTGGCAATCGTGGTTACAGTTATTGCAATTAGCCTGGGCAGGGCTAACATTAGGTTAGCTTTTCTTCTTGGGTCAAAAGTGATTGAAAGAGACAGTAACTGAGTTGCCTCATGCTCCCCTACCTGCTCTTGGCTGCAGGACTATGGCCTACCTCTCTGTGCTTGGGCTCGATCGTGGTGCAAACCGTCTCACGTTAATTACGATTCCACAGGTCCCAACTTCTGACAACCATAATTAGCGGCATTATGTAGCCTTAGCCTGTAGCTTTTGTTCTTTTAACTCCTGACCACCTAATTCATTTGAACTTCTAAAAGACCTTTTAAAGCAATGGCTGGGGTTTAGCGCTGGTTAGCCGCCGGCTAGCTCCTTCCCGCTGCTTGGCTGGCCTTACGGCCTCCCCCTCTCATTAATTGATAACTCTCGTTCGTTGCCGGGGGCCCTAATGCATTTACTGTTCTCGTTTATTTTTTGCCTTTTTAACTCGGATGTTTTTTTTTTCCCCCCCGACTCATCCTCGTGTCTGCCAGGTTGCAATGGGAGCTGCGGTCCTCTTGATCAGCCATTAGGCCGGGTTATCCCATGTCGGGGCTCCAAAGTGTGCTCTCACACGGGCCTCTGGAGAGCGTGGCCTCGTGAACACCAGGCAGTGGGGGTGGTGGGGGGGGGGGGGTGTGCTTTTAAAGCTCAACATTCCATCACGAGGAGCCCGAAAAGGAGCCAAAGGACAAGATGGATTTTCAGCGTCTTCCACCTTCTATTAACAAGGTGCTTCTGGACAGTCACGTTACGGAAATTTAACCGCTGTTTCAGTTTTCAGATAAAGCGATGCATGTGCTGTTTTTTATAAATCTTTCCCCTCCTTTTTTAAGCACAAATTATCTTTCAAAACATGTTACCGTTTACTGGAACTTTTATTGGAAGGTTAATTGTCCCGAATCAGCAACCGTTAGCTATCAAATGCACTGCGACTTTGCAGGGGTTGGTTGTGGGTTTAATTCCCAGCCCCAGCTCTGTGTGTGAAGCTTGCATGTTCTAACAAAATAGGTCAATCGGTGTCTCTAAATAGCATGTAGCATGTTAGTGTGATGGACTGGCATCCTGTCCATGGTGTCCCCTGTCTTTCCAGGGACAGGCCTCCCATGATCCTCTGTCGGATTAGTCGTTTCGGAAGACGGATGGCAGATTTGCTAGTCGCGTTTTGATCTTTGCTGAAAGACTGACGGTGCGTGTCATAATGGGACACTTCTTCCCTTAAACATTCCGAACACCGGTGCATCTCTGCCGTTAATCCCTGATCCTGGCTCAGTCTCCCTCTGCAGTGCAGCGGATTCAGGAAGAGCGGATGGATTCTGAACTCTGCTTTGGGAGTGACTGAACAATCAATTGAGAAAATATAGAGGCAATTACAGCATCTCCCCCTCACTGATAAAATAACTGCAAGGGAGGGGAGGAGACATAAATAAATAAAGTCAGATAAATAAATGTACAGGGGCAGAAAGGTCTTGGCCACTGTGACAGTGGTGTAGTTAATGAGCTGTGTCACACGGCCCTAATTAAAAGCAGCAAGGTCCACCATATCCCTTTCAACTATAATTTCGAGGGATCCAAAAGTTTTATTTTTCCCACAGTAATAAAAAGTTGCATTCAGAAGTCCATAAACTGTATTACACCTGAAGGTGCCATGAGATGATTTACAGAGGACCCGGCGGGCTGACTTTGAAATTATGCTAGTCAACAAAAGATCCGACGTTTGAAGATTTTATACGTCTGTCGTCCCCTTGGCGGACGGCATGATTAAATCTGTCACTTTGAAAAAGGGGAATTTATATGGGAAGGAAGAATGTTTTTACTGGGGACGTCAGGTGCTTTTCAGATGCCTGGCGAAAAAAAATACAGCGCATAAGGCCTACTTAGGTAATATATTGCCTCTGTTTATCATTAGTCATTAATGGCTGATCCACCCTTACGCGGCGGCATGGGATTATCATCAGTGACGCAACGGCATGCAAACCCTGACAGAAACGCGTCTTTTTTTAGAAAGTGCTGGCATGGGAAAAAAGAGAGTGAGAGGAAATAAAGAAATAAACCTTCAAATAGCAGGAGAAATCGGGAAAAAAAACAATGAAATATCGGCAACACGCGGATGAAACGGAAAAAAGCACAACATAAAAAGCAACCGGGGGGGAAGGAGCCGAGGGGAGAGGGCTTTATTCACGAGCAGCTGTCAAATAATAAAGGTTATTAAAGGCGGAAAATCAGCCCGTTTTCCAACCCATGAAATTATTTTAACAGCGTTCACGGCAATTAATAAATGAGGATCCTGTTCATCGCATCAAATTAAATGGAAAATTAGTGTACCCTGCAAGATCATCAACAGTCCGATTTCAAACGCGTGTTCCTTCATTAAACGTAATTAGACATTTACCCCTTTGAGCGCTCCTTCGTTTGGAAACTCCGGTAGTTCGGAGTTCAGACTCGTCTTTATGTAAAGACTAGCGACTGCTCCAGGGTTTCGGGAATGGAAACGTATAGCCACTCTGCAGAGATTAATTATGTAAGTTTATGTATGAACTTGAAAACAGTTTAAATTGCCTTTATATGCCATATATATTACATATATAGACCACATGGTTATATATATATAATATACATATAATTTTATGACATGCTTTTATTGTATTATTTCGTTGTTTTTATGTTGTTGATTTTTATGCAAGATTATACAGGGGTTCTAAAATTAATCAATATAATGTAAGATGTTGCATAATATGTACCAAATCCTTTTACTTTTATAAATAATTGTGTTATCCTAATCCTCCCCCTTAAGAGGATTTTCTAAACATTTAAATTTTTAATAGAAATTTGTTTTCTTGTGATAGCGTATTTGTGTGACTGTTCGTCTGCACAGTTTTCTTTGTGTGCTTGTTTAGGTAGGAAAGTTTGAGGACAACAATAATCGCTTTCTGTATAAATGCTTATTTCCTGGGCCTGGTGACTGTGGCCTGTAGGTAAGCTGGTGATCGGCCTCAGTGTACCTTATTCCCAGGGGAGCTGAATTGTACGATTCCTCTGTTGTGATTCATACTTTTTACATTGATTACCTGTTGATGTTTGACTTTTGTACATAGAAATTCTTATTCGCACCATCAAATCAGTTACAGTAACAAGACAAGATGGCACAACACATAACAAAGGCACTCAAAAAAAACATCAAAGTAGATCTATAACTAGGAATAAAACAGGTTTGTGACCATTCCGGAATGCATTCCTCAATTCCAATCCAATTCAGGAAATGGAACTGGAGTTTAAATCTCCCTGAGATTCTAATTCAATTCCAATTCTGTTCCCCATAGTTTATTTATGATCTCAACTCCAGTTCCATTTCCTGATTTGGATTGGAATTGATGAATGTATTCCGGAATGGCAACAATCCTGGAATAAAATAATACGGAAATCAAAGTGCAATATGCAATGTAATGCTCTGTCCATTAATGTGTACTGTGCCTTTTTGAGTTGCTGGACTGCAGAGGGATATAAATATTTTGATCTCTTAATGTAAAAAATGAATATCTCTGTAAATTTTAAAATATACTTATAATGATGTTCTGTAAGCTGTTTAAAAATACTTTTGGATTTTGAAAATGCCAGAGATGTTATGTGTTTTTAGCATGTACCTGGTGCATGTTTGTCAAATCATACTGTTTTGTATGATAAAAGCATTTTTTTGCTACCGTTATTAATAACTCAGAATGAGCTTCCCCGAAGTGTAAAAAAAGACAGTGGTCTCCAGCAATGTTTCCTCTGCAGTGTGTTGATCATGGATTTCCAGCTGTCTGAAATTGTGGCTGAGGGGGAATTGGATGACGAAGGGGTTGTGGAAAGATCTCTCTGGCATCCTACGGACGAGCCTGCTTCGCTTCCTGCTCTGCTGCTGAGGGTCGTGTGTGTTCTCAGTTCATGAAGCAGTTCTGCCTTTGATTTAAGTCTCCGGGTTACCTAATGGAGATGTGGCTACACTGCCGACACAGGACTCGAGCCGGCGACCTTCTGATTACAGTCAAAGGGGCTTGACCTGCTGCACCACGTACTGCCCCCTGGTGGAGACCATGGAGGTACACAGCCATGTCCTTATAGCTATGCCGGTGGCCGAGGTTTGGCATGGCATATTTGCTACGGTGATTAATTTCTATGGTGACAGATGATGGCTCCATGAGGCCAGATGGATGAAATAAATCGGGTGGAGGAGGCTGGGTTGGCAGATCAGGTCTCCCAGTAAAAGCCCTTTTACCCCCTGTGGAAAAAAAAATCTACATCCCTGGGCCAGAGTGACAGATGGATCAATCCATCACTGTACAGCGGGGGGAGTTCAGTAAAGTCTGCGAGATATCCGGCACCCCAAAACAAGTGGGCTGCAATGGGACTGATTTGCACTCGACCGTCGTGATAAAGCCCAGATGGAGGATTGCCCCCCCCCAAAAAAAAAATGTGGTTGGAACCCTTCAGTGATGAATGACCTCAATCCCCCGATGGATACATGAGATAACCTACAAGTTTTATAGGGTATGTACTGGCATAAAACTCACCACCGCTGATAGGGCCGCCAGACTAGCTCCTCGTTTATAATTAATAAATATGTTTATTTATACATTTTAGTATTAGTTTAGTCTTATTTTTCCCTGCTACAGCGTAGCTGAAATAGTGTCTGTGTGTGTATGTGTGCATGCACATTAGGGATCTGCTCATTATGATAGGGACAAGAGAGAGATAGTAGGGGTCAAAGGTCACAGGCCGCCCATGGAGCCAGATGAATTTCCTATGCTGATGTGCAGTAGGCGCAGGCGTGCGATCTGCTCTCCCTGCGCCAGCTGAGCAGCCCGAGCTGGCCCAGTGCCATCGGGCCAGACGTTTGACTCCCTGGTGAGAATAAACAACGGTGGTGGGCGGAATGGCAACAGCAAACCCCTTGGATGTCTGCGCTGTGGCTGGGGGGCGGGCGGGGTCTCGGGCTAAACCCTCACAGGACGGTGGCCATGGACTCATATTCCCTGGGTTTTTGAAGCACTGCGGCACCAATAACACTCTCGCGGAACGCTTAAAAACCTTCTGTAGCGCAATCAAGGGCCCTTGTTCCCGTGTGTGCAAATAAGCCTGCCACCCGCTCTTATCGTGCCAGGAAGCCATCCTGGGCAGCGGGCACCCCCGAAGCTCATTGGATATGCTCCCTCATGTCTATCCTGCGTAAGTCTGCATTCCGGCTGCCCTCAAACCTCCCCAGGTACCATCGCAGACCCGACTACCAAAGGACGTCCCCGCCTGGTTCCACTCACCCTCCCTCGCTGACCCCGGGAATGTTCTCCAGTTCTGAAGCTCGGCCCGAGTGGCGTGTCATGGGGGTTTGAGGTGGCATTACGTGGCCATCCTGCCTCAGCGTTGTGGCGTTCAGACAGCGTTAAGGGGGCTTCCTCACCGTGGCGATGTTAGGCGGTAATGTCCGTCTGGAAAGGTGCCCGTTAATAGAGGAAATGCTTTTAGCACCATTAAATTCACTTAGGGGATAATGGGGAACATATTATTCTTTTTAGACATTCATCTATGAGCGAAGCAGGGTTCATAAGCACCAGCTAGCTATAAAGAGGCGCCCTCTAGTGGTCATTCTGCACTGATTTTTAAACACTGATACATTTGCTCTTGGCTTGGAATTAGGCCCGGAAAGAACGACGGAGATGAAAAACACCACCTGACCCGTGTCAAGAGGAGTGTCGGGAAAATCACAGGCATTTTTTCAGATGCTTATATGCCTTCTGACTGTAACATGGATGATTCTTGAAACTCCGAGAAAATTGGTGTTGTGTAACGTGCTTGTGGTTTATTAGTTTATGGGAAGTCGGTTCAATCACCAGATGGCCATTTAAAACCCATTTTCAGTGTCTGTATTGTTTCTGCTCTGATTTGAATAGTTATTTGAATATTACTCAGCATTGTGTCTACAGAATGAAGAGCACAGTGTGTGAGGAAAGATGTACGTCCACAGAGCTTTGTGCTCAGAATGCAGGATAACTTTGGGTTATAAATGAACTGAAAATGAGAGCCTGAATGGAACATTTCATGAAACCCCTCGTTCTTCTCCGGCAAAGAGTCAGAGTTATCAAGCAGAGCAGCTCCTGGTCATTTTCAGACAGATCAGTCGTTTGTGATCAAAAGTTCACCAAATAAGATGCACCATATTTTCTTGGATCATGCAGTAATTATGCCCAGGAATTGTCCGTATTCATGCAATTCTCGGAAGTCGGTGAGGTGTATTTGTGAAATCTGTGTTCCACTTTATGTAACTGACATCTTTTAGAGCCAATGAAAATGGAAGGGAGGGACACTTGGCGGCCAATCCCATTTGAAGGGGGAGTGGGCACCCTATGACTGGCACACGATCAGCACCTATGAGCCACAGCGGCCACAGACTTCAATTTTATTCAGAATGTGTGAAATATGCTACAGTTCTCCTACCATCTCCCTGGTTGTGCCAATTCTAACGTTCTCTAAGGACCTTCTTCTATATATTGAAATACGCAGACATTTAATAACTCAGCAACCTGCTATATGACTGCATTAACTCTGATGTATAGATATCGATGCAGATATACTGCCCTATTTATGCTGTTTGACTGCTGTACTGTAACAGGGCTGGCCTGCTAGAGGTCTTTTTGGTGAATATTTGATAACTATATAAATCTAGGAAGCAGTGCTTTGCCATTTCATTGGATTCTTCTTGGTCGACACAAATGTTGATTTTCCAGTTTCTCTGGTTGAGCCGGCTGACGTCAGTGATGTCGACAAAGCCGAAGTCATTGAAGATTGTGAAATAGGGGGGGGGGGCATCTACGGGTGCACCCCCAGTGTGGGGCAGCCAATCTCCAGCGGAAGAAAAGCAGAGGAAGGTTCCTCATCTGCTGGAGTCCGTTTCATCTGCCTGTCTCTGCGCACCATGCTGCCTAGCAGCAATGTCCCCCTGTTAGCGCAGCCAACGGGCGAAGAAAGAGCCAGTGCTGATTGGTTTGCGTCTAGCAACAGGTAGGGTCCACAGAGAAGAAGTTCTGGCTTTTTTGCCAGTGGAAATTTCGACTAAGCCAGGCTGTGCCCAGAGCCATGTGGCAGCCCTGCCAGGGGTCATTCTTCCCTGTCCTTGGAGTGTGTCCCTCGCAGAAATCAGGGTGATCATTGGCCTCAGTCCTACTGAAGCAGATCCCAGGTACAGTAATGCTATAGTACAGGTGGGTCCACATGTAGGTTCACCGTAACAGTACAGTTACATCGTAACATCAGTACATGAATATTCCATCCATCCATTTTCTTTAACTGCTTGTCCTATGCAGTGTTGCTGGGGGGTCCAGAGCCCATAACAGAAGCTAGGCACCAAGCAGGGAATAACCCACAGACAGGGCACTAACCCATCGCGGGGGGGTGGGGGGAACCGGAGTCCCCAGAGGAAACAACATACAACATGTAACATGCAAACTCCACACCTTGAGCTGGGGCAGGGATTTTCCCTGGCCTCAGAGGTGTGAGACAAAAGTACTAACCGTGTGGTGTGTCTTAGCCGTTAGCTCGGGTAGGGTCACGCGGAGTCACCCACCATGTGGTGTATATTAGCTGTTAGCCGTTAGCTCGGATAGGGTCACGCGGAGTCACCCACCATGTGGTGTATATTAGCTGTTAGCCGTTAGCTCGGGTAGGGTCACGCGGAGTCACCCGCCATGTGGTGTATATTAGCAGTTAGCCATTAGCTCGGGTACGGTCATGTGGAGTCACCTGCCATGTGGTGCGTCATAGCTGTTAGCCGTTAGCTCGGGTGGGATCACACATGACCAGCAGCTAGAGTGATGCCTCTTTAGACAGAGCAGGATGTGTAAACGGGAAATCAAATCAAAGTTTATTTATCAAATGTATAACAGTGCAGCACAGAGTAGTAGATGCAGGCAATGAGTTTCCGTGAGAACTCACTATAGTAAAGTAAATAAAAGATAACAGAATAGAATAATGAAATCCATAATAATAGCCTGATCAGGTGTGTTCTAAAGGTGAAGACCATGGATAGTTGTAAGGAGGCATAGATATCATCCACAGCGACGCCAAACCTCATCTCAAGGATTTAAATATGTTTTTTTCGCCTGTAAGGGGGACGATGCTCTCCTCTCTCTCTGTACATTCACGTCCGCTCTGCCTTTCGCCAGCCCAGCTGGCATTTATATCCCATAACCGTCAAAGTCAATAATGACTCGCCGGGCGTCGCCGTTGCTGAGCGGAAGCACGAAGGTTGGCAGCCTGCCGCGGAATCGCTTTTCAACACCTCACAATATCTAGTGTCTATCACAGGCATCTTGACGGTCTTTCTCTTGTCCCCCTTTGTGCTTTGTTATTTCACAATAGGCAAGATATTCAAATGTTTAGCCTTGAGAAACAATGGCCAATACATCCGATGATAGCCATTTGTTTGGAAGTCCAGCGGAGCCTCACTTCAGTCTGTCAGTAAACAGGTAAACATCCTTTGTCTCCACAAAAGAGTCCCATATCTCAGTGTCAACACATTTTATGAAAGCAGGCAGACTTTCATTGATGCTGCTGTCGCTATTGGCACTATTGATGAGGGAACTCAAGAGTTTTGCTGCCTCGAATGTCTCTCCAAACATGAGAGGCACGTGAGCATACAGACGACATTTGCACAGTATTTCTGGATTGAATTAAAGGCTTGAGTCATAATTAAACTGTACGGGTTTGCTGACCTTGTATATATGCTTTGGACATCCATGAGAAAGCAGACCCTGTTGTTATGTCAACTAAAGCATTGTTAAATCCCCTTTATTTCCTCTAGAGGAAAATTAATAATCCGATAAGGAAACGTTTGCTCAGTGTTTCAGGAAACTGGAGCTCTGACTTAAGCTGGATATGTAGGCTATACATACAATGAATGGGCAGGTGTCAAAGAATTTTGATTTATGCATCTAAGGAGAAAAAATAAAGACTTTGGGATGGTTCTGGGTGATTATTATTCCTTAAGAAAGTTCCTTGGAAAGTTCCATGTTGTTGTAGGCAAAATCCAGCTTCTGATCATTGGACACGGCCGATCTGTGCAAGGTTAAAGGCTGGGTAGACAAAAATTGAACGTTACTAAGGATGCTTTTGCACAGTGCTGTTTACAAATGTGCTCTCAGTATGAGCGATTTTTAGTAAATATTGTAGTAGCAGAATAATCGACTTTGGTCCAAGGTTATGTACCTCTAATTTCCGCAACATGATATACTTTGTTGAACAGGAATCCTGTGATGTTTAGCAGCGCTAAGCGCAGAGGACACTCCAGTTAGGCCACATTTAGCTAATACCTGCCTTCCTGTATCTTCTTCTCTTAACAGTGTCTTTGGTTTCTCACACCCGACAGTGTTTGTAGTCTGTGCTGTGAGGTCTGTTAGCGCTGCAGTAACTTATCGGTCTTGCCTGGATAAGTTAATGACTGCTGCCACTTTTGCTACTTAACTACCTTGCAGCAAAAGTGCAAGGCCGGATTTGGGCACGGCAAGAAGGATCAGGGACTTTATTTGTGGAGTCAGGAGAGAACTGGTTTGTGTTCAACACAGTGGAAACACACAAGAAAGAAAGTAGGCATTGGGCTGTGGAAAGGGTGCCGGTAGGGTGTGGGGTCAAACATCAGGATCTGGGTGAAGCTGAGGGAGCAATCTTGCTAATAAGTCATATGTGAAGTGGAGGAACAGGCTCATCATCCCCACATTTACAAGATATGCTCACTACTCCCCGACTATACAGCTAGAGTCATATACTATGCAGGTATATTTTTAGACTCAGTGCTAAATGTGCATTTGCAAAACAATATTATGCTTCCTTTATACAAGTCAAATGGCTGTGAATTGTAAAAGTAACAAAAACATTTTTATTGAGCCATTTGCTTGAATATAAATCGGCACGCTCACAACTCCTATTGTGCAGAAATACTGCATTATACTGTACACGAGGCTTCCTGAAAATCGGCACGTGAACAGACGTGCAGCTTTATTATGTATCATCATGCATGCATTAGGCATCGCATTGCATGCATTACAGAAAATAAATGAACTAGCGCTGAATGCATGCCATTGAGGTTCGCTGCCTCGGATATGAATAGCTTCTGTTTTTCGATTCTCCTCCAGTCATTTGTGGCATCTGGGGAGATGATCGCGCCTGAGTGGTTCCCGTCGGGGCATGTTTGATTCTTGGGGAATCTAGTGTGAATTCTGCGTCTTTTAGGTGTAATGTGTTTTCCCCCGCCTAAAGTTCCCCCTAATATAAAATGGAACTTAATTGATCTGCGTGTGGGGAAATTTCTTTGTCCGGTAACAAATAAGAAATTCGACAAATGATAATGTAAACAGAAATAAATACGACAAAGAATAATGCATAAATGGAAATCAGTCATAAAATAAGCCGAAAACTAATAGATTAAATATATTAGAGAACTGTGCAAAACAATGTACTACTATGGTAAATATAGTGCAGCTGTTGTGCGAATGACAGTTGTGAAAAATGGGATATGTACCTTCATGGTCTGTTTACAGTCTGTACATGCTGAATACCGCAAGGGGAGGTGTGTGAGGCTCGAATTTGAGTGTCTGGTTAAAGAGACAGATTAGTGCTGGGCACCTGTGCACCGATTAAAGCAGACTTTGGCTTCCTTCCTGTAGTTTTATTTTCTATTGCTTGAAGAAAATGAAAGTAAAATAAAAGCTACTGGCAGAGATTCTGAGGATGCTTAACAGAGGCAGCAGCACGTAAACAACGGCACTAGCGGTTAACGTCCACCGCGCCGGAGCTAGCTAATGTCAAACTCTGTCGGTGGGCTTGAGGCCCTCAAAAGTAGCGAATACTGACAAACCACTGAAGGTGTCAAGGTGGCCCCGAGACGGCGGCCTGCATTAGACGTCGTCGAGGGGCTCACGTACGCTGAAAGGGCTACAGAAATTCTTTGATATACCCGCCCATCTTGAATTGAGCGAGACTGAGGAGTTACAGGCCCTTTATGAGGATTTGAGAAAGTGGAGAAAGAAATCGACAAGTATATATATGTGACAGACCTTGGGATGTTAGCCAGCACTTGAGATTTGGAGGGAACATTAAGGACTCGCTGATAAAAGCTGGCTACACGGAGAGGCTGTGAAGAGAAGGCAGGACAAATATGCGCAGCGAGTAGAACGACCTCTAGATGCAATGTCGGGTCAATCAAAGGCAGCTCGCTCAAAGTTAATGCGCTTCGGTATGTGACCGCGCTTGCTATTGGCTGGCATCCTGTCGCAAATGACTCAGCAATTAGCACGTCGGGGGCAAAGTCAGACGCCCCACAAAGAGACTCGACAGTCTCGTCAGTGGCTAAGAGATGAAAAGTCCAGTGATGCAAAGCGAAAACCGACCTGCGGCGTGATACACGAAATGGACGAGGACTAAGAGGCGATGTCACTGGATGGTGGGCGACATGCGGCATCATAGCGACAGTCGTTTGTCTTGTTCCCATTTATTTCCCGAACACAGACACTTGTGATTGGAAAGACAATCTAAGTCTTGGTACATATAACAAGAACAAATCACAGCCATTCTGCAAAAAGCAGGCTGTACACATTCAGCTTGAGAACATCTTGATATCGATAGCATCGCAGGACGAGTGAGTGAGCGTCATCCATCAACGGTGGGGCTCATTAAGGAGTCTATAAAAATGTCTTTGAGGCAGATGTTTGACAGGAAGCTACCAGATACAGACGGATGCCAATCATCAGCCCGGTGAGGCCAAGTATCCACCAGGCTGCAGCTTCGCAGATGAAGGCCTTAAGGCCCGACTTGCTCCGGCTCTAATGAGGAGGAGTCAAGTGAGCTTGCAATCTCTATCGATTTAGGGCCATTAAATAAAACCTTGAAACGAAATCGGGTTCCTCTGCTCGCTGACGTCTCACCTGACCCATCAAAGGCAGGAGTTTTCAGAGTGTGATGTGGCAAATGGATCCTGGCAAAGAGGTCCATATGATCCAGGCTGTCTGGGTGAAAACAAGTATGATGATGAATCAATGGCATTTGCTCACAGACGTCAGGAGAGGAACATTGAACTCGATACAGACAACGTCTTAACCAGAAGATGAGGGGTGCTGTACATTGTTGTCGACATACGATGAGCTGCAGGTTTCCGTAGTTAAATTTACAGCCCTTACAGCTGAGGTCTCAAACTCAAACAGCCTGTGGGTCAATCCTTCATTTTCTACCTTGTAATTTTTTCATTTAAGTGGTTTGTTTCCTTATAGATTAGCAGAATAAAGATGTTATATGTTTTTTTTTTTTTTGCTTTCTCTTATTTCTCTTGTGGCTCATAAAAATAGCTCAGGTGCCCCCCTTAGGGGAAAAGCTCTTAGACAGTGATCCGCAGGTCATTTGAGTTTGAGATCTGTGCATTTCAGAGAAACCAAACCCAGAAATTTAAGGGTGTGCAAAGGTTCCTGGGGATGGGGGCTTAATGGTCAAATTTGTGTGACCATCTCCTAACCAATGGTGAACTTCCTGTCTGTGAACTTCACTAGGATATCAGTAGGACTTTGTGTCTTAACTCCAGCTGGGAACTGTTTCTTCACGTTGGAAGAAAATGGAAATATGTGGCAGGGATGGGAATGGTGTGACTGAGAGAGACACTTGTGCTAGAGTCAGAGAGCTGGGAGGTTGTTGTGAAACTGTGTCCTCACCTTTCATTTTATTCATTTGCTCTTTGTCGTCAAATCCTCCATGGCACTCCCACAGACATCAGTCGTCAGTCGCTGATCATGTGATGCACTTCCATTTTGGGTTTCAGTTCTATAGTGTCAGTCTTCCAAACATTTATACTGCAATACCAAGCTTCAAGCTTACAGATTTGCAAAGAAAAGGTGGCATCACTTACAGTAAGCTAAAATGCACTGTCTGGGAAGCTAGAAACAACAAATAAGTATGACACATTTTGAACAGTCTGACATTTCTCAAAAAAATTTCCTCAGCCTACATGTTGTGAATTCTGTCAAAGGACACCTCACGTACGTCTATGTAGAGCAATTTCCCAGACCGCAGCACTGGGGATTCGCACGGCTGATGTGCACGACAACTAAAAAGCTTGAGAACATTCTATTTTATTAGAAATTATGACCGTCCCACCCTGAGACCTCCCAACCGGTGAATCTCACACTCCGTATTGATGGGGAGGCACATGCGCTGGGAGATGTTCTCTTTTGATTTTCACTTTCATTATACTTTCCTCTTTTTAGACAAATGAGGCTGCTTGTACTTTTAGTCAAACCCCTGCGACTGCTTCGTAGATCACCTCGCGTCACGCCGTACACCTGAATGTCACAAGCATCCGGATTTACTGCTGCCTGGAATCATGCATTTCCCTGAGTATCTTTTGAATAGGATGCCTGTTCTGCAATCAGTGAGCGCCTGTGTTTGCGTGGATTTCCTGTCGCTGCCCCGGATTTGTTCCTAAATGGCTCTGTGTGTGTGTGTGTGTTTGTGTGCTCCATGATGGACTGACATCCTGGCAGTGGTGTGGACTGACTTTCTGAGCCCAGTGATGATGCTCTTTAATACTTCATGTGTCGATCCTCTGTTCAGTGGAATATTCCGCTTAAGTCAATTTTTAACCGAAAGTTCTTTACTTGCCTGACTAAATAAGCATATTACACAACGACCCGAAGGTTTTGGAAAATTGATCTTCTGATCACTTACTCTGTACAGGGACAAATAGGACACAGAGCATATCCCAGGCTTCACACAATCACACTCTTCAGGAAACTAAACACCTATTAGGCTACCTGCATGTCTTTGGATTGCAGCAGTGATCCCAGGCAACATCTACGCATTCAGCAGCAGTGGGATTCAAGTCCCCAACCGTAGTGGTGTGAAGCAACTACGCTAAACCCCCGAGCCAGAATGGCCGCCTGTTAAATTGATTTCATTTAAAGCAGTAGAGTTTAAGATTTCAGTCCGATGGTTCATAACGCTCCCTCACTACCACGCAAGGCTGTGCCACTGGGTGCAGGGGGCCTCAGCTAACGACCACACTAGGCTCGAATCTCTGCCCGCGCCGAAAATTACGTTTCGCTCGATACTTCGGCATGAGTTCAAATAAAAACATAGACCGTGAACATGCTTCCTGTGGCTCCCGGCATTTTTGTGCTCGTCGTACTCCTCTGCCCCCCCCCCCCAAACCCGCTCACCGATATAAATCACAGAGAGAGCCTGGGGTTCGTCCTCCGCGCCTATCTGCTGGGAGTCTTCAAGCGCCGCCGGGATAATGAATACCCTTCGGATAATTAGATAGTCCCTGTATATCTGTCAGAATGGAGGCCATCAGAACAATAGCTAACATGGAGGAAGCGGGGGGAGGGCAGCCTTCCCTGAGGTGAAGGACAGATGTTGAGGGCCTCTTCGTTAAAATGTTCCATGGCATCTGGCCCTGTGGGCTACTGACAAATCGTTAGTTGCGCGTGTGAGCACCACGTAGCTTCGACGCCTGAGATGGGCCGTCCGGACAGGTGTTCTGCTGGATGGTGGACTTTTCAAGTGGTAGACCACCGAACCGATTGGCATAAAAGGTGCCTTGGTCCAGTCCATGGAGACCTGGCTCCTCCAAGATAAAGTGCTCCTTGAGGTTCAGCACAAACAAGGTTTGGATACATGTATATTTCAAAGGATGCAAATAAATGAACTTGTACAGCCTGTTTAATCAGAGCCTGGCTTGGCAAGAACCGACTTTTCCTTTGCTAAGGTTAAAGGCCAAGGTAGGCTTTGAAGATCACTACGGGTTTCTACACGACTTTCGTCCTTGAGTGGAATCTACAGCAGCCCAGGGTAAGACCTCACCTCTCTGTGCCGGCTTGGTGGCCTGCTGTCAACGGTTTTTGTGTGATTCATTGGTCAATTATGTGAGCTTCCGCCTTAGTGCTAAGCGACAGGACCCGTCTCTTTGCACAAAAGTAAGCATTGCGTAAGAGCCAGCAATGGGGAAAGAGAGTCAAAGCCCAGGGGTTGGCCAGTCGCTTGTTTGGGAAGTGGGCTAAACCAGCTGGTGACCAAGCGCACAATAATTCCCCCCCGGTGTATGCCTGGAGGCATCGCTTCTATAGGCCGAGGCAAAGCTGGATTACATAACCATGGCTGTGTTTGCTATTAGCTTAGGTCTGTCTAGAACAGGAAAGTGCCTTTGTTTGCTGAGGCCTGGAGCTGTTGTGTAGTAGAATGGGACCCTGCGTTCAAGTCGGGGTGGGAAGGTGGTTTATCTCCTGGGTTTTAGACTCCCACTGACTCTCAGCATGTGTGTGTGTGTCTAACAGACTTAGCTATGCCCACAATGCCCCCATGCTGGCGGGACAACTTGTCACCTTTCATCGGTGACGCTGCGGCGTTTTCTCCCATAATGCTTTGTTTGAATATGGCAAGCCTCTGCCTCTCACGGTTTAAATGCTGCAGCAATTGTCTCGTTTCCTCCTGGGGGGCGATGCATCGTCCCGGCTCTGACGGCGGGTTTAAAAGGCGGCGGCTTTTGCGCATTCATGAGGCGGCCGTGCTTTTCAGAGATTGCTCCGGAAAGCCGCTCTGCCGTAGGCCATCGGTGCAGCGGCGTTCTGTGAGAGCGCCGAAGATAAAATTATATTGAGAGGAATAATCTGAGGAGCCTGAAAGGTTCTGATCCACTCCGTATTGGGGAGAATGGCGTTGTCTGATCGCTGTGCGGCTAAGCGGGTTGAGCCGGGGCCTGTCTGGTGGAATGGTGACAGGAGGCGAGATGGATCTCAGGAGCTGTGTGGCCCCCCCCGATTTAATCCCCCCCCCACCCTGTTAACAGGTCCGCATCTTTAAGCAACTATATTATGAGGAACATGCAGGGGTGGGTTTATTGTTTCCGGGGCCCCACTCCAGAAGTCACATTGCCCCCTCTCAGCTGTTTTGAGAAACTAAACACATAGCTGGCAAGTAGAGTCAGAATAATTTAGCTAGCTGGCTGGTTAGTAGAACATGCTGCTTCAACATCTAAGAAGGAACATGTTTATTTAATATTTAGTGTAGTGACTGTGTGTGGCCAACAGGGGGCCCCCAAAGCTCAGGGGCCTCATATTAACGCGTGGATTGAGTGGTGGCAAACAGCGCTGCTGGGTATAAGGGTAGAATGCAAGAATTCTCTTTCCCGTGTGCGTAAACGGGTCGTGAATGAAATGGACGATTGAAAGGTCAGCCCTGTTTTTTATTCCTCCAGGACAAAATTGTGCTTTTTGGATTCTGAGGTGTTTTGAAAAAGTACAAAGAGATGCGGACGCTCGTTTCGTTAACCTGCAAATGCCACATTCGAAACAAAGTACAGCGACGCAGTAAAAATCGGAGGAGGTGCAGATTTCCTCGCGTGACGTCTACATCTTCTTTTCCCCAGACTAAGCGCTTTGCAATTTGCCCGCGAGGATCTGGTGTAATATATAACTGCCGCGATTCTCCATTTTCCTTACATAGCTGAAAGAGGTGGAAGGCTGGTCTGGAGTGAATCTGCGTGTGAGTCCATGACTGTGTGTGTGCAACGTCTTACCACGCCATGGTTAGAAACCGCGGAAACCACGTCTGGAATGAGCTGTACATCCATCTGTGACAATCCAATCAGATACTGAGAAAGATGGTGACATCCACACACTCTAGGGTACAGAGCTGACACATTCTTTAAAAGATGGACACAAGGTGAATGTCTTCAAAAAAATCAACACATTTCACACTCATGAGCTGGTACTGCTTAGCTGAAAAAAGATGGCCATCGCATGCAGATGCCCTTTATAGGAGTCATTGTAGTGGTAAATATTTTTGTCTTCATTTCAAGGTCAGAATTGTAGATTCTGTATATGTTCCTCACTGGGTACTCATTAGGGACAGGCCATCCCAGAGAATCATGGGTAATTAGTCATTGCCCTTTGCTGTCACACATACTTCATATGCCAATACCACCTGAATCTTTCTACATTTTGCTCATGGGGAAACTTCCTTTGTGCGGCGCAGTGTATAGCACCAGTGCTTCTGCCTTGCAGGATGCGAGTTGGGTACCTGCCCCTTGTCCGCACATGTGTGTGAGTGTGTGTGGATTAGTATTACATTTTTCAGGACCCCACAAAGATTTGTGAATGAAATCAAAATACTAAAAATGCCAA
>JAODJU010000038.1:14147938-14163080 GCA_026776725.1 Gnathonemus echidnorhynchus | reverse complement strand
GTGTGAGTGTGTGTGGGTGTATCGGGGGGGGGGGCGTTGTGCATCCTCTGGCCTTCTTCCAGGTACTCTGAGTTCCTCCCATGGTCCAGTGACATACCGGTTATGTGGAATGTTGTCTTAAAGCTGCCCTTAACCTGTGCCCCGCAATGGACTGGCATTCCATCCAGGGTATACCCAGCGATGCACTGGCGTCCCATCTGGGCATCCCGTCCATGGGTGTCCTCAGCCTTTTACCCTATGCACCCTGGAACCAGCTCTACAGGCTCAGTGACCCTGTTCTCGATAAGTGGTTATGGAAGACGGATGGATTAACTATACTTCAGTTTAGCAACACTGATGCAAGCTTGCTATCAAAATGAAATGCCATCCTATTAAAAACTAGGGTACCTTTAAACAGAAAATAGAAAGGTAAGCGGGCATTTCAATGAAAATGTCTGTGGAATAGAATCGATCACCGGCAACTTGGGTAGGGGTGTTACCATGGAAACACAAAGCATCCTGGGTCTAATTAGACGTGGATTTTGACCTGTGCTGATGACCTTTTGCCATATATGTATAATTACTTTGTGGAGCCGTTCTGCAACTAGGATGTTCGTATGACACAGTTGAAGTGTATTTGGTAGTTTTGCCAGCCCTATACTCAAGGTTTTTATATTAGAAGATTTAAGGTGATTCTTGAAAGAGCCAGAACTGATTGTAGCACTGAGAACATTTAACAGTCAACTTTCTGAAAATAGTAATTGTGAAGGTATCATCCCCCCGCTGCCAGGCATCACTCTCACATCTATATGTGTGTCTACGTCCGAAAGGACAGCATGATATGTGAAAGTGAACACACTCCAAGCCTCCAGCGTGTGTCTCACGTTCACATGGCCAGTAGGGGAAGTATTTCCGTATCTCTGTCTTCCTCGGGTGTTGGATGTGTAGGGGGGGCCTCTCACCTTGTGTGTGGGGGTCCAGAGAGCTGTGTCAATGAGCATCCTTGGTCCAAACCATCATTCGAATGCTGTCCACCTTCAGGAGGATTTTAAAATCAGATGTCAAAATCAGATGTCAAATGATAAACTGGTATTAAAAATGTTTTGCTAAGTGTGTGCAAACATGTTCCTCCGTAATCAAAGAAAGGCCTCGTTCGTGGTGCTTCCAGGAATAGGCTCCAGGGGCTCCATGATCTGGAATTCCAAACGCACCTAAGGAACATGGATGCATTGGGATTATTAATACTTTTTGCTGCAGTGCATCAGTGGGCAGTGCTATGATCTCACACCTGCACTGTTCAAACCCCCAGCTGCGGGAGTAATCTTCTGTCTGCCCACAATCCATAAGAAGCTGACGATTCACTTTCTTATTAGTTACTTGCTTAACGTATGCCTTTTTCCAAGATCTCCGACAGCCATTCAGGTACCTCTTGGTCAGGGTGACAGTGAACCTTAGGTCACATCTGCTTCCTGGTTCTTATGAAGTCTGCTTTGCATAGACGTAGGTCTTTCTTCCCCTCTGCCAATTCGTAATATGGGCCCAGTCCCTCAGTAGGTCTGACCTGTGACCTCACTGTCGCCCTTCTATGACATCACTCTTACAGGTGAGTATTAATGCTGCTTGAGATTAAACTCATCCCATCGAAGATACTTGCCTGTTTGAGTCCACTATGGCTCTTTAACTTGATTAATACCCCTCTTTCCATTGGCAGATTTAATCTATTTGCTTTTAGCTTCTTCCCTTCTTTATAGAGGCTCATGCTTGTCACATTTTAATTAATTTCACTTGATAATGATCCTTGGAACTAACTTCATGGCTTAGACATCCTCACCAGTAGGGGGAGCTTGTTGAATCCTGGACATGTGGAAATTTTTTTTTTGTTGGTTTATGTATATTTATCAACTTCCATTGATAAAACATATTTAGCAAGTTCCCTAAAGCAGGACTCTGGATGCCCAGACCTGTTGGTAGTCAATTAGACTCAGACCACAACCTGAACAGCATGACTCATTTATATGCAACTTAAAGGGCAAGTTTGAGCACATTGAGCTCCGCTGAAAGCTGGCGTGAGAGTGCAGTAAAGCCACTTGTGTCCTCTTCCTGTTGTTTGCCCCTGTCGCAATTACAGACCTTCCTGCGGCTGCACAAGCAGGGACTTCGGAGATGTCCAGCCATAACATTCCCCTCCAGTGTGCCGCTTTCTCTCCCTCTCTCGCCCGAGAGAGAGTCATTAGCACGACTGTCACATCGATGGCTGCTGGCATCGCTCGCCTCTTAACAAGAGCCCCAGCTGAATATGGCTTTAAATTAAGGACTATAAAACACGGTGGCCCTGTGGTTGGGAGTCTGAACAGCCCCTGTTTTGAGATCGGGGAGCGAGGTGACATTTTGGAGAGGGTGTGTTGCATGAGTAACGCAACGGACAAGAACTGCAAAGGAGAGTATTTTAAATAAGCAAACTCTGAGAATACTCCATGGTGAAACAAGGTCATTGCAAATATGCATGAAAGTCCGTGAAACAAAACACATTTATCCCTTGACAATCTATAATGAATGCCTTGATTCCTAAACTGATTGGCTAATCTAAGAATGATGAAGGCTTGTATATAAGGGCAGTAATATCCAGATTTTATCCTCTTCTAGAGGTCAAGTGGCACAGTGTTTGCGTCTTGCTTTGATATCAAAATTGAGCATCATTTCCAGGGCAAGGAGGTTTACGTCCAGAAACACGGCCAGTCAACAGCACAACAACTGTCTCTTGAATTGTTTTCCTTCCTGTCTGGCAGTTCAATATGCTGACAATACACAGGCTGATTCTTTAAGCAGCAGGAATATTTGCATCATTAATTACAGCATGCTAACATGTAACACACACATACACGTTTTGGGAATTTAGAGATGATAGGTAACTTTCTGCATGTTTGTGGACTGCATCTCAGTGATCAGCGTCACATTAGTGCTTTAGCATTGAGTGCTAGCTATAACGTAACATAAAGTTCAGGTATCTGTAGGTATTGTCACATTAGCATATTAGCATTGAGTGCTAGAATGTTATATAGACAAAGTTTGGGTATCCATATATATTGTCACATTAGCACTAAATTCTGTCTAGAACGTCACATTGGCAAAATTCGTGTCTCCGTGCTCTGTGTCACATTAGCGCATTAGCATTGAATTCTGTCTAGAACTTTACGTCAACAAAGTACTGTTACCGTGCTTACTGTCACATTAGCGCATTAGCGTTGAACATTAGCTAGAATATGTTATACAGGCAGGTTTTGCCGTCCGTGTTGAGTGTCACATTAGTGCATTAGCGCTAAAGGCTGCCAAGCTTATTTTGGTTTATGTAGCCAATCGGATCGAAGCAGAAACAGAAGACATGCTAGGCCATATTCTGCTTCTTTCGGCTATCGAATTTCAGGTGCCAGTGGAAACGGACGGCCCGCCATTGGCAGGAGCCGATGAACCTGCCTTGTGTGCATATATACAGCACAAATGATCACTGGCCCTCCATTCCCTGTTCACCTAATCCTCCGCACCTGAACATTGGATTTAGTCTTCCATTAGACATTGGACAACCAGAATTACTCTGCAAATGAACCAGTCATTTCTTAACCTTAATCCTCCAAGTCTATTTTTCTTTTTCCTATTCCCTAGGGACTCATTTTTTAGCCATTATCTTCTGCCTAAAATGTTAACCAGCTTGCCGACCCGATACGAGATGGAATATCATTAAGTTAGCGCAGGCGGTGGTGGGGGGAGGGACACAGTCCTTCAATTAAAATATGACCGGTGGACCAATGATAATTTTGCACTTTTGTTTTGACACGCCAGGACACTGTAGATGCTCTACAGAGCACTTTAATTGAATGAACGGAGGCAAGACCCCTGCTTAATAATGTGTAGCTTTTTCCAGCTAGTATGGGGGGGGGGTCACTAGCTAATGCCAGGGTCTGTAATCATTTTTTCTGATGCCAGGAAGTGAAGTGGATTATTTTGTTTTCCAGGGTTCTCCGCACCTGAAGCCGGTACTCCAGGTTCCTGGTTTTCAGAACAGCTGGATGGTGCCAACGTGGGGGGCCTTTCCACTTTAGTTGTACCGCCCCCTCACTTGTTCTCAGGTATAAAGCGTGTCAGTAAAAATGGCCGTTTTCTTGACGGCACAGACTGCATAGTCAGCAGGAGCGTCCCGCTGGTCATTACCCCCCCCCCCCCAGAGAGGAACAGTTCCGCACCTTATGCGTTTAGTAAATGTCTCTGGTTGGAGGAATTTTGCCGTTTCTGAAGAAGTCGTTAGACTTTCTGAGGCCAATCAGACAGTCTGCCGTTTAGATTATGGCATCTGGATTTACTGAACCCTGCGGGGGGTTTTCAAAGAGCAGGTGAGGTTTAGTTCCGGAGTTTTTACACAGGGAAGCTTATGCATCACAGATCATTGGCTTTCAGGATGTGTCACTGGATGGGCGCCCCTGCCCCCGGTTGAACAGAAACACACACGGCTGATTTATTAATGGCAGCGTCTGAGCCCTGATATGCGTAATCGGAGCCCAAACATGGGGGGTGGGGGCTGGCAGGACGTGTTGGAAATGAGCGCATTAGAGCGACGGGCCTCATCGTCTCGTTAACAGTGCATTTGACACTGTAATTAAAAATACCAGCGTGAGGCTGCTGAATTGGCGAGATTCCTTAGGGAAGATATGATGACCGGGTGGGGGGGGGGGTGGTGAGGGTGTGGTCGCCTCTGTGTGTGAAGGGGCCATGCTGAAAGGGGGGGCACCTTGAACTAATCTACGGATTTGGTGTCTAAAACAGGCGGCATATCGCAGGTATGCCATCAATGAGCAGGTATGCGCAATGAGGCCTTGGGCTAATATGTACTCTTTTTTTGGCTGGGGGTAGCATAGATAAGGTCACTGGGCCTGTGATCAGAAGGTTGCTGGTTCAAATCCCAGGGTCAGCCAAAATGTTCTCACGTTTAGGCTCCTCAGCAAGGCTCTTAATCACCAATTGCTCAAGCGACTGGCTGACTCTGCTTTCTCAAAAAAGGACACTTTGGGTAAAAGTGCCTGCTAAATAAATAAAACATAAGTTCCTGTCCTCTGTGACGCTGGGGCCTACAAACGAGAGCAGAGAGTCACCTGATTTTTAAGACTCTGCTTGTAAGACGTGGTGCTGCAAAGTGACATCATGTCGCAATAGCGGGCCCGCATGCAGCCAAAATCGAGCGTTGCATGATTTTAGCATAGCCGTTATGGCAGGCTGCGGGGCGCTCCCTGATCCTAGAACAGCGTCAGGATGCCATGGCTCTCCTTACCCACCCCACCGCCCTGTTAAAGTGCTCATTAAAGCCAGTGCAGGTGTCTAATGTGCATTTACATTCTGATGATCATCGCCCCCAGTGCGGTTTCTGCTGCGCAGCCCCGAGGATGCCCTGCTTCTGTTGAGCCAGCTACAGGCTAATAAATATGTACTAAACGAATTCCCACATGCAGTTTGGTCCACGCTCGATAGAACAAGAACAATAACCCTGCGCTTAGGTGTAAAATTAAAGACTAAAGAAGGTGAGGGAATGGGAGCGCTGCAGAGACAGGGGGCAACGGCAAGGAGCGAAACAGCCCCTGGGAGTGAGTCAGCTCTGTCAGAGGCTGGGACAGTCTGAGCTAAGACACAGGAAGAGCCCAATGTCTGTGTCTTACTAGTTTTCAGTAAATTACACAGGGGTGGTGTGTAGCTCAGAGGGTTGGACCTCTGTGTCTGTGATCAGAACGTCCCTGGTTCAAATCTCATGCTTGATCTTGTAGTCACATCTCCACTGGGTCCTTGCACAAAGTCCATAATACCCCCTGAAAAATGGCCTATATCTATAGACAGCTCACCTTGTGCGTAGACCCCAAGCTTCAATCTCACCTTTATGTGTGTGCATGTGTCTTTAAAAAGCAGAGCATGATGGGATGTGTGAAAATTGAATGGCAAATATAAAAGCTTCATTGCAAAAACACCCTGCACTCATCAGGTCAGAGGTCATCATCTAGACCAATAACATGTTCCGTGTCTTGCTACCGGTCAGTGTGACGTGACTCACTACTCCCGCATGAACGCTAGCTAAACCTTCTCCGTCACCATTAAACCCACTGCTGATTTTCACACCATTGCCGAATAGCAAAAGCACTGCCCAGCATTCATAGGCAATTAGCCCCACTGCTAGGAATTCAGAGTGAGAAATTTGTCTATCCAACATGCAGACTTCTTGAGGCTTCTGTTCCCTCCCAGCCTGACATGCTTTGACTGCTTATGAAAAATAAATAATGCACCTTAAGCGTAACTCTGCAATTTGACATGACAGCGTTGGAAGCCCTGAATTTGCTTTTCTTAACATCGCTTCTTAATTACCATGGTGTGGTCCGGCTGTAAGCTCCCTCTGGTTAGGACGAGGGATTATTTTAACCATTGCCGATACCTTCCGGACTTTACTGAGGATCACTGACAGCTTGTCGGCATTAGCTGGATTCCTGTGTCAGGTGGGAGGACTGTAGTGTTGTTCTGGCAAAATCTCCAGTTATCCCTGTATCTATCTGTCAGGCCTGTATCCAGCATCCGTATCCTCAAGCCATTCGAATTCTCAACCAGAACATCTGCAATGACTTGTTTTTACAAATCTTAATTGTTTATGCCTCTTCACTGCATCATACTCACCTCCCCACATCACTGTTTACTTTTTTCATGTTTGCATATACTGCCATTTGCACTCTCTGCACAATACCCTTTGCACTCTGTTTTCGGAATAGTATTTTTATGCATAGCTTTTTGTTTGTCTTCTATTTATCCTGCGTTTTAGCCTACTGCCTCCCATCCAACCATTTTCTGTAAATGCTTATTCTAATCAGGCCAGGGGTCTGGAGGCTATGGACACAAGGCAGGGAACAACCCAGGATGGGACACCAACCCATCACAGGGCACCAACCCATCACAGGGCACACTCACACACACCTATGGGCAACTTGGCAGTTCCGTTTAATCTCAGCTTGATTTTGGACTGTGGCCGGAAACCAAAGTACATGCAAAGTCCACACACATGGAGCCATGACAGAGACTCGAACCCTGGTCCCATAGGTATGAGGCGACAGCTTTAATCGCTGTTCTATGTACCTTCAGCTATACTCTCTTTTTGCACAGTTGTAGCAAGTTGTTCCAGTATAACAGTGCGTGTGACAAATAAAGTCGTGAATCTTGAATAGGGGAGCCTGAATCTTATCCTAGACTGGGTCCACCTTGGCTGCAATGCCATTCCATAACACATAGGGCAGACCCACTGTGGGCTGTTTAGAGACAGAAATTCCCCCAACTGCATGTTTTTGGACTAGCAGGAGGAATCCTGAATGGCAGAGAGGAAACACACAAAATGAGAAGTGGGATTTGAATCCAATCCCTACCGGTGCACTGGTCAGAGGCTGGTTTGTTGTTTCTGGTGCCCCACTCAAGAAGTCACTTTGGGACCCCTGCCTCCCTAGTGTAGTAACTGTTTCTGCCCACCAGGGGGCCCCACGAAAAATGTGTGGTTTGAGTGGTGGTAACGATCATCACTGGCATCAGTTCCAGTCACTATGCCGCCCTGCTTGAGTTATGGTCCAAACCCTAACAGAAAGCAGTGGGGTGCATTATAATCCCACCCCTAAGAATGTTAGACGGCCATTTACGGGCTGCAGTGATTCGATAATAACAGAGAAGCTATTTTGAAGAGATGGAAGATCAAAAAGCTCTTAACTAGGAAGCAATATTCACAGGACCTCTGTAATAAAGGTAGAACCCCCCCAAAAAAGAAAATTGAAGGCACAGAATTTACATACGGTGAAATTTCCGGAATATTAAACAGCCAGACGAGCACAGCCGCACCGTTATATCGTAAATGAAACATTGAGGAAGGTGCAGGGACAAACATTACACTGTCAGGATTAATTTTAATAATTGAAGAGACTTCAGTCTAAAGTCCCAAACAGGCGGAGAGATATCGAGATTGTGTATAATTCAAGGTGACCGCCACACTTCCTGCTTTTTTCCGTCCCTGTCCAGGGAAGCGGTCCAGTTTCCCCTGTAGGTCAGACTAAAGTCAGCCCAGGAGTCTCATTAATGACATCTCTAGGTCACGCGTCACTAGGATTTGCTTTGACTGACATTCTCCTCAGCCAATAGGAATCCATGATACTGAGAACTATGTATACTGAAGGTTTGTCTTGTCATGAAATGTTACGGTGACATGAGTGACTGATGTTGGGTGTAAGGCCCCGTTGGTCACCCTCCCTGTGTCATTTGCACAAATATTTCTTTTAGAAAGCAGGGTCAGCCAGTCCCTGAAGTGACTAGGGGGTGGGGGGGTCAAGGGCCTTGCTCAGGGGCCCTACAGCAAAAGCACTCGGCAGACCCTGAGATTTGAACCACCGACCTTCCGATCACAGGCACAGTCTCTAAGCCATTTGACCGTACCCCACACCCTGTGGTACTGGCTCTCGAGAACAGGCACCTTTTTCTCACACCTTTCTCTTTGCTTTCTTGCACCCATCACCATCCCCACTCCCCAGGCCATTCTCCACCCCCAGTCCCCTGTCACATGATCATCCTTACAGCCAAACATATCCTCTTACACTCACATAACTGAATTTACGCCCATAGACACTTTATGTAAAATGCCCTCACCCGCAATAAGCACCACTGCAGTGCAGATACTCTATAATACCAGTTTGTTCCTACATATCCTGCATAAAGAGACTATCATCCAGTATCCTGCATACAGCTTACCTGACAAACTCATTTCTTGTGTAAATAGATTTTTTAATAGCTTTATACATCACTCATATCGTCATATTTTAACGACTTGCATTTATTAGGTATTCAGATTATTAAAAACTCTTTGAGTTCCTTTAATTACATGTTTGAAATGTGAAAGACGCTGGTGCATACACTCATTATTTGTAGGGTAATACGGCTTCTTGTGGCTGGCAGAGAGATACAGAAACACACTTTAAATAATGAATAAACCGGCAACTCGTGAACGGAATCGCTAAACAAACAGGCAAACGATCCCGGGCTCAGCGAAGCATCGCCGGTGATGGAGCCGGCGTTACTGAGGGCTGAAGCGGGGAATGAATCACTAAGCCGCCTTATCTGCTAGACATTGGGCGAATCTCTGCAGGGATTAGCCGGTCGTTAGCAAGCCAGTGTAGTGCGAAGCCCGAGTGCAAATCAGCAAATGAACTGTACTGCTGATGCTCGGAATGCCAGCGAGTGCGAGTCGCTCTCACGCATGTGCAATTCCTGCGGCTGCATATGCATGTGAACGTCATCAGGTTACGCTTTGATCTTTTATTAAAAGATTTGCTTATCATTTTAAATTTAAAATAAAAGTTTAAGAATATATTTAAAATATGATAACCGCGTAGAGTTCAATTTCCTACAGATGACTCAGATTACTGATGCTATTTAGTTGATATATAGCTTAAACTGAGACCGAGTTCTGAGATTTTAAAGTCTGTCTTTTTTTCTTTTTGTGGTGAGTTTTATTGTTTAATTCTTCCACTAAATAAACTTCTGGGGAGGCTGAAGTGACATTTTGAGCGAGACCTCAGGAACAACAGACCCGCCCCCTGGTACTGATGATCGTTAACTCCAATGACTCGCCTTTGATTGGTAAGACCTGGTGGTACTGAGTGTATTACACCAGCATGTGTAACACGTTGCTAAAGACCAGGAGTTTGACCGTGCCGACAGTTCCCAAAGACCCATCTGTGAAAATAAAACCTGCTAAAACTGCCTCTTCAAACCCATGCTGATTGTACTCTTGATATAACTGCTGTGAGCTGTTACTGCATTCTATGAGAAAATGCAAGCTGAACGCATGTCTGAAACCAGGCAGTGGCATCAATCCCAGATGCTACAAACCCTGTCAGAAAACAGACTGAGAATGGGAACATTAGTAATTTTTATGTTGCATCATTTTCTCCTCAGAGACATGTACATATTTGCATCTACTTCATAACATCTGATGCATCAGTGTATTGGTCAGTGGGTTAGGACTCTGTGTCCCTGACCAGAAGGTTATTGGTTCAAATCCCCTGGTTTCACGTTGGGCCCCTGAACAAGACCCTTAACCTCCAGTTGCTCCAGATACTGGCTGACCCCGATTTCTCAACTGTACAATGCTTTGGGTAAAAGCGTCTGCTAAGTAAATTAATGTAAAGATCCTGCTAGTTAAAGATTACGACTTGTGGTGCGAAGGCTGGTTGTTTGCACTCACGAGTGGGTCTTTGTGGTCACCCTGGACCTCCAAGCAAAGTAGCATAGCTGTAAAAGTGTCTATAGATGAACTGCATAATAATAATGATGAATTAGCATTAATAATACAATTGCGCTAAGAGCAGCAAATAGCAGGCCCTTCTGTTTGAGTACGGAAGTCGGAGACGATTGTTCTGCTGTGTTATCATCTCACACTGGAGGTCACTGAAAGCCTCCTGTCTCTCTTACATTTCCAGTACATAAGCTTTTACCTCTCAGGCTGCCGATTTGAACCTACAGTCCCTTGTAATGGCTCTCCATTACTGCCTGAACAGCAGAGGGCTATAGATCACCACTCCTGGGAGTTTTACTTATACAAAAAAGTTCTGAGGGCAGAACAAAAAAAATGATTGGTTCAGAGAGGTAACCAATCAGATTGTAGAGGAGGTGGGTCCAAGCAACTAGAGTAGGCAGGACGAAGACATCTGACATTTAGACTCCCACTAGTGATCATCCTCTACAATTTGATTGGTTCTCTCTGTGAATCAGTTATTTTTCCTTCTGCCCTAAGAACATATTTTTGTGCAAGTAAAACTCCCATGAACCAGATCACCGGTGTAATTCCATGAAGTTTGTCACTTTGAGATCTTCACATTTTTTTCTGCGTGTGTGAGAGAGATTTTCAGTGTTCTGTAAAACCCACTCCTGTGCTAATTTTGCATAGTACCACATGTCCATAAAAATCCCTCTGATAATTGCTCACCCATTCGAGAAATAAATAACAGGAAAACATTAGGATTTAGAGGTGAGACCTGCCAGTAGCTCGTCTCATTTTCAGCTCAAGATGCTCGTCGTGAAATCGACGGGTAAATCATACGGCACGGTAACACTGCAGAAACACTTATACATTTACAAATTTGAGTCACTGAGCTGGAACAGTGAACTATGAATATCAGCCGTGCTGGATTGCAGATCAACATTTCTGTGAAAGTAAAATCGATGCCCACAACAGTGTTACATTTTTATTTTTAAGTGGTTTCGTCACTGTTTATTTTTCCAATCGTGCTTCCAGTCGGATTAAATGGGAAAATGAGACTGAAGTTAATATATTTTTGACTGCTTCCTGTTCACTGGGTAGAAAGTCACCTCACAAAATTCATATTTAACCCTGAACAGACTTTGACCTGATTTGATTTTATGTTACGCTCATGGCCTGAGAGAGGAACCCATCAATTGTCCATGACTGCCTGTCCGATTCAGGGTCACGAGGGGCCTGGAGCCTATCCCGGCACGGGGCACAAGGCAGGGGGCACCTAGGTTGGGATAGTAGGGAATCCAGGGCATGCTATTGGCAATTGAAGATGCCAGTCCACTGGTTTTGGGAGCAAAGCAGCAGAGATGTAAATTCCACACCCTCAGAGCTGGGATGGGAATCGACTTCACACCCATGATGTGATGCTGATGTGTGCTGGCTACTGTGACACATTATTAATCACAGAACATTTCATGCATATACAAGGAAAGTGCAAACAGGGACTTTAAAAAGTGAACTGGGGATGTGTTTCCATAAAAATGAATTCCTTAACCTCACCAGGATTTGTCTTTATACAGCTTTGCCTTGCTGCATTTGTATGCTGTGGAGAGCAGAATTCATGGACTTGTGTTTATTTTCCAATAACCACATGCATACCTCAGTGTGTCCCATCAGTCATTGTGCTGAAACATTCAGCATTTTGGTGTTTGCCTTTAGGATTGTGATGTTTGACTCCATTCCCTAATTTTAATTTGTGTCTATGAATTATTGAGTGCGAATACGAACTACCTGAAGAAAAAAAAAATATTAAAATGGTCAATTTTACGACTTTGTGAAAGATATAGTGTATGTAGTGTGCATTCCTGATTCATTGAATATGCTGATTACCTTGCAAGACAGATACTTGCTGATCTGCTTCCTTGCTGTGGGATGGTATGTGGCTTGGTGGGTTGGGATGCAGCGCCTGTCATGAGAAGGTTGCTGGTTCTAATCCCTGGGGGATTTTGCTCTTGGGCTTTTGAGCATACCTCTTAAGCCCCGTTGCTCCAATGATTATCCGGAAAAAAATGTACATCACTTTGAATAACAGCTTCTGCTAAATAAATGTAAATGTTCCAGGACCCTGTGAGGAACCAGTGCTGTGAATGTTTGGGTGTAATATCTTCAGAGATGCTCACTCAGTCTGTAGGTTTAGGTGGAGATTCCACTGAGGGAGTGAGGTGAAAGGCCTCTTCTCATGGGCTGCACAGACTCTCCCGCTACTCAAGGTGTAATATCATCAATGCTGACCTGGCTCCCATGTTACCACGATGCCTGCTAGCTTCCGGTGAAGCTGTGGACCCCTGCTCAGCGTGGGCGAACCTCAGATCTCGGTTTTCCTCCTCCGCTTAAACCCTTGAGCGTGGTCATGTGACTCTGTCCCACCAATGGCTGTTTTTTGTTTCCTACAGCTTTCGTCTGCCCCCCCCCCCCCCCCCCCAAGCCGGACAGCAGCTGACTCCATTCCAAACGCCAGCCTCTATACCAAATGACCCCCCCACCCCTGGCCCAAACCAAGGGCAGTGATGTTTAATTTGGCCCTCAGGTTTTTCCTGTTCGCTTATGTGAGCATCTCGAAAATGTCGAGGAAAAACATGCCAGCGTTTCTGTGGGTCTCCTCTCACCGTACTGCTGGCAGATACCGGTCACCTTAACTGGTTGGAATATTCCGGAGATTGTACTTAATCCGCCATGGTTGAGTAGACAATCCCCCCAGAAAGTGAGTCTCCCGTGGTAGAGAACTTAACATTTAGACTCTGGTGGGTAGCTGGTGGGAGTCTAAACATCTAGGAGTCAGACTCTGGTGGGTTGCTGGTGGGAGTCTAAACATCCAGGAGTCAGACTGAATGAGGGGCTGCTGGTCAATATCCAGACCTATAGTCTGGGATTTAGGACAGTGCCTTGTTTGAGAGCTGGTCCGTAAAGTAGAAAATTCTTACCACCACATACTTTTCAGCTGAGTACCAAGCAGATCAACGTCAGAATCTGATCATGTGGTATGTGTGAGGATTCAGGATGGCTGTGTGCCCTCATTAGCTGGAAAGCTCTGTTATTGTGACGAGGGTGTTAATGACGTTATTTTGGAAGACAGACAGTTACAGGAAATGCTTCCATTTTTATGATGCAGGAATGAGAATTATGTCAATGTGTTTGCTGCCTGTTGTGTTAGTGAATTAACCTTGGTGTGTGACCGTGGGCACCTACACGCCGGCTGACTGTGCAGGAGGCATGTTCTAGAGGTTTCCATGGGGATTATCAGCATCCACGCCCTTGTACGGTGGTCACCTCACTTTCACGCCCCATGTGCCATGTTCCTGTGCCACCCCCACATCATTAGCAGAACCTACCCCCTCTTCTCCTAATTTGGGAACCCTGCTCAATCCACCATAGACTCATACCCACACCTCGGGACCAGAAAACAGGCCGCTCACCCTGTGCCCCACTGCTCTCCACTTGTCGGAAACGGAACCATTCCGCGTTGCCGAGCAGGGAGAGACAGACGGGGTTCAGGCGTACAGGCTGAGCATCTGCAGCAGAGGAAGCAGCATTCCAAAGGGACTAATTACTGAAGCGGATCAACGCGGACGGCTTGGCCCTGAACCCCCTCCCCATCCCGCTGAAACAGGAGCAGCCCGGAATGGTCCACAACCTCCACATCCATCAACAACGGCAGTGAACCCCCCCCCCCCGTTACCCCCGTAGAATGGAAATGCGGACAAAAAAGTCGTCTTCATGCTCGCGGTTTCTACATTCGCCGGGCGTTTTTCTGGCCGCGCTCCATCGCGTCTTTGACGGCGCGTCCGATTCCGATGTGCGGAGAGCGATGAAATAAAAAAGACCTACACATCAAATGCCTTCTCCGAAAAGCTGGGAGCTCCGGGCGGGTGGGGGGGAGCAGACTGTCCTTGAGTCCGAAACGGCGGCAGTGGGCGGGTGATGCTCTCCTCCAGGCCGGCCGTTTGATCCTCACAGAGAGCGAGTCAAAGTCAAGCGGTTTGGTGATGGTATTGATCACAGAGACTCCCCTTCATGTGCTCCAGGATGGGCTTGCACTTGCCGGGAGGGGGGGGGGGGGCGTGGAGAAGTTTCTCACCAGAAAGTTGTGTCTGAGCTAGGCTGCCTGCTATTTTGTGGGGTGAGGAGTCAGGGTCTTTTTTTGGGGAGGCGCTGGTGGTTTTTTTGGGATTGGAACAGAGTCAGGGGCGACACAGTGAAAGGAATGTGTGGCACAGTAGGTCTGGAAGCTGTATCGGTAAGGAGAAGGGTGTCAGTTCAAATCCTTGGGTCCTTGACCAAGGCCCTAAACCTCTAGTTGCACCAGGGACTGTCTGACCTTGCTTATTAAAAAATATCTGGTAATTTAATGTAATGCAAACACTGCGTGGTTGAGGCAGAGGGAGCTGAAAATCGAATCTGAGTGTGTGATTTGGGAAGTTAAAACAGGAGTCACTCCAGCCTCCAGCAAGAAGCAGCATGTTTGGCAGATTCAATATCTTCAAAATGTGGGACAGGACAACAGTGTCGGAAGGGAACAGGACGGTGTGTTGCTCTGTGGGTTAGGGGGTTGTGTTTTTGATCAGAAGGTTGCCAGTTCAAATCCTGAGATCAGCAGAGTGATTTCACAGGAAGTCATGGCAGCCACTAGGAGGAAATGGCATATTGAGCCCCTCCCCCCCCAACCCTGAGGGTCTCATTGGTGCAGTAAGTAGCTGTGGACCACAGTGTTCAGTAGGGTATGGGCATCTCATGACCAATAAGAATACACCCCCTGTCTATGCTATGTTATATTCCTCCCACCTTCCTCTTGGTTTCTTCCTGTTCTCGAAA
>JAODJU010000038.1:14089155-14123452 GCA_026776725.1 Gnathonemus echidnorhynchus | reverse complement strand
GTGTCCCCTATGACGGACTGGCATCCCATCCACTGTGTCCCCTGTGACGGACTGGCATCCCATCCACTGTGTCCCCTATGACGGACTGGCATCCCATCCACTGTGTCCCCTGTGACGGACTGGCATCCCATCCACTGTGTCCCCTGTGACGGACTGGCATCCCATCCACTGTGTCCCCTGTGATGGACTAGATTCATGTCCACTCTGTCCCCTACAATGGACTGGACTCATGTCCACTGTGTGTTCTTTATGGTGGCCTGGCACCTTATTCATGATGTCCCCTGTGATGGACCGGCCTCTCGTCCAAGGTGTCGCCTAGTTGGTGTTGTTGGTGCTTTTAATACATGCTATGAAAGAACACCTGTTTTATGTGTGAATGAACATAAATAATCTTGTGATCATGAATTGCTTCCGACAATACAAGAGGAGAGATTTTAGCTGGGATTCTTCCTGTATTTGAATGTCTTTACTCTCCTGCTCACTGTTCTGTATTGTTTTACGTCTGTGAATCGTCCAGCCTATTAATTCATTTTGGTGTGTGGGGTAAATTAAATCCTCAGCACTGAGGCACACATTACCCACCCACGCAGCCATCTTAATCACCGACCCCCGACTGCATTCATCTCGGCCACGGCGCTGAAGGTCAGGCTAACCGAGTTTCCCTGCTGACAATTTTCTGCGACCTTCTGGTCATGGATCCGGCATTCTTTGCTCCGAACACGCAAGCAGCGTTCCGGTAATGAGGCTCCCCTGTCCTTCCCTGACGGGATCAGACTGACGGAGGTTCTCTCTGGAATCCGGGCCAAACCGGAGCACCATGTGATTCCTGTGGATTTGGCAGCGGCCCACAGCCAGCCAGGCTGTTGCTGAGGTCGCTAATCCCGGACCTATACTCCTCTCCTTCCTACCTGGATTTCTCCGGAAGTCACTGTCCCTGTATACTACTGTATTGCTGCTGCGGCTCAGCACCTGTGGAATGCCACTAGTTAGTAATCTCCCTGTGCTGATGAGATTGTCATGGAAACTATTACTCCTATTAGTCAAGATTCTCTGTTTGCTTTTTGTACATCAGTACAGGAACTCACGCCACCCAGTCAGTAACGCGTAACATGTCACAAGGTTAGACAGGACAAAACAACACAAATGTACTCACAGAACATCAAAGCAGACATGCATTTAGGAACTGCAGAAGTATGTATTTATGGAATAAACATGAAATAAATAGCAGAAACAGCCGACACAAGAAATATTGCTAAATAAAGTATAAATATCTGAAATAAATATAAAAGAAATGGCTGAAACAGCTAATATGGCAAAGTATAGTGCAATGCACAATATTGCTCTGTCCAGCAAAATGTACTGTGCAACCTTCCCTGCGTGCTATAGGGTCTATTACTCTGTTTTAACCAATCTGGCAAAACCACGTTACCAGAGGCAACATTAAAAAAAAAAAAAACAATTCAGCAGAGGCCTGGGGCTGCACAGACACTTATGAAAATGGCTTCACGTTCGTCTGGCTTCTCCCGCAATAAAACAGAGAAGGAGGGAGGAACACTTACAGCAGGTTTATACCGTCGTCTGCGAGCCTCTCGGCCATTTCTCTATCGCAGCTCTCCTTGGATCATTTAGATCCTAATTGTGAAACTTAATCCGTAACACGTAACTGTTTTTGAGTCATCCGGCGGCAGTAAACGTGCCTTTCGGTGCGAGTTCACCTTCTCGGAGCTGCCAGTGACGGGCGCTCACTGGCCAGGTCCTTATCTCTGCGGGCTGCGATCTTTCGAGTGTGAATAGCATCTTATTGATTGGCATGAAAATGTTTTCTAATGTTGCAGATTAGGTTTGTGGCTTGCTCGCTAATGGCTAGATGGGGGTTCGTTTTCAGTCTATTTGCGAATTAAGTTCCAAATTGAAAATCTATATAAACATAATAAAGGGTGATTTCAAAGTATACTGAAATACGGCTTATATTTTTCTTCATCCAACAGGGCAGGACTACTTGTAAAAACAGATATATCAAAGCTTTTTTGTTCCCTTTAGTGAAGTGCTGTTATATAAATCTTACTAATGAAGATGTAATTGTGTTTTTCTTTGGAGACTAATAAAATCAAACTTGTTCCTTCTGTGCAAATTTTACTTTTGAGGTTTACCATAGAGGTATATGCATTATTGCAATAGATCGAATGATTATTAACATATTGAAGCTATTTAGTTTTATTTTTCTTATCCTTTATTTCATTCGGAAGGAGTTCAGCTGTTTGAATAACATGCTTCACAGGTGTTTCGTAGCTGGTATTGAGGTGTGACTGTTTTAACATTAAGAATATAGTCTGGTTGGATTTTGACTTGGGCCCTTCGAGCCCCTGAACTTAGGGGGGGCCCGAGGAAAGTCCCCCGCTTTGTGAGGGCGGTTCGTGGCCATTTTCAGATTAAGCCATCCCATAGCTATGGCGGTGATAGTTATATAATAAAGCCCAGGTCTGTCTTAGCTGCTTTGCTAGTGTGGTTTTTGGCGCCTTGAGGCCCCTTCCGTTACTTCAGTTGTCTCAAAACGTTCATGCTCAGGGACCGGTGATGTCTCAGTCTGCCCATGAACATCGTGCTCCAGGCTTCTGAGAGAAGATGACTGTCTCTTTGATAAGGAGGCACTTAGATCTAGCCATGACAGATAGATAGATACTGTAGATAGATAGATAGATAGATAGATAGATAGACAGACATATATAGTATTAATCCCAAAGGAAAGTGTATGTTTACAGTAACACAACGCACACATTAACATCAATAAACAATAACAATAAATAATAAATGACGATAAACAGATCCTCCACAGATCTCAGCCACGCTGGACAAAAACAACGTGGATCCCAGAAGAAGATCAGAGCGTAATCTGTGGAGCCCACAAGCTCTGATTCCATAGAGCTGACAGATCTTCCACCTTCACACCTCTCTCTGACTTTATTTGAGCTCTGTTGTTGCATATAATTACTGCAAATTTCACACTCAGGGTCAAAGCCGAATACCTCGTAGGTTTGGCAGGATGAGCTGGAAATAGTTGTTCTTTTTCCTGAGGTCAAAAAAGAGAGATTCTCTATTTTTGCTTGACTTGTTTTTTTTCTTCCTCCATCTATATATACCAAGCGTTCGGTGCCTGGAGGACAGTCTGTTCATCTGGAGAGCTTCTCCTCCCCGGCATCACGTGTTGAAGACCTCATTCCAGTTACGTTTCGGTTTAGCTTGGAATTTTTGGTATAGTATAGGAAAGTGAAGATATCCTTGGATCATTTACGTATGTTTTTTTTTCCCTTGACCTTGTCTCTGAATATAAAGACCCCTTTTTCATCAACTGTGTGTAGGACTTCTCTGATGTTCTGCACAAGTCCACCTTAATTGCCTCTCCGTGTCTCTTCTTCGACACTAACAACACAGAATGTCAGCTGGTGTTTACTTTTACCCGTTTTTTCTTGGTTTGATAGTTGGCAATCATTCATTACCGCGATGTACAAACTGGATACATAATGGCCCAAATGTGAATGCACAAAAAAAAACACCTCAAAGAGTTCTTTTAAGGAAAAGAGATTCAATTTCCATAGAATGTCTCTCTCTCTGCTGGTTACAGTGCTACTGCCAGAGTGGTTGGGGGTGGGGTGGGGGGCGGGTGCATTAATGTTCTTTGAACCTTGCCAGTTAATGCTCTTAATTGGCCAAGTGCCTTTTCTCTCTAGTTGCGCTGCAGAACTTTTTAATCTCCCTGTTCATTGTTCATCTGTAAACATCAGAATTTACTCTCTTTTGTTCAAGGGTGAAAGATTGAGTTAGTGCAAGCAATGGTAAAGTCCTATTAACATGTGGGCTATTCCTGGTAGTTTATTGTGCTGTTTGTGAGGGAGATGCCCGGCGTGGCCCCGTGCCGGTATCGGTCCCATTTCGTGGTTTTCTGTGACAGTTAATGTTCTTTTTACTGCAGAAGGAAGCTGCAGAATATTTAAGCTTCTACTCGGTGTGTGACTCACTGGTTTAGGATGCTGTGCTTGCGATCGGAGGGATGTTGGTTCAAATCACAGGGTTGACAGTGATTCCACTGTCGGGCCCCTGAGCGAGGCCCTTAACCCCTAATTGCTCCAGGGACTGTCTAACCCTGCTTTCTCACCTGTACGTCGCTTTGGATAAAAGCGTCTGCTATATAGCTAAAATGTAAAAATAACAGAAGCTGCAACACACTGGTGTCTGTCTGTCTCGCAGTGCACGTCAAAGCCGGCACGTGTGAGGTCATTGCGGCCCACCGCTGCTGCAACAAGAATAAGATCGAGGAGCGATCCCAGACCGTGAAGTGCTCCTGCTTCCCTGGGCAGGTCGCCGGGACGACGAGAGCCGCACCCTCCTGTGTGGATGGTAAGACCCCCCTCCTCCATCCTGCACCCCTGATTCACTTCACATGCTGTGCAGACAAGGGGGTCATTCAACTTCAACTCATGGGAAAAAATACAAAATAAAAACCACACATGGGCATGTCAAGACGCAGTGTTTATCACCACTCAGTCCAGGCATTTATGGGGCCCCCAGCTGGCCACAAACAGTCACTACACTAGGCGTTGGGTGGAATGACTTTTTGAGAGTGGCCCCAGAAACACCAAACCATGCCACTGGACATGGCAAACGTGGTGGACATCTGGAGAATCCTCTTTAGAGGTGTGGTAGAAGGCACATTCTCAGAAACAGAAGCCATAACAACCCAGTTATTAAATACCCAAACACTTCCAAACACTTATTTCTCACTTGTGTGCTCGTCTCCTTATGCTGACATTATTTTATACACTGCAAGGGCATGGATCTTTTAGAACGTCCCAGAACTTCTCCCAGACTGTTGTCTCGATGGGCTCGGGGAGTACGTTATCAGCGATCATTCAAACACGCCCACGCAGGGGCTTCTCAGAGACAGCAGGGAGGCTTAGGAGCGTCTGGCACGCGCCGTACAATGAAAGCAGAGTGAGCAGGGCCAAGTCATTTAATACCGTGTCAACACTGTCCACTTGACAGCACAATCGATTTTTATCTTATTTTCCGTACTGTAACAGTGCCAGCTCAGCCTGCTGGCCTTTCTGGTGCTCGGAGCACACGGAAATGTCAAATGAGCCCCGATAACTTTCCTGGGCTCGGCCTCTGATGAGCTGACCTTAAAGTCGACACCTTGGACGTTCCTCTCCATGCTCATAACATGCGACCATGACATACGAAGCACAGAACACAACCACAGGAAATGCATTCTGCTAATTGACCTTTTTGGTCCTTCCCAGCCTCCATAGTTGCCCAGAAATGGTGGTGCCAAATGCAGCCGTGCCTCGACGGGGAGGAATGCAAAGTGTTGCCGGACCTGACTGGCTGGAGCTGCAGCACGGGTAACAAGGTCAAGACGACCAAGGTGGGTAGAAGGGTGAGCTTGGGCACCTCTGCAAATCAAGTGTCGTCTGACTTGGCTGCTACCTGGCCAGCTTTTGGTGATGTATGTGTCCTAGGGTATGCTGACACATACATCCCGGCCAGCAGAGGTCATCATAATAAATCAGGCATATTTTTGGAGCTGAAGGAGTAGCCGGCGTTTGTGGAAAATGCCTGACACGAGAGTAGCTATGTCAAGATGAAAGATTTACAGTATACATAAGGTTAAATAAACACACACAAAAGTACAAGTCAAAAAAGAGAGTTTGTACAAAAGACCATAAACCAAAATCCAATCCAAAGTCAGAACACCCTTTCTCTTCCAATCTTCTGGTCTGCTTTTATCCTTTCCTTGGTGGGGGTGGGACTTCCTCCTTGTTGGCAAATCAAAAGTTTCTTCCAGGACCAGTAGCTTGTAAGACTGATCTTTTCTGGGAACACCTCACCTGCCTTGTCCGACCACTGATCTACCAGTTCTTCACCTGCTTTACCCTGGTTAAGATCTCTCAGCAAGACTGGATGCTCTTGTGTTTTTCTACTAGGAATGTAGTCATGGTGTCCTGATTTGAGCAGCTCTTCTGTTCAGCTCTTACAGTGTTTTATAATATACAACTAGCTCCTGTTCGAATGCTAACTTCAACTTGCTAACTTGCCATGGTGTTCTGATGGCATCGCAGTCATGGTGACACCCTTTTTGAGTTTGCTCAGCCTTTAGCCTGTCTGGCTTTTTAATGCGTGAACCTGCCCCTGAACATGGTTGGAATTATTATTTGCTGCATTAGAGGGTTTAGTAATTGGTGGCTGATTCACCAGCTGGTCATATTCTCCTCTGGCTGGTTTGAATTTTGGAATCTCCTCATAATTTGTGCCCAGACCCCCCTCCCCCTTCCCCAGGGTCGGAGAGAGAGCCCCCTGCTCTCTCGCCCTGAGGAACCCTGCCGCAATTAAAGTTTGATCGGGCTCGTTAATAATGCAGATGGCGTATCTCAGTTAATCAGCCGCACAGTGGTTTGGGCGCGGTACGCAGGGAAGAGGGAGGGCTTCATAACAGATCGTAACTTAAGAAGGAGGAAAGAGGAACACAACTGCGAGGCGTCTTTGCTGCAGAATGCTTTTACCAGGAGTAACAAATTGTGGGCCGCGGAAGAACATAGCATGTTTAAGGTACCCCTCCACCACAGAGTCAGAGAATTCGAGCTCCATCTCAGCTGGCCTCAGATGTGATATTGCTGGAGGAAGACTGGCCTCCCTTCTGGATTACCCTGTGAAGGAACATGGAGAAGGAACATGGAACATGGAAAAGGAACAAAGATGACCAGCCTCCCTTCTGGATTACCCTTGAAGGAACCTGAAGAAGAAACATGGAACACAGAGAAAGAATAAGGGAGACCTGTCACCCTTCTGGATTACCCTTTCAAGGAACATGGATAAGGAACATGGAGAAGGAACAAAGAAGACCTGCCTCCCTTCTAGATTTCCCTGTGAAGCAACATGGACAAGGAACATGAAACATGGAGAATGAACAAGGAGCCTCCTCCCTGGATTGCCCTATGAAGGAACATGTAGAAGGAACATGGAGCATTGAGAAGGAACAAAGAAGACCAGCCTCCCTTCTGGATTACCCTGTGAAGGAACATGGAGAAGGAACATGCAACATGGAGAAAGAATAAGGACGATTAGCCTCCCCTCTGAATTACCCTGTGAAGGAACATGGAGAAGGAACATGCAACATGGAGAAGGAACAAGGAAGATCTGCCTCCCTTCTGGACTATTCTGTGAAGCAACATGGAGACACTCACGCTGGAGATGAAGCTTTCCTGAAGCCCCGTTCCTGCACTCTGGTGGTAGCATCAGTCAAACCCAGTGCTTCATCTCCTTGGTGGATCCTGCCTGGTGTGTCAACCTTTATTTGTGACAGTGCAGGCCTCTTGCCTTGTGAGTGTGTGTGTGTGTGTGTGTGTGTGGGGAGGGGGTGATGGGATCCTGCTGGATGATACGATACAAATTGGTCCAAAGCCGAATGAAAGGGCCACCTCTGCTGGGTCAAACTATGACTGTCCGTGGCTTCAGGGTCCTAAAGACCCCCAGAGACCAGCAGCGTTCCTGCAGTTCCAAGATGAGGGATTGTCGAGGACTTTGCATCAACACCGCTACCACAAAGACGGTGATTCCTGCTGTGCTCAACAAAGCAGCTTCTGTTGTTTCTCTCTGTACCTAAGGGTCTCCGCAGCTGTTTGCTTTCACTCTCTGGGCACAGGGGGGAAGGGTGTTTATCTGCCAATCCGACCCGTGTGCACTTTCATCTGGGCTCAGTCCTCCCCTAGCCGGCGTTTCAAAGCCGACCGCAGACCTTTTTGTGCGAGTCGCTGTGCATCTTAAGGTCGCTTTGGCTTCTGAAGTTAGGGAGATAGCATTTTGGGTTGGGGGTGACGAGCAGGAACCTGCGGCCCGCCCATCTGTCTATGTCTAGGTCCTGACAGAAACCCAAAAAGAACCTGGTTACTGGGAGAGGAGCAAAACAGGACAGTCCCATATAAACAAACCAGTGACAAGGGACACAGCATTGTATGACTCTCAGTGACCTGACACTACCTCCCAAAATGGCCACCGTAACTGGAACATGCAAGGCTGAGACAGTTGACTGATATAATTTGTTATTGCTTAATATTTTTATAGTTGGGGAGTAACTGATGTATTCAAGTCAGTTTCATTTTGTCTCAGACAGGGGGAGCTGGTGGTGAGGCTTGCTTAGGGTGCCACCTGGACTTGGACTGTTCATATTTATATACTTACATTGACTTACAGATTCTGAAGTGTAAATTAGCTGGCTAAGGTGACATATCTTAATATGCCTTAGCGTTTTTCAGGAGAATTTACTTTATTGCTATAATTGAAAACAACATATTCATTATAATCATGTGAGATGGTTACTCTTAACCACAATTCTGCACTGAAAGGGGGAAATGCTATCTGTCTTTCACATTTAAAACTGCTTAGCTACTTATTTAGAGCAAATTTATCTGGGTTTAAAAAAAAACACAACGATTTATAGTACATGGAATGGTGAATATTGTATTACTGACCCATATTTATGCTGGTAAATTAGCAGCTTACAGCAACGACTCTTTACAAACAGTCTTTTAATGTGGAAGGTCGAGCTGTTAATATTGTAAATGCTGATTGAAGGCACTAATGACGGCTTCATTGCTGCAGACCCCCTGCTCCATTTTAGCAGGGAATAAAGTCATTTGCAACGGGAGGCGGATTCTTGAAGATAAATGTGCCATTAAAGGAGGCTTTTCCACGTCGTGCCTTTGATGCCTCTGAGCAGATGTCTAATGTGAAGTGGCGGTTCCGGCCGTGAGAGGAAGCGGGTCCGGACGAGCTCGGTGCCGGTGTGGTGCCGGATGTGCGCTCGGTGTCGTCTTTAAAATGCAAAGCGCTCGCCTCTTTTCGCCTTTGAACTAAAGTGCATTTACCAAGTACATGCTCATTGTTTTCACGCTTATTTATTTTAAATACCCTAATGGACCATTTCGGAGTATATTGCCCCTGTATTTAGCCTGACTGAAGTGAAGTGAAGTTTGTATTCCGACGTTTGTTTTTCCTTTAATTCTAAGTCAATGTGCTCAGCTTGAAAAACAACACAGGCATTTCGCGATATGCAAAAGACCTGGACATAACTTGAAAACTGCATATTACACGTAACAGCTAATTTAGTAACGTGCATATAGGGGGAGATTGCAGCTAAAAGTCACATGGGCAATTTATTCTGTGACTAGAGTTTATTGGTGAGAAATATGTTACAGAAAATCATGCTACATTTTTAAACATATACACGCGATTGCTTTTCATGAGAGAAGCACTCTGAGGTAACCGCATGTTTTGTCATTTTGACCAATTATATGGAAAAAAAACAAATGCTAGTTTTTATGTTTAAGAAACCTGCTGTTTGGTTAATTGTAAAACTGGCTCGTGTTTATAATGGAGGAATTTTAGCTATATGTAAATAAATCATCCAAGTCATAATAGCATGGTTGTTGGAAAGGCTGCCGTAGGAACGTAGTTATTTAGTTAATTTTTCCACCCGGTCAACGTGGATTCGCACAACGACAGCGAAATGTTAACGGGCCTGTACTTAAGTTCGCTTACCTGATGTTGTGTGTTAGTGAGTATAATACTACACCTACATCTACATACCCAGTTTGTACTGCTGTTCGCTTCTGTAACCCATCGTACATCCTGACTTACAAGTTCCATTTATCTGACCGGAATCTTGTCCATATTGACCGCCTCTGCCAGCGTTAAACTCCCGACAATGGTGCCTGAAGTTACAATGAGTGTGTTTGGGGCAAGTTGTCATTGTTACATTTTAATAGGCTACCTAGTGTGTTATTTTATCGACACTCTTTGTTGGCCATCTGTGGATATATATGAAATGCACTGAAATATTTCTAATTTTATAGTGCCAATGAATTATTTCAAACACGTCATTGCTATTGTATTATTGCCATTTTGATCTATTGCCTTTTTCATTAACACAAAGCCTTCAATCGAAACAGGTTTAAGTATATCTATTTCTTTAATGAGATAGTTGTATAAATATGAGAATTTTTTTTCAATGTTCTCCAGTGTGTTACTTATTCAATTCAATGGATTCTTATAGTTTTATAGTTTCTACATATTAGTGATGTAGGATATCCAAAAGACAGCTTGATAGTAAGCTTAAGCATGCTTACCCTTTTTAAACTGATATTGTTTATTCATGAATAAAATGTTGGATATTAAATTGTTGATTACAATGTCAATTAATTACACTATAACAACTTGTCCCTGACATGTGAGGAGCACGTTGTCAAAAGATATTTATGTGTAGTTATTGATAATTAAATCAATATGAAATTAGCAATGAATATACAGTACAATGCATATTAAACTGTGCATTAATCACTTGTCTTTCTTCTGGCACGGTTATGACCATTCAACAAGGCTGCGTTTTCTAGTAATTCTGGAAAAACTCAGAAAATTAAACGAGACAAAGTTACGGATCCCTCAGCTGCATAAAAAATATCGTGATTCCTATCACATCAAACATAAGTGACAATCGGATTTATGAAATATTTGCCCTTATAAATCACTTTAAGTGTAAGGCAGTACAATCACAATCACAAATATGAAGTATGCATTACGCACACGGCTCCTGAACACTCAGCCGCTTAATTTTAACTTTTAAGTTGCTCATCGCCAGACAGAATTGCTGTCGAAAGTGCTGGAATTTAACCAGCCTAAGACAAGGATCAAGGTTAGGAGGAACCTTACAAAAAAATCATTTTCACAAAACGCCCAAGACTACAACTGAAGGGGATTGCTTATATTCCCTGCAATTTTCTTGGTCGTTATTAAGGGATTACCGAAGGAGGTTTATGAGAATTGTTACTGGGTCAGCCTTATATGTCCCCGAGCGACTGCGACTTACTTTAATATGTCAGCTTGACAGTACATTTCCCAGCGTTTTCCGAAAAGGAGGCGACGTCGCAGATATCTGGGCTTTTTAAAGGCGGAATAATCACAACGGAGTAAAATGCATACGGTAATCCACAACGCAAAATCAGAGTACGGTAGTTTAAACCGAAAAGAAATCAACCTCAAACGACAAGTTAAACACGGCAGAAACAGAAGCTGCTTAGGTCAATGCGGGCAAACTGCAGAACGTGCATGCAATGCAATGTAATCCTGTTTGTATACAATATACAACTATTTAATTAAGAAAAGTGTAAGTAAAATTGCGAAGCATAAGGGCACAAGTAAGTTCTCTCCATTCAATCCCTGTCGCCCCATTAATGCGGGGTCATAAATTGATATTGACAGTGTGGCCGGTGTAGGGCGAACGTGATGAATCGAGGGTATAACGAAATCTATTTCCCTCCCCGTTCACCGTCGTCGGAAGGCGAGAACAAACTCAGCCGAGGCTGCTCCTTCAATTTCTCATCTTCCGATGGAGCCGGGACTCGATCAATGGCAAATAATATCATATGGATGAGAGGACACCATCTGCTTCTCCCGCCGTCTCTCATTCCGGGGGTCCCGGCGACAAATTGGTACCGGTAAATTCTTACAAATGAGGTACAAAGGGAAACAGGGGCCGATGGGGGTTCAGGGGTGTGTTTTTTCCTCTATGTGCGTGCCTAAGATTTACCTGTGAGAGTAGCTGGACATGTGGAGAAACACGTGTCCGATGCTGAGAGATCGATCCCGGGACTCGATCGCGGCTGCTCGTCTCATATGCCGCGAAGTAAAGCATCAGCGCTTATCAGGTTGTGCTGCTTATTGACTAAAACAGTATCATAAATAAAAAAAACACGCATTTACTCTCAGTGTAGCGGCTCGCATTAAGTATGTATTACTGCTATGTAATGTATATTGCACATTTCAATGTGATGTACTTCTCGCCAATGTAATACGTACGTAGACACGATGGGGCTGACAGGACTTAAGACGTTGGTCCTGTTGGTAGTTGTAAGAAGATCCATCAGCCGTGTGTGTGTGTGTGAGGGGGGGAGGGGTCCCGGCCTTGATGTAGCAAACATGTTTCAGATTAAACCCCATTCCGTCTTCTACGGCCCTTAACAAATTGGCCAGGCGCGCCTTCCGCAGGAGGCAGATGGCCAGGGGAACCTACAACCTACCCGGAATGTGGCAGCAATACGCACCGCTCGGGTGCGACTTGAAAGTCCTTGATGGCCATCACCTCGGGAAGATCCCCGGTGGTGGAGGAGACATGGCGCACACGGCTGTGAGGGGCGGGGTTCGCTGTCAGGGTTAGCCTGGGTAGCGCTGTCAGTCATGATAAATCGAAAGACGTATTGATGGAGATCGCGCTGCCGGAAGATGAGTTACACCAAGTGCCCGACCTCTTAGTCAGGTGGTACAATAATAAGATCGAGTCAAACAGCTTCGTTGATTTCTGTTAAGGTGCATTCTGATGGGAGTCATGGTGTTTTACAGCTTTATAGTGTGCAGATATCGGTATTTTAAATTTTCATATTAGTATAAAATATAAATCCTTGTGAATCCTGCCTGCACTTTCTTTCGCTGCTGTTTTGTGAAGTATCCATGAAGAATTCATAATAATCAAACAAGCTTTCAAAATGCCGACTTTTTAAGAAGTTCTGCCCTGCGGTAAAATACGACGAAAGACTGCAGCGTTTCACTCATTACTTATTGTTTAACCTTTTTTGTTTTACTAATATCCAAATACCAAAAAACCCACATAATTGAATATTAATTTTTTACTTATTAAAGTTATTTTGACCTGAAACATTTTTAAATAACAATATGCTTTATCTCCCCTCAAAGCAGTACCCAGCTATAGTTGGTTGTAGAGTAAAAGGACAAATACTGAAATAGTTGAAAACGTTTATAATATGGTACCAAGCCTTAAATGCGATAGTGTCTGTATTTTTGTGCTAACATTTATTTTTTAATAATAATAATTGATACTTTATTAATCCCCATGGGGAAATTCTTTTTACGCCTCCCTCAACTTGCTCTTTGTAGAGCAAGCTGTCCACGAAGGGCAGCCACCTGTTGGGGCGCCCAGGGAGCTGAGGGTTAAGGGCCTTGCTCAAGGACCCACAGACGTGCTGAGGCTGGGCTTGAACTGGCGACTTTGTGATTACAGGCACACGGCTTAGCCCACTGAACCACACGCTGCCCCAAATCTTTCTCTCTTGCGATATATAGTCCATAAACAGTTAAAATAATTCAATGCACTTTGGCGTGTTTCAGCATACTCTGATTTTCCAGTTAAAATGTGCACCCTGTTTTTCATTCACGTTAGTTTTGCACATTCTGCTATGTCTGGCTGTCTGCAACAGCTGACCTCATCCTGACTGTCCTTTTGTGGCCTTGGGAGGGAACCTTTGTTGGCTGGGGGGGCTGGGGAAGGGGCTGGGGGAACGGATCTCACGCGCGCATTCCATTCACCGAGGCGGCCCTTGATGATCGTCGGCGGCCTGAATTCTAAGCAGACATTTGATGAATGGTGAACTTTATCGAGGACGTCCCCGATAATGGAACCAGCTCGCATCTGAGCACGCTCCCCGCAGCAGTGTGGGAGTCGCCGAAGGCGTGGCCTTGCATGCAGATCGCGGCCAATGGCTGCTCAGCGTTGGTGGATGTCTGCTGGTCCCATTTTCGCTCGGCAGCCTGGCCACGATCTGCCTGGCCGGTCTATCTTATTGTGTACGTACGATGTGGGCTCGCTGATGTCAGGACATTATGTTTGCCAGGTCAGGTGACTGCACAGAAGTGCAATTTTAGGGTCCTGCGTTATCACTCCGTGTGGTTATATTGCACCACGCAGATGGCCCATCTCAAGGATCTTCACCAGCTCGCTTGCAATATCATTACCCACCCCAGCTGCGGTCCATCTAGCAAAGTAATCTTTTTTTTTTTATCGCTGTAACCGTGTGCTGTAATATTGAAGGTCAGCTCTCCTTTATTATAGAACTGACGTAGACATCTAATTCCTCTCTCCTATTCAAACTCTTCTCTGTCGTCCGAGGCTCGTGGCCTTTGCTCCTCACTTCGCTATTTCTTGGCTTGTTTTATTTTTTTTGTGCAACTATAGAGTCACGTTTGGAAAACACCTGACATATCAGGACTTGAGTTTTAAATCACATACATGTGCATCATGAAAAAGTATCTGAACAGAACAAAACAGAAGTTTTAAATAAAATGAACTACATACTTCTGATGTATTGATTTATACTGTGTATAAGTTTGTGTTAAATGTAAACACACAATGTGTACATTTTCTCCCTGGGTGACTTATATGTTTATGCTGGAGCTATGTGAGTTTCACTGACCTTCTGCAGATTCTACTTCCTGTGTCACAATGTGCACTTCCTGTGTACTGACTCCATGATGGCAACCCCCAGAAAATGACTATCATAACTGATGTCTCCTTTTTCTTTCAGGTCACGCGATAGTTGCACCCTTCGAGACTCCAACGCCCAATGAAGGATGTCCTTTTTTTTAAAATAAAATACATACGTACCCACCAACCTATAAATAGCTATACAGAATATACTAACAGTCCCAAGACTGACCCACCCCCTGTCATGGCTGACTGGGGTGCTTAAATGCCGGCCCTGTCTTTTGTGGAATATCTGCAGATGGACGAGATAGTCGCTGGCCTAAGCATCGCAACGACGAGACTTTTCAGACGTCAACCTTTATCCCATAAACATGTGACCATGAAATCCACTGACGAACTGCCACACCTCCCCTCTACCATGCTGATGAAATTCCTTCACCTTCTTTCCATGGATCCGGCTCTGGATGAAAGTGACTCTCTACTGGGTTGGGATCCTTTGAAGCGGAACAAGCTGGTCAAAGACGAGGCTGATTATCTTAAAAGCCAGCCCAGATCAGTGGCCTCCATGCCAGAAGAATTCCACCCAAGGACACTTACACTACTTTTTTGATTAACTGAAGCATTTTTTGTCTTTCAAAACAAAATTTAAAATATGAGACTCTTTCCCTTTTTGAAGAATCATATGGGCCTTCTCATTGGCTAAAAAATTATTTTATAAAGGGCCTCCTTAATTGCAGAATGATAGAATAATCCAAGTAGATGTTATAATAAATGTTTAAACGTATAGGACTGTAATATGTGATTCACAAAATTAATCAGTCAACTAAGTCAAGCTCCACCAGTTTTAATATCTGTGTTTTTAAAGCCTGGTAAATGCTATTGAGTACACGTGTCAGTATTAGCTCAAATAAAACAATTTCAAATGAAAGCAAATCCTTTCCTTTTAATGAATGAGCTTTTAATCTGATGTTTTTGGGGGTGGGGAGTTTGTGTGGTGTTACAGAGAACAGCTCTATAATCCTGGTCCTGGAGACTAACTTAGGCTGTTGGTATAGTCCCTGCTGAAGTACTGACTTATTATGTACGTTATATGTCACATGCTACAGGAATCAATCTTTTCTGGGGGACGGCTCACTGGGTCAAGCCTTTGAATCCCGTGCTTGGTAGAGTAGCCGCATGTGCAGCTGTGTGTGTCTTTAAAAAGAGAGCATGATGGGATATGTGACCATTAACAAATGTCATACAAAAGCTTATAAAAAAGCTTCATTCATGTGTGTGTATATATAAATATATATATTATTTATTATTTGGTGCAGGGTTGTCTGGAGCCTATACCAGTTTATCGTTGCGTTTGCACTCTTATGGACAGACACAGTAGGCAAATTAGCAATGTGCTTCTCAAACCACATTTTCAAAATGGTGTCAAATGAACAAGTCTTTCAGTCAACTGTGACCAGGATGGAAGTCATTAATGCATTTTAATAAAGTTTAATTATGTACATTTTAACACAGCCTGTGTGTGACTGTGCACTGGTGTGCACCCTCTGATGCATATAGGATGGTCCCCTACTTCGTGCCCTGTGCTTCCTGGGAGAGGCTGCAATTTAGCACCCAGACCAGCACCTGCATAAGTGCTTATGGAAGATGGATGGAGGAAATGATGGTTAATTACATATTTTAATTTAATGATTCAGATCTAAAAAAAATTTGATGCATTGCTCCTTAATATCAAAGACGAAATACAGACATATATGTGGAGGTGCCTAATGAACTGTAGCTTCACCTGGATGAGGACCATGATTTAACAAATCTGTTGCAATGCATGGAATACATGTCATCCTCATCTTCTTTGTTTTACTGTACATTGCTGCTTTTATTTGGGGGGGGAGGGGGGGGGGGGTTCTTTCTGTGCCAGATTCACCTTGACGGAATTTGCATTCAGTATTGAGGCTACTAAAGGCTCGTCAATGTGGCTGCCTGGAGAAACAATAAAATTAAGCGAGATAAAAATGAAAAAAAGTGAGACAGAAGATATTAGCATGACATCTTCTGCGAGTGCTTTGACAGGGGAAATTTATAATTAGGCTCACCTGATGATGGGGGAATAATTACAGAAAGTGAGATCACAGGCTGCGATGAGTTGGTAGCTCACAGAGGGACATGGGTGCTCACAGAGCAACAATGGATTTCATAGAGGCACACAGACACTCACAGAGACACACAGTTATTCACAAAGGCACACATATGCTCACAGAGGCACCCAGACACTCACTGAGGCGCACGGGTCTTCACAGAGGCATATAGGTGTTCACAGAGGTGCAAATATGCTCACAGAAGCACACAGGTGTTCACAGAGGCACAAAGATTTTCACAGAGGTACACAGATGCTCACAGAGGCACACAGGTGTTCATAGTGGTACACAGGTGCTCACAGATGCACAAAGACGTTCACAGAGGCAAACATATGCTCACAGAGGCGCACAGATGCTCACAGAGTACCAGTGTACCAACAATAAAAGTATAAATATTAAATATGTTCAATTTTATGGGATGGAACAAGTCATGGCGAGTCTGAGTTGAGTCTCCAGTCAGAACATTGCAGTCTGAGTTAAGTCTCAAGTCATTTGCCCTCAAGTCCAAGTCGAGTCCAAGACTTCCATCATTTTTGCTGTCATCAAATTTGTGACTCGAGTCCAAGTCAAGATGTGAGTCATGTAACTTGAGTCCTTACCTATGTCAGTTTTTTTACCTTTAGTGATTAGAACTTGTTGCAGCAAAAATATTGTAGGATATGCTCCTTATAGGCAGAGATAGGTTGAAAAGAGAGTGTTCACTTCCGATTATCCTTACACAGTTTTTATGTCTATGTATTTACAGAGAGTGATGCATCTTTCTAACAAACTATCTCAGGAGACTTTTCATTCTGCCAATTGAAAATGCAGACAGCAGAGAATTAATATACACTCAAATTGTAAAATGTTATTGTATCCAGAGGGGAACTATAACCTCAAGTCTAGTCATAGTGTCCAAGTCTGGTTCAAGTCAAAAATATCTGCCATCATGTCCAAGTCAAGTCCAAGTCTTTCCATCAGTTTTACCGAGTCCAAGTCATCAAATTTGTGATTTGAGTCCGAATCGAGTCAGTTACTTGAGACCCCACCTCTGAATGTTACCAATATTATTGTAGGCCAAAACGCAATGCACCTTGAAAAATAAATATGAAAACAAGTCATATGCTTTGCCTTGGTTTGATTAATTCAATATACAATTTTTAAAAATGAAATTCTTCGTCATCATGCAAGTTAAACAATGTGAACAATTGATTTTCCTGGTAGGAATGAAGTCTGGTGCCCATTTTCGCATGTTTGTGTGAACTGTACATAAAACAAATTTCAAACCATTTTACACCATTTATAATCGTTTCATATTTTTGGTCTTGGTATTGGAGGCTTTGAGATGAGATTGGAACTAACATCTTTCATGTCTAACTGTAACGTTTGTCTCAATAGACCAGATCCTGCATCCTTAGAGAATATGGATTTGTTCATCTGTCCACTATAAGTAATTGACTGTCCAATTGGCAAGACATACTGAATATCAGGAAAATGAAGGCTGTTCAGAGGCACTAGCTCCCCCAGAGTGGGTGGTTTTGGAATTTGGCAGGAAATGGGAGGATCATTGGGCGTCCTTAGGTCCCATCACTATAGCCCTGAGTATTTTAGCCCCGATGCCAATCTTCCTTCAAAAAAGAAATGTCAAGTCACAGGTTAACTTGACTTAGCCCCAGATCTTTTCAATAGCTAGAAACTCCCCTGGCGAGGAGCTGGAAAAACCCACAAGAAAACTGTGAAAAATACTCATCCCTAATTTTCACTTTGAAATTAGTTTCAAAATAAAATGAAATTTGCACGGCACGGTGACACAGTAGGGGGCGCCATGCCCTCACACCTTCACCATTGGGGGTTTGATTCCTGCCCTGCCTTTGTCTGTGCAGTTTCCATGTTCTCCCCGTATCTGTGTGGGCTTCCCTCTGCCATCCAAAAAACATGCTGTTATGGTAATTGGTGTCTATACTGCAAATGGTCCATCGTGTGTGTGAGCGTGAGTGTTAGCCTGAGCGCTCTGATGGGCTGGGCGTCTCCTGCTTCGTGCCCTGCGTATTTCCTGGGAGAGGCTCCAGGCCCCTACATGTTTCAGAAGCTAAATAAATAGCTAGTGAGTAGACTCAGGAGATGGTAGCTAGCTGGTTAGCAGAACATGCTACTTCAGCATCTTCTAAATAAGGAGCGAGTTTATTTAATATTTAGTGTAGTGACTGTTTGTGGCCAACAGGGGGCCTCATGCAAATATGTGCCTTGAGTGGTGGTAAAGCTCACCACTGGTTCCATGCTCTCAGTGACCCAATAATGGAAGATGGACATAATAAAATGTGAATGTTACTTGGCGATTAATAAAGGGATGAAGATCATGTTGAGCATGATAGCATCCTCATATGTCATTTGGAGCATTTTAAGCTTTTATGGAGCTCATAAAAAAATTATCTTTTTTTCACCAAGTAAAAATAACCACAGATAGAAAAAAAAAGAAAATTAATGAATCGCGTAAAAAGAAAATAATGTATCAACTTAATGGTTCCAACCTCAAAATGCTCGGCAGCTTTCATCGATATATAAACATCACTCGCGTTATATGCATTAAACCCAGCGCAGTAAGGCGCTTTTCTCATTTGACTAATCTCCCAGTGGAATCCGCTCTACGGTTTCAAGCTCTTAAGAAATCCAGAAAATGCGGGTAGCGCATGTCATTAAAAGATTACCAAAAGCAGGGAGGGTGTTGTTGGCACAACCAGTCTGGGTGGTGGTGGGAGAACGGGCGGAAAGGGCCCAGCGTGCGTCAGCCTGGTATCCCTGTGGTTTAAGGTTACATGGAGACCTCCTTGACTGGACGTTCTCAGATCTGCTTTTGTTTCCACATTGAAAATTAGTCCTTCAACCCTGTAGCTGACAAACATGAGCGCCATGAAGAATGAGATATTAATGTGAGAAATTGTTGGGGAAGTGTGTGGATGCTATACCTGTGACCGGATGGTCATTGGTTCAGATCCCCTGGTCGGCAGCATGAGTTCACCCTTGGACCCCTGAGCAAGGTCTGTAACCCCCAATCGCTCCTGGAACTGGCAACTCTGCTTTCTCAGGAAGAAATACATCTCTTTGGATAAAAGCATCTGAGAAATAAGTAAAATGTAATACTGGATCATTCAGCCACTTCATTAAAGCATTTATAACCCAGAAATTTGGTTCTAATTATTATTTACTCTGAACCTTTCCACACAATTCTATTCAAAAATGCTACCTTTTGAATTCCCCTTTGCCCCACTGTAAATAACCCTATGCAGGAGATATTTGTGTCCTGTCAGGGAGAAGCTCAGGCACTGAGTTGGATGCAACGCTGCATACAGGAAGTCACGAAGGGGGCCTTTCGCAGCGGCTGCATGGTAGGGGGCGGGACTCTGTGGCCCTGGGAATAAACGTTAACATGTAGGAAGATACCGGAGGAGGTGGACGCACGCATACGTCGTTTCCACGGAGAGGCTCTTAGGTCTGGAGAGCCATTAAATAAAAAGGAAAATAGACAGGAAAAGATGATGTACAGTAGATCAAGAGGGGCTTCAAATTAATGGCATCTGAAGCACCAAGCGGTGCAGATAAGTGCTGCTGTCACTTCCTGTAGCTGTGGTGGCCACACCCCCCATAAGTCACACAGCAGGGTGCTAAACTGCTCACACACGCACGCACACACACGCCTCCACACCACACACTAAGGGCGCTCCATCTGTTTCTGTCTTCTGTCTCCGCAGGTGTGTGCCATTCTTACATTTACACTGGGGATTGCGGATTCACCCCTAAAACCACGCATTTGCATGGAGCTCCTAAGTTTTGGGCCCCCTGTTGACTAGGAACAGCTACTACACTAGGGAGGGCAGAGGGCCCCAAGTGACGTTTTGAGTGGGGCCCCAGAAACAATGAACCCACCTCTGATTATAAGGCCCCCCACTGAGGGCCTTTAGCCTGCTGGTGATGTACCTCGGGTCCCTACCCTGAGTTTGGGAGCCCAGGGTTCGAGCCTTGCTCTTGCGCTGCCTCCATGTTTCCCTCACAAACAGTTTACGTTCATCTCTCATTTCCTTGCAGATAGATGACAGATAATTAATTTGCCTTGAGCAAGCCCGAGCAACACAACACCAAAATGGCAAGTGGGGAATCTTAGCTGGTGTGTTTGCTACTACAGTAGAGGAGCCGTGTGGGGCTCAGCAAGTTAGGATGCTGTGCCTGTCAGCAGAAGGTTACTGGTTCACGTCCCAGGTTCAGAACAGTGGTTTCAGTGTTTGTCCCTTGAGCAAAGCCCTTAACCCCCAGTTGCCCCAGGGACTGTCTGACTTTGCTTTCTCAACTATGCATTGCTTTGGATAAAAGTCTCTGCTGAGCTCCAAGCTCATGGGAGCTTTACTTACAGAAAAATGTTCTGAGGGCAGAATGAAAAATGATTGGTTCAGAGAGATAACCAATCAGATTGTAGGTGGGTCTAAGCAACTAGAGGAGGCGGGACTAAAACACCTCCTGTACTTGTTTGGACTCACATCCTCTACAATCTGATTGACTATCTTACTGAACCAATTATTTATCGTTCTGCCCTCAGAACATTTTTGCGTAAGTAATACTCCAGTGAGCTAAATGTATAAGGCTAAGAGAATCACTGTTTCGTTTTTTACTGTGTATTACTCGACTACTTGACTTGACTTGACTTGACTTCATCTCTTTGTCAGAATGCCCCTGTTTCTTGGTGTGGATACTCTTTGTTTATGTGTGTGTGTGGGGGGGGGGGGGGGGTTTGTTTTTTCCTGCAAACATTTCCTCTCTTCTCTCAAGTCACTTTCAAAGAACACCGTGTTGGCGCAGCTCAGGGGTACCAGGATCAAAAATTAAAATTCTCTCCAAAGAATACATTATTCAAATCTCCAATTAATCCTATTGTGTGCAGGCCAGTTTAGCTACGCGAGCGAACAGCAACGCAGGGACAACGCTGGAGAATCATGCATGAATATTCAGCGGCTGACATTTACATCACAACCTATCGGCCTGTGGCATGAGCCCATTGTTAATTGCCGAATTCCAGAATAAAGCTACAATAGGATATTTATAACGCTGTATTTGTAAGGATGTCAAAGGGTTCTTCTAATTAGCATCCAGCTGTTTGCTAAATGTTGTTAAATGTGTTGTGAAATACTATTTGCAAAGTTGTTCAAATATGTTGGTTTTCAAATAACAGATAAAAAGGTTCATGTGCTCTTTGTACAATGTAAAAATGATCTTTTTATAATGATGTGTAAAATTTTAAATATAATTGACATTTTATTAGATCATGCATGAATTACTTAAATGTACCTATATTTCAAAATAAAGGGTAGAAATCTGAGGCAATGATCATTATCGTAACATTTTTGATTCCATGGCACCATGAGCAGTGGTGTGCATTTCTGGCCACGACGCCAGAAGTTGGTGCTGGGAATCGTGATCTGTGTACTGAGCTCTGAGCGAAGCTGAAAGCAGGACAAACGGGGGCTTAGATGGACAAATCAAAGCATGACTTTCTCCACCACACCTACTGTAGCCTACTCAAAAGCCAGCCGTAACAGTCACCTGTGCTTCATATGCCAAACCACTGTGCTTCCACACTAACAAGACACAGAATTAATGAAAACGGAATCACAGTATTGCTGTGTTTCATAAGGTACGTTTTGTTGCTTTGTCCCAAATTCAGCTAAATTATGTTCACTCACAATATTTTGATTAACGAACTGAATCCAACAAAAAAAATATAAGCAAAAAAAACAACAGTTTCAGCAATCAACAACATCCACATGAAGCAGCTTAAAATCTCTCCGCTGTGCCGGACCAGACAATCGACGATACCCCTCTGCTTTTGCTTACATTCCCGGGAACGACGCCCATCCAAAGTGACACTGGCAACGAAAGACCAGCCATTTTATCATTTCCGTGCCACATCCCCCATCCTCCCGTGTGAAACGTGTCACACCAATTGCATGCTTACATACAAAATGTCATAATGCTACATTTGTTGGAATTCATTTTATTGACAAGTAAGTATTTTGTAGTGTCACCCTGTGTATAAAATTACACTGCAATGTAATTCACATCCATCCATCTTCCATGAACATCTATCTCAGGGTCACAGTAGACCAGATGCTATCCTAGACAGGGCTGGAGCAACAACATGGTGGCCAGATTAGAGAGAATGATTGTACTGGGGTGGTACTGGGGTCATATTTTGCCAAAGGTATATTTTCTTGACAAGTAGGGGGGGGTGGGATTACCCTCAAGATTATTATTTGGCAGCCCTGTCGTAAAATTATCCACTAATCATCTCGCGGGCAAGACACGTGCTATGAATCTACTGATCTACGGGATCTGTTTTATACAATTAGAAATTCCTATTTCATTCTTATTCCTTAGTGAGGGATGGCAACTTAGGTAGCCACATATTTACTGGGGGGGGGAGGGGGCACATGGCCACACCTTACTGTAGATCCACAGCTTGCTACAAGCAGGGTTGCCACGCTTTCAGACTCTCACACAAGAAATTTTATGTGAAATCTAGAAGAAAAACACCTGGTAAATCACCTGGTGAAAAATGTTTCACTTAATTCTGCAACTCTGAATCACTGACGGTTAATTAACACAGACATTTAATATCTATGAAGATTTTTTTAAAATACATACCTAATACCATGAGGCTCTTCTTCTGTATCACAATATTTAAAAATTGATCAAATGTAAGCGACACACTATATTCAGGATAACATAGAAAGGCATTTTAGTTTTTGAATATGAAATTCTTTTTGCTATAGAAATAGTGATGGACAGAGTAGGCACAGACTTCTCTGGATGCCAGCTCTGTAACTTTGGAGATAAATTTAGGTCTAAATTATGATTATTACTTAATTGTCATAGAGATATTTTAACTTTATGAAACTCAAATTCAAAGTTTCAAATTTGTACTTCTGCCTGATGCCTAAGTTGCATGAATACAATCGACATTTTACAATTACGAATGGTAATGTACCAGTCTACGATGTTCAAGTTGCGATTACGAATTGCAGTTCATGTACTTACAACTTCAGAACTACATTTACAAATCATTAATCACGTGAAGAAGAGAAACTTACGTTGCCAGCAGGGCTGGACTGAAAGCGGAACTTATCTTAACTAGATGTTGCAAATTAAGAGTCAATGGTTGAGTACAATATATGCTCAGCAAGCCTTTTAAAGCGGAATAAAAATCAAACTGCAGACTGTGCAACAAAACTCAAAAGAGAGCCCTGGGACACCTTTGTCTGCACAGTTTGTTTTGTCATGAATTCATTTGCAAATGAAATATTGCAAATATCAAAGCTAGGCACAGAAGAGAAGTGTTGCTTAAAACACTGAATTATTGTAAAGCTTTCTCAAGGCAATATACTATTATACTTCCATACTAATAATGCACAGAATTAACATAAACAGAGCCATTTTATGGTATTATGTTTAGTATTGTACTTTTAGTTGCTTTGTCCCAGATTCAATTAAATCGTGCTCATATAATATTTTTCATTATCAACAAAAACAAGGAAGTCAGTACAATAAAGCCATTAAGAAAACTCCATATAAAGCAACTTAAAAAGGAACTAACCTTTTGGTTACAGGGTGGAGGGCAGCCGCCACGGAAAGGGTTAAACAAATGATTCGATACACAAAAGGGGGAAGTGAGTGTTTGAAGGTTAGGGAACAGAAAGTCAGGGGTCTTAGTCAGAAATTAAGACTCCTGTGAACAGAGAAAGGGGGGAAATGCAGCTTCAAACCCATTGCAGCCCCTTCCTCATGACCCCCGCACCCCCAATTCACACCAGCAGTCCCTCTAATAACCCGGAAAAGATCTGAACACTAACGATGTCTGGCTGCCTTTCGCTAACAGGGTCCCCCTAACCTGGGGCTAGTGATAAATCACCATGGCAACGCAGAAGATCACTCGAACCCCAGCCCCTGCCTTTCCTGCCAGCTCCTGACCTTTGTGTGAACAGAACACTCATTTTTTATTTACTTTAAACCTCAGGGGAATGATATTCATCTTCTAAATATAAGCCAATTAAAAGATTTTTATCATTAAAAATCTACTACGAGATATTTTTGACATTTGCTCTTGTGTGATATTAAGTGTTATTGTTGACTGATAAGATCGTGATGTGTGAGAGTCACAGTTACTCATCCGAAACTTGTGAAGCTCCAGAGCTGAAGCTGCTTGCATGACTTGCAAAATTACCTCTGATGACAACTGAGAAACTGGCATGGTAAAGTTTCAGCCCCCCGGTGGAGAATCTGAAGCCTGTGCTGGGATTAGTTGGCAGTCGTGTGGCACCACGGCGCATAAAACTCTGGCGAATCTCAGCTGTGCATTCACTAAGCCCTTAGTTATCCACAACCTGCCATATTTTCTCTCTTCTGCTGTTCGTAGTCCAGGGTACAGCTTGAAGAATCCTTGCTTTGTATTTCTTTGGTATGTTAGTATAGGTGCTTGTTCACTGCCACCAATGACCGAGCCATACCGCAGATCAGTGGCATCTCTGTGCGATTCGACCAATCAGATGGTGGTGACACAACCAACTCAGTTTGGTCACGCTTTCAGTAAGCAGAGCCATATGTCAGAATGGCTACAGCATCTCTCATACTTTCCAAAGATTTGATGTCACCTTGTTGTATGTCTTTGACCCTATAATAATAAAAAAAAAGAAAATTTTTTGCAAGTGAATACTAATTCCGCTAGCGTTTGATATTTGCATGACACGGTGGTTCTCGCAGACGTGCTCGCGGAACACATAGCAAAAAAAAAAAATGTACGTCTTGCGAACAGTAAGCGTCTCTTAAGTTTTACGTCACTTTACTGAGCTGGCTCTTCTGCAGTGGAAAACAGAAGCTAGAACTGCCCTGTAACTAGTCTCTCTCAGTTCTCTAGTCATGGTGTGTCTCAGTTCCTGTATGCTAGTGAAAAAGCGCCAAGAGATTCCTTAGCCTACTAGCATTATAACTGAAGCTATCATTTGTAACTATCTGGCTGTGAACAGGCCAACTGTACCAGTCATGTACCACAATGTGCTTTGCCTGAGTGGGGACTTGTTAAATCCTTGGTCTCAAGCTAATTCTGTGTGGCCGGTCCTTCTGAAGAATTCCAGTTGCCCTGTGGTCATATTTCCATGGTTCCCCATCCCAGTTCTCCTGGGGTTCTCAAACTCGTTCCCTGAAATTGACATGCACAGCATACAGCACCTCCCTCTGAAGGCATGACTTTCAGAAGTATTGTCTGAGAGCGTAATATTTCCTGGACCTTTCTGTTGCACCTCAAAGATCAGCGGACCATTTAGCCAATGCTGTAACATATACAGGGTCATGTGATGAAGTCATTTATGACCTTCCAGGCAAACACCCTCGTTACTCAGCTTCATTAGGACTGTTTTTTGATTTACTTTGGCAGTCAACGCTGCCTTTGTTTTTAACTCCAGAACCCTTCACATTTACCTGCTTGAGGTAAGTATTCCTGTCTCAGAAGGCACTCTAGCAGATATATACCGTTGCACATTCTTTACACGCTTCACTTTAAAATCGAGAGGTGTTTTCTTTGGGACACATACATAGCTGCTAACCCAGCTACCTTTCCTGATTCTGAAACAGAGAAGCAGTGGAGAACGTTCTTCAGATTACAGGCTTTACCTCAGAAAGATATAACAGTGCGTGGCTTGATTGAAGAGTCCGCTGTTTATTGTCAGACGAAGAGTAAACGATCAGTTACACTATGCAGTGAAAATCTTACTCTTTATGTCTTTCTGGCCAAATTAAACACAAAACAAAGATCATAAATACAAAGTAAGCTGCTTACAAGCCAATAAATAGAGTATTATTCTGGATAAATACGTGAACACAGTGCAAGGTAAACATACAGCCGTGGAAAAAATTAAGAGACCACTCTAGATTTTTAAACAAATCTGAATTTTTAAATCCTGGTGTAATTGTGATAAGACAGCAGCACATAAGAATTAGGTGAAGTAGGAGACACTGGGAACAACCAGAAACCAGCCAGGTAAAAGGCGGAAGTGACTTTCTAACCTCAGAGATGACTGTTATCCTATCTGACGGTTTCTCATGAACTGTAGAATGACCTCAAGTGACTTTCAAAAGGAATGGGAAACATTACAGTAAGTGCAGGTGTGAGGTGCACTGCAAGGACAGTTCGTATCGGGCTCCTAGAAGCAGGACTGAAGTCCCATAAAGCAAGGAAGAAGTCCTTCATTAATGAGAAACAGAGAAGAAGCAGAATGGAGTTTGCAAAAAAATAAAAAATATATTTTACTCACAGACACACAGCCAGAAATTGAGAAATGAGTGAAACGAAAAATTGCCCTGTGGTCTCTTAATTTTTTCTAGGGCTGTATAGTGCAATGTAAATGTAACACCAAAGAGTGGAAGGCTGAGAGACAGATCACAGGCCATTGATTAGTACCGTGGGCTGAAAAGGACCTGGCTGAAGGTGAGACATGAGACTATGAGAACAGCCTTGTGATTTTTACTGTCCTAATCTAGATATATTTCACTCATTGTGCAGATTTAATAGTTAAGAAAGCAGTATTGTGTTAAAAACACAGTCAATGTGTAATGTTTAGCTCCAGAAAATCCTTTATGACAATTCAAGGGTACTGAATTATTCAGGATGCACCAAAGCATACAAGGTAGTGAAATTTCCACATCCTAATATTTAATATTATAGAGGCTGATGGTCTTGTGTTAAATAGGTACCAAATGGATTGCATAAAGCAGGGGTAGCCAATCTTATCCGCAAAGGGCCGGTGTGTATGCGGGTTTTCGCTGCAAATCCCTAATTAGATTACTAATTAGAGGAGCGATTGGCTGAAGAGTCCTCACACCTGGGTTTGAACAGCTGACCTACAGGTTATCCCAAAAACCTGCACACACACCGGCCCTTTGCGGATAAGATTGGCCACCCCTGGCATAAAGAATGGGGTCATTTTTTCATTAGGTAAAACATTATTTTTTATATTAATTTTTGTATTTTGTATTAATAAAATTAAGATTTATTCGTAATCAGATAAGAGTTCCAGATAGCTGGTTTTTGTGCAAAGAAAAACATGCTTGTTCTATATATACAGTTTGGGGCAAAACATACAATCTCCCCTCAATTAACTCTGCCGAATTAACTGGCTAATTACGGACAGCTGTTTAAATGCAATGCTACACAAATTGGCCTGATCTGAGCCAGTTTGATTCAATATAAATCAATGAACTCTGGCTAACTCTGATGGTTATAAAATTGCATTAAAAAGCACTGTGGTACGTTACACTGCAGTTAAAAGAATTTTCCAAAGATTCAGGGAAAAGGTAGCTGGACAGAAATATGAATATCCAAGGAAAACACTGATGACACTGATTATGATAAGATTTTTACAGTTGAAGTCAAACACTGATATTGCAGTGAATGTGTGAATTGGGCTTTCTAGTAAGCTGAGATTTATAGGACGCCAAGTGCTTTTCTATCATGGATTTGATGTCCAGTGTCACAGTGTTTAAATACAGGTAAATATACCTGCTTTCATGGGTAATCATCTTAACAGCCTGTAAACAGCATGTATGTTTCATATAGATGTTGTGTAGTTACTCACCACTGTGTAGCAATTATGCAAATAATTGAGTGAGCAGCTTTAATATGGAAGAAGGAGGTCATTATGTCTGCATTTTAAATGTAGCGACACATTTCAGCTGTCTAAATCGGTTGACGTTAAACAAACAGAGCAGAAAGGGGCTGTAAAAATGCTAAGTAATCTCAGTATATGCTGTTTGCAGCATTTTATAGTGTATAAACAAGGTGCATTTAATTGACCAATGAAATCAGCTTCGCAAAGAAGTAACACTTCGTGTTTTGTAGTACTTAATACTTTACATAATATTTGTTATATTTTGAGCAGAAAAATAAGTTAAACGGTAAGTAAGCTCCACCATCAGCTCGTAGTTGTCATCCACAATTTTTTGCTTTTTAAAATATTACTATTATTTTCATTAATATTTATTTATGCCACTTGCTGTCCTGCTATTCGTTTGGTTTTGTTTCATTTAAAAGCTTTAAATACCTTATGGCACATGTTTTTTTTTAAAACCTGTTTATCCATCTGTCCTTTTATAATCTGCAAGATGAACATGCAGACTACCCAAGAAAACAGTCGGGCTTGCTGGTCATTATTGGTAAGTTCATCATTATCATAACCACGAACAGCTGTGCATTTGTGTTCATATTTTCGCATGCCCTTTGTATAGTGTCCATCCATCATATGCATAAATTCCAAAGCACTATATTCTGTTGAGCTTGTATGAGACTCACTCTTTTAGACATAGGCACAGATCCATAGCCATACTGAGCTGCATCCCCCCTCCCTCATCAAGAACACAAACTTCCGCTGATGATTAAAAATCCACAACTGGGCTTCCAAGCTCAATTTGAGCTGCTCCCGACCTTGCAATCCCTGGCACTCTTGAGTTCAGGATTTGACACTCTTACCACCATGGCTCGGGTTCGAGTCCCAGTTGGGGAATGCCACATATCAGCATTTTGCACAAGCATTTCCATAAAGCTGATCGTATCTTAAACATGTATTTATAATACTGTTTAATACCATATAACTGCTCACTAACATCCACGTATAATCCTCGTATAAACTGTGCATGGCCTTCTGTTGCTATATTATTATGTCTGATTCTTTTGTGTACTTATCACAAAGATTTCTTTGATGACAACAGCAGAACTGTAAAGATGACCGCTGATCCTTTCTTTAGCCGACTGCAGTGTTTGTCGACCCTCTCAGAATTTCAGTGATTGGCCCAGACCTTCTGCCCATTGATGAAACCAACACAGCATATTCATAACTAAAGATGACCCATTACATCACCGTAGCCAGCACCTGTTCCCCTTCACCTTGCTTTGCTATTTTCTTGCATTGCCACCCCTCATCCCTCCCTTGTATTTATAACATGCCTGGACTGGCTGTACTCTGTGCACTGACATGTTCCTTCAGTTTATCTAAATATGGTGCGACAGAGTCAGCTATCGATGCATTTCATAACCGCTCATCCAGGGCGAGCCGGGAGCCCAGCACTGAGATGCAATCCTGACCATTCAGGGCATTATGGGTAATTTAAAGACACCACAAGTCGCATGTTTTTGGGCTACACTACCGTGGGGAGAACATGCAAAGACAGAGAGAGCAGAAGCCAGGAATCAAACAGCTTTCCTCTTTAGTTAACCATCTAAAAAAAATTATGTTGTAATGTAATAAATTTACAATATATTACATTGTATTTATCAGCCATGTTTCAAGTTTCATTCATCACGTAACATGCACATGCACTGTGCATCTGTATAGCGAAATGTTTTTCCCGTCTGCTTCCACCTTAAAAATGTATAAGATTAAAATAACAATAAAAATTAGACAAAGCAAAGTCAATGAAAATGCTATTTATACTTATTCTTCGAATTGTGCTCAGAAAGGAGAAATGGAATGTGATGAAAGATAAAAATATTAAGGATAAGTAAGATTAAAACAACAATAAAATAAAATGTAAAAGCGATACTGCAAACTGCAACCACAAGGTGTAGATTTATTTATTCGAACCGAGCTCGCCAACGGGCCCCTCCCCCAGGCCTGGCTCCAGGGTGGGGCCCCGGTGACCCTAGTCCGGGCGAGGGAAACGGAACTTTGTTTTTATCTCTATTCATGGGGTTCTTTTGGATTGCTCTTTGTCTGGCCCCTCCCCCGGGACCTTTTTGCCTTGGGAGACCCTACCAGGGGCAATTGCCCCCGACAACATAGCCCCCAGGTTCACGGAGGCACGCAAACCCCTCCACCACGATAAGGTAGCAATCCAAGGAGGGGTATTCTGCTAAATATATTCACATTATTTTATTTTCTAAAGTCCTTTAACATGGATAGACCATCATGGCCTTTTCATGTTCTGTGAAAATGGCAGTCGATTTGCTTGTTGTTAATGAAAGGAGGGTCGCACGCCTTGGGAGGGGTTTAATAATGAAGTTAATTTTTAAAGGCAAAACTGAGAAAGAGAGCGGAGGAATACTTCAATTAAAGAACTGTGCTCAGGAGTGGGCTGAGTGGGCCGAGTTGGGGTGGGGGGGGTTGGCAATCCAGCCTCCGACTTTGTTTACTAAAAAGCCATTGAATTAATGGCTAATTTTGCATTTTGTTGGTGCAAAAAATTGCTGGGTGTACAATGCACCAGAGACAGGCAGGGATTTTTATGTTAGAGATGGCGTGAATACCAACTGCAGTGATGCAGAGAGTCATGCAGGATCATAATAAGTAATTCAAAAGCACGATAATAGATAGCGCAACACTTTTCAGTCACTTGAGATAACAGAGTCCATTTGCATAATTAAAGGAGACTAATCAGAAGGTAATATACCCTGTCATCCGTTATTGAAAGGGACTGGAGGTGTTTCCGTGGTTACATTCAGTCTCGGGAGGGGGAGTGGGGGGGCCTTTCATGAGGGACGCAAGGCATGTTTTTGAAATCTTCTCTTAGAAATGAAAATTAACCTTTATGTACTCTGGAGCCCCATAAATATTAAAGATCCATGCATCCTGGTTTGAGTTGGCAAGTCTTTCTCTGTTGCTGCCTCTTTGCTGACGAGACGGTGCAGGCAGATACAGGTTAAACAATGCTAACTTTGCTAAGACACTTTACCTAATGAACATTCAGCGATGGGACAAATATATCATCCTAAAGGACTCACTTGGAAATTTCTTATGCAGCAGTGGTGGGAAGGAGGGAGGTTAATTATACTTTAGTAATTATTTCTTTTATTTAATTACTTCTCCCAAATTATTTCTCATAATGAAATATGGCAAATGAAGGTGTTTGACGACAGCGGATACACATCTGTAAACACAGAAAACAGAGGCTAAGGTGCCGTGTGAAGCGTGTGAATGGATTTAGCGATCTGGAGACTCGTGGAGACAGCAGATGCAACAGAGGAGACGACATATGTGTGAAAATGTGCTTTTTAAAGAGCATTTTCTTCAAAGTCCCTGGTGTCGCCTTCATATTTTGTTGCTAATTTTAATCACGGCTTAATGGCATCCTTAGCTCACAGAATTTAGACATTTTGCATTTAAACTTTGGCCTGGATTGCTTGATAATCTATTTATTCTAATTATATTTTGAACAAATAATAAAATTAAAATAGGCTTTAATTAACACAATATTTAATTATATAATTCATTGTATTGCCCACATGCACAGGAATTTCCTCCTGGTGGATGTTATTTACTCTAACACTTAATTATTTTCTTGTAGATAGATTCTGAACAAACACACCAGTGTAATGAGATTATTAGGCAGGCAGTTTAAGAGCAGCTAATGTCACACACAGTATATAAACTGTACATTGCTGTGGACATCAGCAGAGGCAGGTCAGTACCCCTCACATCCTGGCATTCTACCGACTTAGGAAAAAAAAAATATTATTTTGACATTTCAGTTTTTAGTCAGGCACTTCAATTTAAAAGGACACCTGCATTTTTTTGCTCTTTTTTAACCAAGCATTTTATGCGCATGTATCCTGCGTGCGATTATTTCTCTCCGAGTCGGAACTCAGATGAAAACGTCACGAAACATCACGAAAAACATCACTTCCCATCGGAAACACGCCTCTTTTATGACGTTGATGTCGGACAGAATTTTGTTGTCCAAGTTTCCCCTGTGACGTCATTTCAACATGGCGGCTTACACAGTCAACAGTAATTCTATTTTATAAATATTTAAAAATGTTTATTTTGTTAAATGTATTAATAGTCATAAATGTAATTGCACATATTCGATTTAGAGGATATCATATCATGACTGTAAACAATATCCTAGCATGCAATATCAGATTTTTACCAGACTTCTTATTGTATTTTGTTTGTTTGTAGTTTGTTTGCCTCTCAAAAAAAGAATATCGCTATGAATAATGAATAATAATAATACTAAAATATTTTAAAAAGCTTTTAATGTGGTTTGACTAGTTCGTGCTTTGTATGTTTGTATGTCTCTCGGAAAAGAATCTCACTCCAAATCTGCTAAGACATAAAGCAACAACACACAGCAGTGTGTTCATGGAGGCAGCCATGTTTGTTCCGAGATGTGGTAGCTCGAACGGGAGATTGTCGGACATGATGTCACTCAACTCGGAATTTCCGAGTTCCGAGAGATAATTGAACACACCAGTATTACTAAGAATTCTTTCAACTGCTACATTCCTACCCACAATCCATCAGGCTGGGAGGCATTTTGTCTCCAAAGTTACAGATTCCCATGTCTGTGTTCTTCTGCAATCAGCAGTGGAGGTCTTCCTTGGCCTACCAGTCCCTTTGCGATGAGCTCACCAGTGCTTTCTTTCTTCTTAATGATATCCCAGAGTTTGAGTTTGGTAATCCTAAGGTTTGACCGACGTCTAAAAGGGTTTTATTATAATAGCATTTTTCATTAGGCAGCTCTTCTCCTCATGTTGAACAATGGCAACCACAGACTCTAAATGGTATAAGCAAGCCTATGTATCTTATCCCTGCACCAATGAATCAATGAAACACACCTGAGTAAATCAGAAACACCCGTGAAGCCAAATGTCCCAAATATTATGGTGCCCTGATACGAGGGGGATTATCTATAAAAAGTGTTGTAATTTCTACATGGTGAAACCTAAATGTATGCAAAAAACTTTATATTAAAGCCTGAAATGTGCATTTTAATCATGTCTGAATTGTTTGATTTTTAAATTTTAAATTGAGGAGCAGAGGGGTAAATCACGGAAAAATGTATCTTTGTCCCAAACATTATGGAGGGCATTACACTTGTTCGATAATTCTTGCTTTTATTAAATTCAGTTCTCTGCTCTGCCTTCATCCCTTTCCTTGACAAGGAACGTGACTGTGACATAGGATCTAAAGTAGTAATTTATCTGTATCAAACCGACCGAATACAACATGGAGACGTAACAGAATTGATCGCACCCCTTGAGTCGCCGGCTCTGACAAATTAAGCGCTGGTTTATTCACCATCTGCTGAGGTTGGTCCAGCCTGCCACCTTTGCGAGGTGAACATGTTTGCTAATGCGTTAGATACAGAGATGAAAGAAGCCGTGTGTGTTGCATAATGAAAGCTGACAGAACACAAACATCTCGACAGCCTGCTGACAAGCTGGTAAAGAGGTTCCACCACTCTGATCTGTGGTGTGGAAGCACCTTTGCTTTGCTTGTCAGTCACGTTTCCCACTTTGAAAACGAAACCTTGTAATTTTTATGACCAGATATATCATCTCTGATGTTTTCAGTTGCACCTCTGAACATATATGAAAAAATGGTGATATGAATATCTATGTTCTTTTTTTTTGGACAAAAATGTAAATGTGTTGAAAATTCCCTCTTTGCCTTCTCAAACTGAATGATTTTTTAGGGGCTGTTCTCTGGAGAATGTGGGACAAACACATTCATACCCAGGGCTGGTAAGACTCACCAAATCTTAGCATAACTAGAATAAATTAGAGCATAAAACAAAGGTCATGCTGACTAATCCTGGTACCTAACAAGTCCGGAACCCCACTGTGAATCACGGGAGCGAAAGATGAAGTTTTAATTTCCTCGCCAACTGCATGAATTTTCAGACTTAATGAAATATAACGCATCTCGTCTGAGGAGTGAATGAAGGGATGCGATCCGTTAGGGACCCGGTGTCCCAGTTCTCCAAGACTCATCACGGTTCAGCTGTTTGATTCCGGAATAGTCTCTAGCTGATTGCCTGTAGTTGGTGGTGGTTGGGGGCC
>JAODJU010000038.1:14075949-14086764 GCA_026776725.1 Gnathonemus echidnorhynchus | reverse complement strand
ATGCTTCAAATACTAAACAAACAGCTAATAGGGAGTACAGTCAGAAGGTGGTAGCTAGCTAGCTAGCTGGTTAGCAGAACATGCTGCTTCAAGATCTCCTAAATAAAGAATGCTTTGATTTAATACTTAGTGTAGTGACTGTTTGTGGCCAACAGGGGGACCCTAAGCCTCAGGGGCCCCAGACCGATGCGTGGTTTGAGTGATGGTAAACACTGGCGTTGAAGAAGAAAAAGAGGGTCAAAGAAACAGCTGAGGAGCACAGGTACAGAGCTCCACCTCCCTGAATCCATTGGGAAACCTGATTGGCTACTAACTGTTTTATCCGATACTGCAGCTCCAGTCATTTTATAATGAATATCTTGTGAACATCGAGTCATCCGCCACATCGACATGCATGTGCCAGGGAAACAGAGTGAGCATTTGTTTATAATGGTACATAAACAGGCAGACAGGAGCTTTGCAGCCATAGCCTTTCTCCAAAGATCCAAAAGGCAGAAATAATTACTGAAAGAACATGCGTTGATTGCATGTTTATGAAGTTATAAAATTATATCCACTTTATTTCCTGTCAGGACTCTTTCCAGCATGTGATTTTAATGATTTAATCTCAGTTTCATAATTGCCATTACAGAATTCGATCGCTTGTTGGCAGCGGGAAGCTCAGTCGCTGCTCATTTGGGGCTTCATAAGGTCACAGGTAAATAATGATCAGTCAGACCCCATAGTGACTTTATCCAATCCACTCACTCCTGCACAGCGGGGCCACTTAGATCATCAGAAAGGAAAACTACTACTTTATCTATTTCGATAATGTGTTAATGTTCCAGCAAGGTCAGAATTATGCACCAGGTGAGGTGTAACTGATGTGATATGAATGTGTTCTTTATATTTTGACGTGTTTTTCCTACATCTGCAGATTTATGTGTTTGTATCCTTCTCATAAGCACAAGATGGGGAAGAATTCATATCGAAATGGACTGACTGTGCTTCCGTGGGTAGATTAAACCCAGATCTTAATGCTGTTCACAGATAGAAAATTTACCCACACACCACGTGAAATTAACTGCTGTGGAGACTGTGTGTCACACAATAGGTGTTCATGCAGCGGTATTGTAAGGTAGACTTTACGCATTTTTACAGAGTAATGATGGTGTAATTCAATGTCTGAAAGTCGCTACATCTCGTGTGATGTGTTTTTATTGCTTGTCTAAGTGCTCCTACGGTTTCTTTACTAGCAGCTTGAGTGATTTATCTTCATCCATTTGTTGGTGTAATATTGAGGGTGGCTAACTTGAATAGTGCCATTACAGAAGAAGCATGTTCACAGTGATATCACAAGAGGAGTACACCATCCACCGGCGGGGAGATTATGGGAACACAGCTTAGCACTTCAGTTCACAGCAATTAAAGGACTTTTGCTTTTAGACTCCACTGTAAGGTGTGCTTTATCGAGAAGCTACCATGCTAACCAGCTAATCCCATTTTCAAGTTAAATTACCCTGTCTTTCAGGTAATTTAGCCAGCTCCCAGAGACCCTTAGTCTTTCTCACAGGCTCTCTAAGTATTAGAGAGCTCTCTAAGTATTACCTTTTTCCAGAATAATAGATCTAAATGCTTGCCAATTATGTTTTCAGGCAATGCTAATGCTAATGTTTTTAATGATACTATGTAGCTAGGCTCTTTGGTACAAATGGGGCAGGTAAAATCGTTCAAAGGTTGGATGTCATTTGAGGGGCAACATCTGCACAAATTTTTGTGTCGGTGATCTAAAAATGGCTGCAGTCCTCTTGAAACTGATGATTTAAGGTTGTGTAAAACCGTGTTAATCAATAAAAAGACACAGCCCACTTATAGTCTCACAGTCAATATTAATCAATAGTTTATGAACAATTTTAAAACTGTTGTTTGGAAATGTTGAGCCTACCTATCTGTGTGGTTAGGGTGCTGTAGCTACAACTGTATGACCACATTAGGCTTGGGTTACATATGGCTGTGGTTTCAGTTATTATTTTGAATTATTTTAAATTTGAGAAACAAAAATACCTACAGTAAACAGGCAGGAAATTAATGCAAATTTAAACAAAAATGACCATTCATACTGTGTTTTCATCATGGCAGTTTGTTTCTTTTTAGTGAAAACTATTTACTTTGCAGAACTAATAACCTTTGTATGAGGAACCCTGAGAAATGTCGTCGTCGCCATCATACCGGCCCACACTGCTCTAAATGCCACGATGGTGCCCGTGAAGTGCCATTTAATTTTCAGGGCATGACACAGGTGACGACATGCCCTCTGTGGAGGAGGGGGGAGGCTTACGCATAGACCATGTGTAACGTGAAGGAGAATAGCGCACATTCCAGTATCTAATATTGGTACAGAATATAAAATCACATGACATTTTTAAGGATAACAGGCTTTTCAAAACCCTGATGCAATATCATCTCTGCAATGGCAAAGTGGAATTTTTTTCTATGCCGCAGTGACTGTAGTCCTGGGTCATAGGAATGGGACACACTGCACTACAGGACCTACAGTTTAAAAAGGTTGTCAGTTCCTGCAGAAATGAACATGGGTCCTCTGTATTACATGATCACACATAAAGGTGGCCAGTGATTTGCCTGATATTGTAATTTAATAATCAGCTTGCCTGCCGTCTTTTCTGTAAAAGTTAAAGTAAAACTGTGGATGATGTTAAAAAGCCAAGTTATAGAGATGTCTGTACTGTATAAAACAGACCAGCTTCTTCTCATTTAAGATATTTATGCCTGCCTCTTTACCTCATGCTTGTCCTCTGGCCCCTTGGCCAGTCTGTTGGGGTTATTTTCCAGCTTTCCCATCAATTGGTCTCTCCCCGTGACACATGGCAAGGGATGCCAAAGAAATTCACCCTTCATATCTCAGTTTTTGTTTTTCAGCCGGCGGCCCTGGCCTTTTCAACACCGTTTTTAGTCAACTTTGAACATCCAACATGCAAAATCGTCCTGTCACAAACGATTCACCTTAGTATTCTGTGTAAAGGCCCCGGTAAACCATTCATCAATTTTTGATAGCCCTTTATTCATTTAAACCTGTTTGAAAACAAAGGCATTTTCTTTACAAAGACAGAGAATGCTGACTATTAAGATAAGGGGTCTTTACATTTATTCAGTAGATGCTTTAATCCAAAGTGCTGTATGTTTTGAGAAAGCTGGGTCAGACAGTCCCTGAAGCAACTGGTGACTGAGGGCCTTGCTGACATCATTCTGCTAACCCTGGGATTTGAACCAACAACCTTCTGATCACATACATGGTATCTGAAGCCACTGAGCCATACACCACCCCCTTTATGACTCACTCTTAAAGGGATGGTTGAGCATTTTCCGGAATATACCTTCCATCAATTGCGATCCAGTGCAGCATACACAGTCATCCTGGAGCCTATATCCAAATAGACAGCGGACATCCTTGAATGGAAGCCAGTCCACGACTGTGGGGAACCTTAGGCGACAACAATCATGCTGACTTATACCAGGAATAGATTAAGAAACGTCTTTGAACAAAAGATATGAATGGCTGAAAAGGCTTCTGATCAAAAGCCTCTGGTCTGAGAATGTGGCCTGAGCAATATATATCTGTGAGAAAATTGTCAGTATTATGTAGATTATCGGTCATATGATGATACATTACCTGATAATACCTAGCAAATGTAAGCTCGCTACATATCTGTGAATGGCACATAATTACCGAATAAATAAATCCTGGGTCCATCCATCCATCCATCCATCCACTTATCCAGTAAAAGGTTGCCGTGTGTGAGCTGAGTCATTATGGCACACTCCAAAGAAATAGTACAGTTCAAGCAGTTACTGCTAATTTTATCTGAAATATGCCTGAGAATTTTGCTGAGAACATCCTAAAGTGAAATAAGGTCTTTAGGTCATGAGATATGAATGATATTATAAATTCCCTCTATGTTTCTCTATCATAAGTCCCCTTGACTGTATGGATTCAGAATAACAGTATAAGTATATATTTACATAAGGATATATACAACATATCGTAGTATTATAATATATTGTATATACAGCATATTGTAAGGAAGATCATAAAACTGTGATGTCCTGTTTTTCATGGCATTCTGAGATTAGTAAGTATATGATATTTAAAATGCACTGGTGGGCGTCATGTACAGTGAAGCAGAGTGTCACATCACATAACCTGGCCACCAGACCTAAACACATAATTTATTTTATATTTTAGTTCTCTCACTGTAGCTGTGTTGGTTCATGCTGCTTTATTTCATGGTGTTTTATTTTATTTAATAGTTTAGCCCACTTTGCTTTTTTATATATGTACCCAGGCACCGATAAGGCAGCTAAGGGGTCCTGAAGAAAAAGGGGCATTTGGTTAAGTGAGCGTTAGACTCATACCAGGAGTTGCCTTTGTGTGCTGTCTGTTAATTGTTTGAAAAACAGAGGGGATTATATATTTGTTCCAACTCATACACGCCTGGTGGTAATTTGTTTTTCACTCAATGTACGTAGCAGCAGAGGCTTGAATATGGGACGCCAGGTGGTAGCTGGGAGATGGGGGTCAAACGTGGCCCCGGCCCCAGCGCCAATGAGTCATGTCAGCATGAGGCCATTAACCATGCTCATGGTCTATGACTCCGCCACAAACGAACAGCTCTCAGTCTCTCTAAATGGGCCAGGCTCCAGCAAGAAGCCTCATCATTCGGCACCAATTCCGGGCTCCAGACCTATCCTGCGGAATAATCAAGCAGCCCCTCCCATCGCAGGAATACGGGAACCTGGCGCATGTAATGTGCATTTCATCATGGGAATCTTTGTAATGATCATCTGGGTGTGCGAGTAAGAGGAACGGTCTGGGGAGACAGGGGCGATCTGCTCTGAATTACACGCCTACGGGGTCATGCTTATCTAACATCTGTGCGAACGGGAGAAATTTACAGCGGGATGATTATGATGATACCTTTCCAGGCGACTGCGTCTGTACGATCCGGAAGCCACCCGAGAATCGATCTGTGCGTATGCGGGGGCGATTGCCGAGTCAAGCCGGCGTGGTTAGTCTCTCTTCATGTGCTATTAGACGAACACGTGAGGCGGCCGTGTGTCTCGCGCTCAGGTAACGCGCTAATTAGCTCCGGCGCTGGCATACTGTCAGCAGGCACGTCGGAGGAAGAACAGATGGTAACATCAGAGACTTAATAAGGCCGCTTGGGTCTGGCTGGGCACGGGAGGGGTTCGGGGTACGGGCAGCGGCTGGGGGACGGTGACGTGAACGTGGCACGCCGTAATTCCCAGCAAGAGAGGGCCGTGTTCCAGGGTCTGAGCCCTTGCAGCTGTCACTCCAAGACACACGCAAGACAGACGGGGGGGGGAGGGGCTGGAGAGGGTATGTGCCATCGCGTCGTCTCCGTCAGCACGCGGAGATAATCACGATGCCTCGATTCCCGCCACGCTCCATATCCGAGCGCTGGGCCGACACTCCCCCTAACAAATCCGGCATAATGAAAACAAGGGAAGAGACACTAATGATTAATTATGTAGCTGAAACACAATGTCCTCCCGTTTCCTCTGTGGCAGTGATAGATTACTGCTGAATCTCGCTGACTGATTGGCTAACGAAATTATGCAAAGCTCTCTTAGCATCCATGAATCACATTTCTGGTCTTATTACTTTTTTATTTATTTTTATTTTTTCCCCCCTCCTTGTTTATCTCGGCTTGAACGTCATGGCAGCCACCAGGCGGTAACAGGTACAGGGCGCAAAAGTAAACAGACAGAGGTGTCACCAACTGCGTCTTCCGGCATGTTCCACTCTTGCTTCTCCTCAGTTATTTATCATCCTCTCCTTCAGGCTGTGGGGGAGGGGGGGGCAGGTGGCAAAAATTCAGTGCCTGAAATACGGTTTCCTTATAACTGTGACAGACCACACCAGTCTCAGCCAAAACACTTCCTCATTAACTGTACAATCCCATTTTTCGTGACTCTCCACCAATCATGTGGGACAGAGAATGAAAGGAATCGACCCCAAGTTCTAGATCTTTGATATGACTCTGAATTTGCAAATCTTAATCAGCTTTCAGACACATACATATTTGCAATATGAAGCAGTTACTGAAACTGTTGACTTTGTTTTTCCAAGGGCATGAACAATCGCCAAAACTAAAACAACTAATTTTTTTCCTATTTTGACTGGATCGAAGTAAAGACAATTTACTTTCTAGGACAGGAGGCCGGAAGGAAGCAGCAAGATCATCAGCAGTAGAGCAGCGTAGGAATATTTCCAGGGCAAGCTGAGGAAGTGAGTTTATAAACATGATTAGATAAACATGATTACTCCGAATGTGCTGGCTAATCTGGTCGACTTGCTGTCTTCGCACAGAAATGCGTTCTGGCACTGTTGTGGGTGTCGAGGCCTCAGTGAATCGCACTCCAGAGTTTCCAGGGACTCATCCAGCTGCACTAACTGGAGCAGTCGCGGCTGAAAAAATCCCAACGTCGGTTAGGCACTTGAAAGTAGGACGCTGGCGATAAGAATACCTGCGTGCCTTTTAATTAAGTCCGATCCCCGGTGAGTTTCCCGCCAGACGTTGGGCGTCCCAGCGGAGAACATTTTTAACGATGCTCTTCGGAGCGCAACCACCCGTCTCCACGACCCCGGTCAGGCCGCTGGGTGTGTGGCATCCGACCGTCCTGCTGAATGTGTGTCCCCGGACTCCGCTGTGATGAAACGTATCCCCATCCAGTGGGACACTGTGGTTCAGGAGACAATCGACCAAAGAAAGACCCTCCGCCACATTCCTACCCTTGGCTGATGTGAAACTGCCCGTGGGCATCACCTTGGCATTTACCGCAACGCTGGTAAAAAAACTAAACTAAAAACTAAAAAAAGCCGCTTAAGTTTTGTCAAGGGCTGTACATGCCCCTTTCCTGCGAAATCCCTAATATTTGATGGTCCCTGACTTATTAAAATTGCAAGTATCATTTGTTCCACCATTTTGAGACTTTGCCTGATTCCCCTCCATTTTCTTTGTGTGTGCCACTCCAAAAGCTTGCCTTGCTGTGTGAAACCTCATTGCCTCCTGTGCTGGACAACCTCTTGCCACCTGGCACTGCCTCCCACTGTCCCTGAACCCTTCGATTTGTGTGTTTCCTTGGTGTAAGAGTCTATCCAACACTTGCCATATGGCAAGGCACAGTTTTACTTGGTTTACTGACACTTATTATTGACTTCAGCCAGGTGATTCTCGGTGAGCACAGCATGAATAAGCTGCATTTGACTTGTTGTGGCGCTCATATGCTTTCTTATACTATGCTTGTACTTTATTCTGCTGAATTGAGTGGTATACGGTGTGAGATAGTGGTATACGGTGTGAGACTCGCTCTGGGTGGACTAGTAAGCAGAACTTTGACAGGCAGGGAGATTCTGGTGACCGGAGTGAAGTTTTAAGTTTGGCAGGGAGGGAATCAAAATAAAATTCAGTCATTTTGACTTCACACCAAAACCGACAGGAAGGAGAAACGGGGAAACAGGTTGGAAAATGGGTCTGTGGAAGGCTGGAGATGAATGTCAGAGGCTTGGATGTGAGGGAATAATGTGAGGAAATACAGATCGAATCATATGTGATAAGCAATGAGATGTAGAGCAAGTGATTTTGTTCGGCTTTGAGAAGTAAGTAATAGTTAGCGCAAGCTGCTCTAAGTCTGTTCTGTGCAGCTATAAGACCCAGATGTGTAAATGGGCCAAAAGGGGGCAGAGATGAATCCCTGTCAGTATGTGCAATGTTGTGCAATGCTGGCAGACAGGACCTTGGAGCTGCAGGAGTCCATGGAAGCCGACAGATGTGCTGTGAGGGTGTCTCCTGCTCCTACGGGCCACTATTGACTGACTGGCTTGCTCTTCGGCTTTAGTGGTGCACCGAACAGGGTCCCCTGGAGGGCTGCAGCTGTCTCTGGGGGAGTCGGCCCCCTTCCGAGTATCGAGTAGATGTGTGGAGGGCAGCAAGGACAAAACTTGACACAGGGTGGCTTGCTGGAGCGCAAATACCATGTGACATCTGAAGAAGCACAATGGTGGACACGCCCCCATCACAAACCCCCTGCTGAAAGGTTGCTCCTAGGAAGGGGAGGAGTCAGAGTCAAGGTCCAGTGATGTGATTGGCTGCCACTTAGTTCCAGTTGTTACAGTGTTACTTCTTGTGGTTCCGTCGTCCGCAACGTGGAAGAGCCCTCCACTGCATTTGGTTTTTGAAGTCCTTGAAAGAAAAGCCATGCTTCGCAAAAATAAAGGAAAAAATGGTAACGATGAACCTGGGCCTGATTAATTCACGATTAATTCACGATTAATTCACCTTTTATCAAGGATATGTCACTGTTTCCCACTTGCCTTAAGGTCATGGTGAGGCGGTTAGCATTAGCATCAGACATCAGGACGGGCCCACGTTTTATAAATAAAGACGGTGAGCAGCACATTCTCTCTCTAATTAGACCGACAGTGTTCGCAGCGGGAGGGAGGGGGATCTTGCGAGAGTGTGGAATGGCGGCCCTTGTTAATTACATTGCTGTCCACTTACATTTTGGTCCTCATTAATCTGCAAACCCGCTGTCCTCTTCTACGCCTGGACAGGAACAAGCATAAATACCACGCAGGCTGTTCCGGCCAGGAGGGGAAGATTATGGCGCCGTCCGTGGGTGAAATGTCTTCTCGTCAAGAACGACTTCGGTTCTTGGTGTGAACAGGGGCCATGTGAAACTCCGTGGTCCTGTATCCATTTATATTTTATTTATTCGGCAGACACTTTTATATAAAGTGATGTGCACTTTTGAGAAAACAGGGTTGGCCCCTGGAGCGACTGAGGTTTAAGGGCTGTTCTCACGGGCCCAACGGTGCCACTCTCTGCCAACCCTGGGATTTGATCACGGGCACAGCATCCTAACCCACTGAGCCCATATCCACAACAATTTCTGCTCTAGTTTAATGATATCAGATATGATCAAACCATTTTGGCAATTTATCTTACGTAGAGCTCATCTTTTGAAGCTATTTAGAAATCTATTCTGCTAAATCAGACATGGCTCTTCCGCTAAGTGATTTTTGTCATTGTGCAGGTGGGCGACACAAGTAAATATATGTGTGTGGGTATTGCACTCAGTTATCCATAAATAACTTGAAACATATAGCGCATAAATAAGACACAGAGTATTATCTCTGCTGTTGTCACCTGATAGACACTGCATGTTTTCCATATGACCCCAAAACATCAACAAAAAACAGGACCTCACCGCAGGGAGGTGAGACGTGGGGGATGCATGGTGAGGTAGTCTTATCACCGGAGCCCATAAATCTACTCCCATATCAGACACAATCCATCTTCTCTGCCATCCATTTGACTGAGGGCAAAAATATCAGCGAGATACCCTCACAGATCAATCTGCTCGATGGCCACGGCAGGGTGGCTATTCATCACCAGGGCCCCGTCGCTCCCGCCAGCCCCTTGCCGTACGCCGTCGTGGAGGCAAGAGCTCCGTCTGGCCTGGGCCGGGGAGGGCGGGCCCGGTGGGGAGGGTCAGGCTTTGCACTCCAGTGGCCGTCTCGCCTCAGCCCTGACATCTAATTTAAAGGTGTCTGGCAGGCGCGGGGGAGACACGGAGTCGACCTGTCACACAGGTCGGGGGACACGGCAGGGCTGCTGGGGTTCGAGATCTGTCCTTTAGCCATCTGATGTTGGCCAAATAATACCTCAGGTGATTGAGAGGCGGAATTGTGATCACCTCCCCAGGCCGACTGCAACTGGCATTTTTCATAGTCAGAGCGTACAAGGACAACTTCGGGAACTTTTTGGGGGGAGGGACAGGGTGTGCTAAAGTTTTCTGACAGTTCGGAATTACTTCACACCTCCACCTCCCTGGACAATGCCGCCAGGGGCCGGTTGGTTGTTTCTGGGGCCCCACTTAAAAAGCCACTTTAGGCCCCACCCTCCAGATGTTTCAAAAACTAAATAAATAGTTAGCTAGCAGAGTCAGAAGATGAGTTAGTCAGCTGGCTAATGGAACATGCTGCTTCAGGATCTCCTACATAAGGAACACGTGTTTTTATATTCAGTGTAGTGACTGTTTGTGGCCAACAGGGGGGTTTGTGGCTCAAACCTTGAGGGCCCCATACAATCGTGTAGTTTTTGTGGTGGCAATCACCTCTACTGCCATAGCTGCATTTTCCTATCTTTCCCATCAGGACCTCATGCGGTGGCAGAAGCTTCCTGCGTACTTGAGGTGAGATCCCCGTCACATCTCTCTTGTACATCTTCAAGTGGGCTGGGCTCTATCTGCCCTCTCGATCTCACCCATGCTGGGTTTTCTCACCACATGACGGAGGGAAAAAAGGATAGAGGTCCGTTCAAAGTAAAACGTGTGATTTATCTCAGTAGGCAATTAAAGCCAAATGCTTCTAAAAAGAAGAGCAAGATAGGTGTAATCTTTCCTGTCTTGGTGACCAAGAGCCAGGCTTTATTTACATCATTTTTAAAATTGATTAAGAGAAAATTATTTCATGAATATTAATTTTAGGTATATAAGAAGAAATAGTGAAAAATTGCTGAGTTTGTGAAAGTGACTCTACCTTTGGGTTTTGCACAAGACATCCCATCCTTTGCCCTACATATGAGTTTTTAAGATAAAAAATATTGCAGCATTTTTGTTTCAAGTAATTTTTCTCTGCTGATGTCTACTGTTCTGTTCCGTTACGACTTACTTCCTGTGTATTATCAGCAATTCTGCTATTTTTAGAAGTAAGTCTCAGTGGGTTGGGGGGGG
>JAODJU010000038.1:14036793-14055866 GCA_026776725.1 Gnathonemus echidnorhynchus | reverse complement strand
AGCCAATCAGTCCTCTAATTAGTAATCTAATTAGGGAGTTGCAGCGAAAACCTGCATACACACCGGCCCTTTGCAGATAAGATAAGCTACCCCTGCCCCTAGGAGCACTGGATGGATGGGCGACCCCAAGCTTCACTCTCTAAATGCATGTTTGTGTGTTAAAAAGCAGAGCATGTTGGGATATGTGAAAACTAAGACATTCCAATGTACCTGTACTTATACTTGTGCAAATGGCAAATAAAGCTTTGTTTAATTTTATTTTGGAGCGGGGGAGGTGTTAGTGCAGCTCATGTGTGTGACATACTTGTGTCACATTTAGATTTCCTGCCCCCCCCCTCCCCCCCCAGTCCCATATCCCCCTATGTGTTGTGATGCTCGACACAGAAACGCAGGTATGAGACAGAGAGCCCTGCCCCAACCAGCCGGAAAGCTGCACACGCCAAACGCCCCCCCCCCCGGGACCCTCAGACACTGCCACCTGCTTCCTGAGCCATTCCCTACCGTCTGGGCACTAAATGCTTCGCTGATGAAGCTGCGTCTTTCCCAGAAGACACACTGGGTATCATCAACGAGGTCGAAAGCGGAACAGATACACCAGTTAAGGCCATTAAAGCATCATTTTCATGTAACTCGCATAACGTAATACTTAATCACATTTTAATACAAGAAAATGTCTTTATCTACTTATAGTGATGCCTGATTTGATAGGTAGTGATTAAATATGCTAACATTTATCTGCTTCGGCCATTGGGTGTGTGTCTGTCCACATGTGAATGTCATTCTGTTCTGAAGTGTTTCTAGTTATTGAAAAAATCAGTCAAGTTAAGTTGGGGTTTGATTTTTTTTTTTGAAGGAGGACTGGCATTGGGGCTAAAATACTCAGGGCTAAAATACTCGGGGCTAAAATACTCGGGGTTACAGCCCTAACAACGCCCCTGATTCTGTTTAATATTAAGCATTTTCACATACAAGTATCACAAAGGCTAGAAGTAGGATTTGAAGTAGCTAATGGCCATTACAAACGACAGAACAGAGCGGGACCGTATAGGAATGTGTGATCTTTTCACAAGTTATATTCTGAAACTGTAGAGCATTTCATATGCTACTTTTTTGAGTGTCGAAGCAAATATTTGGGTTTATGCGAAGGTTGTTAACAACCCCAGTAGACGTTGCAAACTGAGAGTGTGAACACTGTAAATGAGTAAATAAACATTTGTGGTGGATCCCACAGAGCTGCTGAATCTGGGCTTACATGAAAAGTTCTACAGTTGAAGTTTATCCGTCCTCCACACTTTGATATCCACAGGTGCCAAGCCTTGAAACATTAACTGTGACAGGGGCCCTTGGTGCATGAATAGTGAATTATGTCAACAGTCAGGTCCTGGTGCACAGCTCATGGTGCTGTGTGATGTCTCAGAACCGGGCCAGGCAAAGAGCAGCGGGTCCGATTCTAGGCCTTGTGGGAGTCCACACATAAGAAGCCTCATTTAATTAGCAAGACTAATATCTGTTAATTATTGTCTAAACCCTAGGAGAGCCCCTTAACTGCAGACATATTCCTTGTTCCGCTCAGTGAATCTGGTTATCTGTCATTGCTTGGTAAAGTACTACAGAACAAAAAGCCAGAGTTAATATAAAATTACAACTGTATGTTATAATTACTGACTGTGTCAGCAGAGTGAGAATTCTACAAATGGAACTGGATCATTTCATAAATGCTGTGTTTAGGAGGGAGATGTTCTCCTGGACCTTCATTAAGTAACGCTTAAAGTAAATTTTAGATGGGGCGTGTACAGTTTGAAAGCTGATTGGCCCACAGAGTACCACCTCCCCTATCATTCAGCGATTCAAAACATATCATTGGCTAATGATAAGGTTGGCCCCTTTGTATAAATTATAGTCCTTCTTATGCCCCCCCCACGTTAAAAATCATACAGTCGCCTCTGTGGGATGGACAAAATGCAATTCCACGTTTGGTAACAGATTTGTACTGGTGAATGTTCATTTTCGTCTATGTGATGCACAGACATCCCATTCAGGGTGTCCCCCGTCCAGGGTGTCCCCTGCCCTGTGCCCTGAGCTTCCAGGGACAAGCTCCAGGCACACTGTGATGCTGCACTGGATCCAGTGTTATGGAAGATGGATGAATGTTCTCTGTTGCTGCAAGGTGAATTCACACCGTTTCTTTTGCCACCGGTCGTACTCCGGGACAGTCATGCTTGCCCTTAGGCACTGATAAAATTAACTTCAGTTGAGTTTAACCTGGTTGGCATGAACGGTACAGAAATGTCAAGTGTTCGCTTACAACACATTAAACCACTGAACTGCATCGAGAAACGGTTACTGACCTTCGTCCTAGATACACAGCACAGTCAGTTACCTTTGAAATGAGTGCTTTATTTTAAATCTGTTTCACATCTCCCATTAATTCTATTAGGGATATTTTTGATTCCATTACCTTGCATTCATCTGGAAGTCATCCATGCATTTGTCCAGCTGCCTTAAATACAAGTTACATCGTGATTCTCTTCATGAAGTATTACACTTTTCTAGTGCATGCGGTAGGGCATTCTTGAGGTTGTCAGTTATAGTTTTCAAATATATTGTGCTTTGTGTTTGTCAGTGCTGTTCACTTTGCACCACCTCAATTCCCAAGCTTGTTGGCAACACCCCCCCCCCCCAGATATATCAAAAACTAAATAAATAACTAGTGAGCCATAAGATGGTAGCTAACTAGCTGGTTAGCAGAACATGCTGCTCCAGCATCTCCGAAGGAGTATGTTCAATCTTTGGGGGCTCCATGCAAATACATGGTCTGATTCGTGATAAATGTCGCCTTCGCGTGTATGTGGGGTGGCTTCCTATTCCACCACACGTGATGAGATTCCCAGCGAGAAAACCTTGGGAGCAGGACAAGCCTTAACCTTTATAAAGCCGATTCCATCCAGTAAATAAACACACACATGGCTGGGGATTTAATGAAGGGGGTGCACTAGCAAACAGTACGGGGGCTTTACTGACAGGGAATGGGACAGGGATGAGGCCCCTTTCCTGACCGTCCCATGCCCCAAATCCACCTTTTACACTCCGGCCCCCGCCGTCACGCCCCCCCGCCATGTCGCCCAGCTAATGGCAGAGGAAAAGTGAGCATGCAGAGAACGGCATCAACAGCCTGGGCGACGAGCCAGAATGTCCTTCTCCTGTCTGTCACTCATTTTCGCCACATATTGACAAGAGACTTTAACATCTGTTTCTGTTGACCAATCAGGAAAGGGCGGCCCCTGGGCATGGTCACATGACATGCCTTTCAGCGAGGGACAGCTGCTGATTGAGTCCCACTGTATTTATTCCACCCATTTATGCTCTGCATTATTTATTGTTTACATACACATTGCACTGTGTATAGATACAGCTGCATAAACTCCTGTGCCCAGCCCCCCCTCACTTGATGTCTGTATGTTGCACCGTGCTTCTCGAAGATTGTTACTTCATGCTGCTGTGTACCTGTATACCCTTCTTGACTTGACTGGATGAAGCCCACCATGAGTGCAGACATGGTCCCTTGTAATTCTGCAGTCCTGTCTGGGGTCACTTATTGACAAGGCGGGTGAAGAGGAACTCAGCCTCAGCCCCTGAATCAGGACACACTGCTGGCCCAGCTGACACCGGCACTGAGTGGATTTTCCCTTCATGCAGCAGCAACATTAACTCTTACTCAGATCCTGATCATCCAAAGCCCACCTACTCAGAAACCCAACAATTTCACAATGGGCACTTTTAATACTCTGCTTCCCTGTTGTGGAACAGTTGCCACTTGATGATGTCACTTCCTGCCCTATCCTTCCTCCCCACCTTTCAGCCTAGCTGGTCCTTGAGTGTTTCTCAGTATCCTCTATGTTTCTCACCCACCCATTTTACATCATCTTCCTTTGCTGAAGACCGGTTCCAATACTAAGAACAGAAGTACAGAGGATGGTAAAAATCCCTGGATGTTGCTCTTGCCCCAAATATCAAGGATACATTGGTTGCATCCTAGTCAAACAAGACCAGTCCTATGATTCATTTTGCCCCAAGTTTGTTCAAGACCCGCAAGTCAGCGAGTCCGCTCTTGCCAGAACCACAAGTACAATCTTTCAGTTCTTGGTATCGAGAAACACCCATTGGGTCATGCTGGCTCGTGACATCGCATGACTGAACCCTGAGTCTGGCTTTCCATTTGGAAATCCTTACCTCCTGTTGAATGTTGGCCCTGTGACCGTGGCGCTAATGAGCTCCTTCTCCTTTCCTCTATAATGTCCCTCTGCATCCACCGCTTAGCTGATCAGTGACTGGTGTAGGCAACGAACAGGAGGCGTAGACTGGACACCTGGACAGATGCACTGCCAGATGCCACTGCCATGCTGGAATAAGCTTCACGCGAAGCCCCCCATATCTTTAAATCATAGTTAGCGTGTCCCCAAGGGGAGGGGGAAACGGCCAGAAGTTTATTTATCCTCCCTTATTCTTCTAACAGAAGTTTCGCTCACTAGCTTTTTCTCTCTAGCCTCTGGGTTTCAGAATTTATTCACTATATATGCTAGCTGGCCAGCTGAATTATTTGTTTACTATATTCTCGGTTGGCTCAGAGAGTAGCCTCTTTCCTCACAGCTCCGGAAAGGGGGAGTTGAATCCCCCCTCCGCTCTGTGTGTGTGGAGTTCACATGTTCTCCCCATGTTCAGTAGGTTTTCGTCAGGTTCCTGCCGCAATCCAGAGACACGCCATCTCAAAACTGCCCACAGTCATGGGCGTAAATTACAGGGGGGTGTAACCCCACCCAATAATCAAAACCAGCCAATACAAGCCCCCTGGACCCTCTTAAACAGGTGGAGACCTCAACCCCCCCCTGCCCAGTGCTCAACCCAAAGTAATGCCCTTGCCGGCAGAGTATGATAGTGAGTGTGAGTGTGTATGCTCTGTGATGGGCTGGGACAATATCCAGGGTAAACTTCAGGGCCCGGGGTCGACCCTGACCAAGATTACAGATCAGAAGATGGATGGATTGATGTTCTCAGTGGTTCTCCATGCTACACACCACACAAAACCATCACACACATTATCAGAGTGCTGAGTGTGATCCTCTTATATTCTGTTCAAATATAGCTCATCTCCACCCACTAAAAATGCCATTGCATTATTTTGTCATTTACAGTTTAATAAAACAATCCAGCAAAATCATGTACACAGCTGCATTCAACAACAGTATTTAGATTTGGTGTCTGGGCCATATTCATGTTGACAAGTCAATAAAATAATGATAAGCTCTACATAGTTGTGGCAAATTGCGTGCTTAGGGAGTTGAACAACAGTGATGAACAGACAAAAATAGGTTCAACATTCTCCATTTCCCAGAATTTAGCATCATACCGAAGACCTAATACCGACTGAATGAGGTCTTAAATTGAAATGAGATTTGAATCTTCATCCTCTGCACTCATGCACGGCGCCGATTAGTTACGCGGGAAAGCAGCCCGTAACGAAGTGATTAACAGCGCCTGCTTGGCTGCGGGCGCGTCTGTAAGCGGAGAGATTTCCAGCCGACGCATCCTCCGCTGCTCCTCATGCGTGTCGCGCTGAATGTGGAGATACTCATCTGGTAGCGCGCGGAGCGGAGGCGCTCGGCGGACGGGAGACGGTCCTCGGAGAGAAGGAAGCGGAGACCGCATTAAGTTACGGCGGAGTATTTACTGATTTACCACAATTAATAACTAAATGGCGTGAGAAAACAACGAGGCTCCCAACAACAGTAATAATAATAATAATAATAATAATAAAGTTAGCAGACACTAATAGAAGCAGTTCATGCTAATGCCTTTATTGCATAATCTTCCTTGTTTTTGTCCACGCAAGGGGAAAAAAAGAAGTTTGCAATATATCAGTAAGTAATCACACTATCACTCTATAAGCCGAAATAATTGTTTTGTTGTTCTGTAAACTATAGTAAAAGAGTAATCGAAATAAAAAAAATGGGGGTGGGGGCTGTTTGCTTGATCAATGGCTTGAGCAGGTAGGGGAATAAACTTTGTGCAAAGCCATTGGCCTGCTGCCTGAGGGGGGCGCCCCAGAGCTGGGCACAGCTCATTTTAAGGGATCTCCATGGCGATTAGCGACTTCATTTTCTGGGTGAGAAGCGGTGGGAATAGACAGTGTTGAGAACACTGCAGCTCTGCTCCATGTTTTCCGTACCGTGTGCCATTTGTTCTTCTGTCAGAGAGGATGGGCGCTACCACTTAGCTCGGACTGAACCTGGCCCACGAGCGGGACCTCGCCTGCCTACCCCAGGAGTATCATTCCGGAAGACGCTGCCAGGGAGACGCTGGTGAAGATGTTTTGGCAGCTTGTGCTGGGTGTATGGGCGGCACTGAGGGGAATTTATTAACAGCAAGATGGATCGGGTGATTAAAGATCCAAGAAGGGCCGACCGGCGGCCAAAGATGGCCCCCTGCATCTGAAGGCAGTGATCTCCCCGTCGAGGGGCAGGGAGACCCCTCCAGTCCAGAATGTTCCTCAAGCTCCTCCAGCTAATTCGATTTTGCCCGTGATGCGAGTGGGAAATCAGCCTTCCCCATGCGAAGCGGGGTGGGAGGGGGAGTGTCAGACCCCATCCTGGGACCCGCCTTCAGCAGACAATCTGATCGTGTCTTTTTGGGAGCCAAGAAGAAACTTCATGCAAAAGATTCAGCCTGAAAAATACCCAGTCGGCCTTCATTTTAAGGTCCCCGAGCCTGCGTTCCGTATCCTGTTTACCCTTATCCACTCAGCAGTCTCTCTTATCCCGAGGCAAAGGCGCAGGAAGCAGCCGGATCGGAATCCGTGACGTGGTGCTTCAGCCCATATGCCGTCGCGCCGAATTAGCGCTTTGGCGGGGAACTGCTGTTGCTGAAAGCTGGCTTCTGTTTCCCCCGGAGAGGAGGAATTTTATGCCTGTTTTATTTTTTTTGTTAATGTTCATGTAATAATAAACTGCCTTTATAAAGAAAATAAGCAAGATTATTGCAAGATTTACAATTACTGAAGTAGGAGAAAGGGTGATATAGCTATATGGGAAATATTAGCTATTTAATCGACTACTTCTGATGTAATTCAGCAATGTGCCCACAGCGGCATCAGTCCTTGCACCACATTTAAGGATCATATATACTGTACAGGAGCTAAACCTGACTTAAAAGGATTCCCATCTGGGGGGATCTTCTAGAACTTTCCATCCCACAAGCATTCGTACATTTGGAGCCGGACCTCGGTGAAGCTGGTTGGGTCTGTAGGTGTAAGAAAGCAGTAAGGAAACACGAAGCTTTGTGGCTTAAAGCTGCCACCAGCTTCTGGGCAAAAACAATTAGACCCCATCTCTCTGCTTTATAATGAGCAGGTTTTTGTAAGAGTGACTCATTAGGTGATACGCATGGTTAATAAATAAAGAATTAATTTCTTTAGCAAATGGTTTTTTTCCACATCACTATATAATTGGAAGCAGAGTCAACTGTGAAATCACATGCCCTCTCTGGCATTTGATCCAACAGCCTTCTGATCACTAATACAGTATCCAAACCCTGGGAGCCACGACACAGGCTTGGCTGCCTAGAAGTGTGATACTGGCATCAGTGACCCATGTCTGAAGGGTACCAGAGTGCATTCTCTTGGAGGAGTTCCTGTACCCCATATAGTGCCAAATACCTGAGTAGACTGGAGATCCAGTCCTATGTTTCATATTTCACATTTAGGAGCACTTCCAGGGCTGGTAGAAGACAAGGACCCCAGTAGTGGTATGATTTCTCAGATGGGGATTCAAACCCATGGCCTTCTGTACACAGGAACAGAACATTAATTCCCCCATCCGTCGTTCTTTAATTGCAGGGCATGCAGCCCTGCGAGCAGTCAGGCTGGAGCTGTAAATCCCCAGGGTGTAATCATGCCGTCGTCAGGGGACGGCGGCCATAACCACGGCAGCAGATGCTTCCGCCTGGCGACCGATACGCCACAGAGTGAGTACCTGCTCAGCACCCAGTGTGATGTCCCAGGAGCCTTTGCTGTTCAATGTGGGTCAAACTTAACTCTTAGCGAATGTCCTGAGAGTAAATGTAACCCAGGGGGAGTTTGTGCACTGCGTTTCAGGGCAATAAGTTATTTTCGCCTCCACAGAAGTACACACTGCTTCTGTGGTTTTGTATACACATACATTTTGTACCAGTGATCGCTGTTTGTGTGTTTACACTGCACCCATGAAATATAAATTCACCAGCTTGAAGAAGACTAACAAATGTAGCATAAAATAAGCAAAATGAACACTGAGCTACATTTTACTCTAAATTATAGACTAAAGGATTTGCTAAGGTTTTAATTTTTCTTTTATAAAAAATGTCTTTTTTTCTTGTAAATTAATCATTTATTTTTCTCCAAAGTTTTGCTTAATGTGAAGTTGAAGTCTCTAACAATAAGGTATGTGTTTCTGACATACAAAAAGTTTGTACGTTTATATTAAAGAGGTCACCTGCTATTAATTTTTATTTCCACGATGTCACATTACTTTGACAACAGAAGGACGCCTCCAGCAAGGGTGCTGATAGAGACTTTGGACCCCATGAAAACATGTCATATTTGTCCCCCAGCCCAATCCAATTTTGTTCATACTACATACAACATGTACCTGCGTTATGCTTTGTAAAAATATAGCAACAGGCTGTGGATGGATGGATGGATGGATGGATGGATGGATAGATAGATAGATAGATAGATAGATAGATAGATAGATAGATAGATAAAAAGGACATTGAGACAATAACATGTACACATTTTAGGCATTATAAATAGACCAAATCTCATTAACTGCAGCCAAACACATGTGGTAACTCTGAACCAGCATTTTAGACACTGAATATAACCAGACATTCAATCAATATAGCTTACATGAAAAGAAATCGGAGAGAATAAATAACATAAAGACTTTATATCTTTTAATTATTGTAGAGTTATGCACCACTTGATGCTTGAATGTTTGAAAGAATAATTGCCTCCAGACACTCAATACAGGTTTTGCATTTATTTGTAGCAAGAGATTAACACTGCCTGGAGTACAGGCTAGGAAGGAGCTCCCTGCATGTCATTTGTCCTGCTCTTTACAGGGATCTTTGCAGGATAACCTATATGGCAATAAATTAGATGACCAAATTTTCTCCACAATAATTTGGTTCTGACTATGGTTCAGTGGAATCCTGCTTATATATCTGCATCAATAGTCATTTTCCTGGTGCCTTGAGGAGCTCCCTCTTGTTGAGGCATAACACACGTCAAGTACCTGTGAGCTGACAGATTTATGCAGATGGAAAGGGTTAGGATTAATGTGGGCAGGACAATTTCATATTCAAAGGCTCTGAATCACTCCAACAGCTGTCTGTTTAATTCTTTATTTGGCTTTAGTTAACAAAGAGTAGCAAAGATGACTCTGTGAAAAATTGTGAAGGGCTGGTTTTTACGAAGGTCATCCACACTGGCATTTATATTGACCTAGATTTTGTGCATCTTGAAGATGTGAATTGAAAAACTGTTAATGGAAACACTCAAGTTTCTGAAGAACAACAAACCTTCAAACAGTGCAAAAAATATTCCCTTGAGCTGTTTTTTTCTGGTTAGCTGAAAAAGAAGTAGTTCACAAAACTGCAATGGAAACAGAATTTGCGAATCAGTAGATACATAGGACATGATAATTAGTAATTACTTAATAACTAGTAACTTTAACTTGTTTTCCAGCTTTGACACATAGGCGACCACATTTGGCAACCTAGAAAGCTAAAAGCTCTTGATTCCAGCAGAACTAAAATGTCTGTCATTGTCACGGAACAGTTTCTTTGGAATGCCCTCACAAACATATTCATTAGCGTTGAAATGACCTGCTGACTTGTACAATAGGTGATGGTGAGAGTCATTTCAAAGCCCTTTGGGTTATAGCCAACCACCCGAAAATAGGTCTTACTGCTGTGGTCGCAGAAGTCAGCAACAACCTCATACCATAGTCCTGGTTGTAGAGGCATCGGGATGTGAGTTCTCTGTTTTGAGCTGGCTTGTTCATTTGTCAGAATGTGCGCTGAGAGCCTGGTTATTTCAGCACCCAAACTCGGACCCCACACAGGCAGCTTGGCCCATCAAGGTCATTTTAAAGCTTGGTGTCCTTCATGTATGTGGTAGAGTAATTCTTCTTTGAGTAAGGAAGGATAATGATTCTGCCCTCGTGAAAATTCAATCTGTCGTCTTCTGACAGTGACGTCCGTGCTGTGTGGAGACCGTGGAGGTTTGGAGGAATGTATTTTACCCTTCCTTCTTTGACGTACTGAAACACCCTTTTGATAGTTACATTACTGCTTGTAGCCTTTCTGATGAGGCCAGGTTGGGACTGTGACATGACTATGGGTGAAATCACAGTATTGATCAAGGCTTGTATGTTGCCTACTATGTTGTGGCTGGTGCCATTTCTTATTGGATTCCGAAACAAGGTGTCAGCCACCATAAGCTGTTTGCCCTGGACATGTACAGCTCTGGGGTTAAAGCACATGATACGCATGAGCAGCCCCTGGGATCTTGCTGGTGCTTTGTCAAGGTCATAGGAGTCGATGAGGGGAACCAGGGGCTTGTGGTCTGCCTGTGGGCAAAACTCTTTTTCAACAGCTCAGTGATTGGTTGGGATTTTGAGGACAGTCTAGGCAAGACCCTGCCCAGGCAATTCATCGTACCCAACATCTGCCTCAGCTCTGTGGCATTTGATGGGCTTGGTGTATCTCTGATGGCCATTGGTTCAGCTGTGTCTGGCTTGATCAAGTCATTAGAGATGATGTCCCTGCCGTTGATGCTCACCCAAATGGCATTTCTCTCTTGCAGCTTGAGCCCAAACTCCTGCCTCTAGGTTCTGATCACAATCAGCCTGGTGTTGCCCATATACTTGAATATTGTCCAAGATGGTGACCATACCTTTCTGCTGTTGCAGTTGGCGACTCTTCTCCCTTTGGATACTGTCAGGTACTGAAGTTATCTCACTGGTGGTGATGATGAAGGTGGTAAGGTTCACATGATTGGGGTCTAGAGTATCTGCAAATACCCTAGGGATGTATCCAAGGTATTCAGCTGAGGGGCGATTGCTGCCTTTGGAACAAAGGCTGATGAGCGTGAATCTTTCACGCTTGACCGTCTGCCTAAGACCTTTCAAATCTACACAGATCTGAACCATTTTTTGATGACTGGCATCATCAGGGGGCATGACTCAGTGGCCTCTGTCACATCACGGATGATACTTATACACTGCACATTCTTTTTACACTTTTGACATTAGTGGAAATGGCGCTCTACAAGGTGTGCTAGGGTCGAATGACTTACTGTAGCATCTGGCCTAAGCTCAATCATTCTGGCTCATAATTTAATAGACCTCCACAAACATCATTTGTGATCTCGTGTGGTGTCGGTAGCAGGCCCATTTGTCATGGATTACTGCACATATGCGAAAAAAGATCCAAATTTTGTATCTTTTAATTCTCCGTTCCACCGATTCCATGAATATTCCGGTGCAGTTCACTGCAGCCCCAGTGCAGTTCACTGCAGCCCTTATGGACAGCACATTTTTTGACCAGGGCCCGGCATCATGTTAGTGTCTGGTGCAAAGGGGCATTCTCGTCATGTTGACATTGCCGTTGAAGTCATATTCCACTTTTGGTCTGAGTCCCATCTATACTTATTACAAAGAGAGAAAGACCATTTGGTCACTTTACTTGAGGGACATGAATAATGTAGTAGTACACACTTACTCAATGCATTAATTAAGCAGTAACTAAGTGTTAGTTATACTGATCTCATGTTTATTCATCATTAATCAATCATGACAGTTCATGTATTTCATGCAGAAACTATTAGTTCATGATTTGTTCTTTATTCCTAAGTAACTAAGTTTTTTTGTGCCCCTTCAAAGTAAAGTGTTACCAGTTATTTTAATATCCTTTGGTTTTCCCCTCTTCTACAGAATACCCCAGTCTGCTATACTCCCAGTACAGTTTACTCTGAGCTGGGGAATCTTACTGCCGGATATGTTGTTTGAACTTTCACTTTTCCCCAATTTCCCATGTTCTTTGTCCATGTGACTTCAGTTTCCTTCCTGTGGATCTCACTTGTTCCTGTTGCCGTATTTTGTTTTTTCATTAGTTTTGACTGGCGCGCAATTTGCAGCACTTTGCTGAGTGTTAGCTCTGATGCCATCTGCGACTGGAACTTGCATATCTACTATGGTAATAACTACCTGCTTGTGAATCCGTTCCTTCTTTGTTGTGCCAGTCTCACCGCTACTCAGGCAGTTTGTTCGAGCTACGAACAAACACCCCCATGGTCTCTCCCGCTCTCTGGGAGCGCCGGTTAAGAGACGTATGCTCATTGATTATGTTTCTCCACGGCACAAAATGCTCGTTAAACTTTTCCGCTGTCGTTTCGTGGCTGTTAGCTGGGGAGGCATCGAAAATAGCCTCAGCATCCTTTCCCATGGCTTGCAGTAGTGAATTAACTTGTACCGCTGCTTGTCCCTTATTAGGTTTCGGCGACAGACAAAAGCAGGTGAATCCACATCAGCCTATGGCTGAGAGAAATTGAACAGCTCAAGAGGGTTATACTCAGACATATTCACTTGATATCCTATGCTAGTGGCGAAGAATGACCTGATTGTGAATTACCACAATCAGTTACAGATTAACCTTTATTATACACTGTACTGTGACTCTCAAACTCTTCATCTAATAGGTTAAACACTGTCGCACACAGTGGCAGATTAAGGAGTTCAAGGTCCCCCGTGCATGCACTGTTCTAGGTCCCTCTTCTGCCCAAACTTCCAAAAAACGATAAAATAATTCACTATAGAACTATCAAATATTAGTAACTGTAAAATAATTTCTACAAGGTCAAAGAGAGTATGGCGCTGTATCAACTGAAACCAATCACATCAGGGGAACAGCGAACGGCAATGTCACACTTTCAAAACGATCATATGCACCAGCCAGAAAGAGTGCAACAGAGACCTCATCGGATAAATGCATCTCAATTGCAGTAACCTTAAAGCATTGCATTTGATCCAGTGCATGCCAACTGCATCAACAACGTGTGCTCAAGCCGCATTTACCACAGCTAGCATGGACCAACTTCACAGAGAGGGGCAAATTCCTAAAGAATATAAAATAAGTTCTTACTATTGGAATGTTTTTCTCCGTGCTTCCCTTGCAGAAATATTATTGATCATGCTTGTAAAATCCATTTCAGTAGGACTATGCATACACACACCAGAAAATACACAATGGTCGGCCTGTAAAAAGGATGTCAAAAAAAAAAAAACATTTTGAATTAATATCCCTATTCAGTTTTAACCAATCACCAACTTGCAAATAAGTGACCAATAAAGGATTACTTTAAATAATAATAATAATTTAAAAACCAGATCACTCTGGGCCCCTAGGCAAGCCTGTTCATTAATCTGCCCCTGCTCACATACACTCTGATCCCACCACCCCGTTAGATCCTCTCATCTTTTAGTAGTCGAGTCGCAAGCTGGAAATATATTCATATCATCTCAGCCTAAATCAGGACTGATTGTTTACCAAAGTATTTAAATGCTCATTTCCTTTTCATTTGGTTAGAGTGAATATCTGTGTACAGGTATCAACTGGAACATCTAGTGCAGCTAACCTCAATGTTTGTGTTTTTACTTTTGTCCTTTTAGACAAAAATATTCCATGTCACGTAAATAACAGTAGCAAGTTAATTAAAGTCATGGCCATGATTTCATTGCTGGACTTTTCAAATTCTGTGCATATTGGATTGATTGTACCATGTAATGCAAAATTTTTTTTACACGTGTATTCAAATAATTAACAGCCAAAAAACATAGTCAATATATAAATGATGTGATTTATAATTATATCAGAATGGCATCACAACCATGTGCTCCAGGATGCCAGTCCGTCACAGGGCACGAGGCTGGCGGATGCCTTAGCTGGGATGCTAGTCCATCATAGGGCACGAGGCCGGGGGTCGCCTTAGCTGGGATGCTAGTCCATCATAGGGCACCCACACTCACAAACTTTAGAAAGAACAATTCATCTCACAAAGCACAACCTGTCATATATGTATTTACATGAAAACCTGCTTTTTAGGTGAACCATTATGTGAAAGTAGAGACGTTAATCCATTGCATTGTGCAATATTGTATTTCCATTCTTTTTCGTAACATCAAGTTAGCAGTATAAATTATAAATTATAATCAATGGTCTTTGTTTTGGAAAAAAAAAAACTTTGTGACCTTTGAATATTTGATTATGGAATGAAATTTCTGTATAAGTGGCCTTGTTTACCGCCACACAAACCAGGCATTCGTATGGGCCCTTCGAGGTTTGGGGCCCCCTGTTGACCACAAACAGTCACTACACTGAATATTAAATGCAATCTTTATTTAGGAGATGTTGAAGCAGCATGTTCTGCTAACCAGCTAGTTAGCAACCATCTTCTGGCCTGCTAGCTCCTCGTTTAGTTTTTGAAACATCTGGTGTGCGGGGGGGGGGGTATTGGCCACAAATAGTCAGTACATGTAGGAGTGGGGGGGGGAACTGAGGCACAGGCACTGGGGACTTTTACATTGTAGCCGTGCCCAACAAAGGTGAAGATTCTTTGTCCAAAAAAATGATAAGGACCAGGAGAGCTTTACAAAGCAGTCAAGGCTTACTATGGTATGAAGTACAAAAATGCAATGTAGAACCACCAAACTCCACACACATATAACTCATCATAACCCCTCTGCCAACCACATAGTGTCTAAATGATTAGTGAGCATTAAACCAGTCTTTATGTTAAGTTCTCATTATTGTTACATACTGATGTCCATATGGAAAGTTATTGTTAATGCATTAAAGTCCATGAAATGCTGTCTTGTTATTGACTTTTTTCTGGACCTCTGACCTCGAAAAGACTCTGATGTGGACTATAGGAGAGCATCTGTAGGAGGGCATGGGGGTGGGGGGGGGGCACGCACCCCTCACGAGGACTCACATGATTGGTGCACATATGACATGTGACGTCCCACCACCCCTGAGCTCCATCTTTGGAAAGCAAGGCTGCGGTAAATACACTGCCCATGTCTGACTGATCGGAGTGGTTCAAAAAATCCCGTCTCTCCCAAATCCCGTAATTAACTGATTCAAGCCACACGCAGAATCTCAGTCCATGAATTCAGAGATGATGCAGAGCCAAGGCCCGTCAATAAAAAAAGATTTATATTCAATAAAAACTATGAAATAGTGGACATTTATCATAATATTATATGCAAAGCACTTAACAAAAGGCACATTTAAGTGACAACACGGTCGATGAGTCGTACCCATCAGAATTCACTATATGCACATCCTGGGTCAATGTTACATTTTTTTTTCTGCCTCTTTGTTCAGTTCCCAGAATGTCGTTGCATCTTTGCCGTATCTTTCTTGTCCCTGGCCGTTTAGAAATGCATGGAACGCGATAATGAAATTAACCTCGCATTGTTGAGAAGATAAAAGAGAAACGTGCGTAGAGAGATGGACAGACGGATATCGGACGGGAGGGCTGTAATGTTGCAGCCGGTGTCTCCTGCTCTGCGATTCTGAAAGGTGCAGTGAGCTAAAGCACTTTGATGATTTTTTCAGTAGATCCTGCCTGACACCAAAGCTATAATATGACTAGGTAATATAGTTCCATTTTATATAAGTCACATTCCGCGCCCAGCTCACCCTCAGCTGAGAGTAAAGAATCCAGCAGCATTTCAGGTCTGTAATAGCACCGGCGTCCAAAATGAGTCGCACGGACCTCTCACTATAAAATTCAAATTATCTGCTGCGCTTGGGAGCATCGATATGCCGGGCATGTGGGGCAGAGCTACCCACACAGCTTTCTCTGCCAATATCGTGCTGTCGTCAGCTTGAGTCTGCGGTGTCCCGAGACGTTTCGGCAATGACGGCACCTCAGAGCCCTAATAGAAGCACCAGAGATCAATGAATTTATGGGCTGGTACCCCCCCTCCCCCTGCCAAAACAGCCCCCCCGGTTCTCCATGTCACAGCATGACCTGCCCTGAGGCGGCACTCGTCACGCACCAACCTCACCGCCCTTTGTCTGGCTCTGTAGGCATGAAGCCATTGACTCTTGCTTTGAAATCCATTGATTTTTCTTTTTTGCTGCAGGTGGGTTTTAATAAATAACCCCAGTCAGTTCAAATCCCCTCACACAGAACCCAGGGCATGTACAGTGGCCAGTGTTTATCGCCACTTCCAACCACGCATTCGCCCCCTGTTGGCCACAAACAGTCATTACATATCAATTAAACCAGTTCCTTATTTAGGAGATGTTGAAGCAGCATGTTCTGCTAACCAGCTAACTAGCTATGATATATAGCTATAGGGAAGGGGGTTACTTTTTGAGGCTAGAAACATCAAACCTGCACCTGGTCACATGCTCACAAGGTGGTTATCAAGCTTGTTAGACTGTGCAGAATCTCTGAAACAGACTCAGCCCTTGACATCACATGTCCCTTCGGAGGATATTCTGTTGTAGGCTAACATCTGTATGGTCACTGTCGGCTGGTTTGTTCTTCAGAAAGGCTAACGTTCCCCTCATTAATTTGGCCCCGAATGCTGACTCATCACAAGCGTTAATTGGCCCTTCTGAATTTCCCAAACGCCATTTTTATAAATCCCTGTTCATTTCAACAGCTGACAGCCCGATTAATCTAGGTTTCCTGGAAATTTTCAGTAAATACCCAGGTCATTTCATAATTAAAAGTCTGTGTGCTATACTGGCCTTTTGTGACGAGTGCTATCGGTGATAAACGCTGCTTTCAGCTCATTCCTAGCTTGTTCTCCTTCATGCAAATCACCTTTAACTGATATGAGCCAACAGGAGTACCTGTAATAGCATATCAGCCATGTGTCGCTGATCAATTCGCTGATTCTCGGATGATGTCATAATGGCATTAGAACAATGCTCCAATGACCTTTGTATTCTCTGATGAGGTCATAATGGTGTTAGTGCAGCAGTCCCGTGGCCTTTGCATTCTCGGATGAGGTCATAATGGCGTTAGGACGGCACTCTTGTGACCTTTGCATGGTGACAGTCTTGCTGACCCTGCCTGATCCCTTTTTCCTAGATGTCTGCGATGCACATGTGCGACAGAGATGTGATTTGGGTAGGAATCCGAGAAAAGGTCAACCGTCTCTCTGCTGACCGCTCTTGGCTTTATCAGTAAACAGGAGGTGAGAAACGTATCCAATATCCCTACTTTCCTCACCACGAAAGGTTCCTCAGACTATAAGGAGAAAGATATCTCAGCCCCATCCAGAATCTGAGTGATATGTCACTATGAAGCACAGCTTTATTTGCCATTTGTACAAATACAGTGGAATGTGCTTTTTTCAAATATCCCATCATGCTCTCCTTTTTAAGGCAGACTCACATATACAGAAGTCAGAAGAAGCTTATATAGAAGCTTGGGGCCTGACGGGGGGAAGGGTGTAACGCCAATTTGGCTACTCTACTGAGCACGGGATTCAAACTAGCGAACTTCCAATCACAGGCACAGCCATATAACACCTTAACAGAAGCATGTTAACGACTATGTAGTAAAGCAAGAAAGAGCTGTCCATTCTGGCTCCGCTATTCTCTATTTTGGAGTCTTCTCTGTGGCCTGTCTAGTTTTCCCTCATTATCATACTTGTGTACATGTACATGTCTCATTACCGTCCGGCTGCATGCCACAGTAATAACTGTTCCATCGTTTTCCTGACTCGTGTTTTACATTCTGTATACCCCATTGCGGCTGCATGCCTTTCTTACTAATCATACCAAGCCAGATTCATGCCGTTTAATCCTACCTCTCTTCCTGAGGTCATTTACTCACAGAGAATTTCACTCTCCTACGTGGAGCAATCAGCCAACCTTACAATTTGCCCAATTCTGCACCAAGGGTAGAGTACAATTACTGAGAGACCGTAGATGCAAAATTAAAAAAAAAAAAAAAAAAAACTGTTATGCAGTATTTGGTTTGAGGAAAGGCCTGGAGAACTTTTTCATTCGATGTTTTTGATGGAAAAGCCAGCGTGACTGTCACTCCATTCAAGATGGAGAACTGAACCATGTGACGATGATGAGATGCTGAACTGGAGATTTTTTTGGGACGGTCTACAGGAACGGAGGAGTATTGGAAGTGACATAGTGCAGGGAGGAACCATGAAACTCAAAAAGCTTTTTCTCAAAGAAAAAAAAAAAACAGAATTTGGGCATGGGCATCAGGGACAGTGGGAATGTTTCCAGGGGGAGAAACATGATGGGTGGGTGGAAGGAAACAGCATGACAGCTCTGGTCACCTGACTGCCACCCCCATGTCACACCCACATAGACGCAGCCCGGCTCTCGCACACAGAGTTCCTCGTCTGGCTGAAACTACCTTTCATAACTATTGGACATTGGTAGTAGTAAGTAATAGTAAAATATAGGAATGACATGGTCCACATTCTTATAGGCTTCAGCCATATTTTGAAAACATTTCACATTTCCTTTAGATAGATAGATAGATAGATAGATAGATAGATAGATAGATAGATAGATAGATAGATAGATAGATAGATAGGCAGGCAGACAGATATACAGATAGATAGACAGACAGGCAGACAGACAGATATACAGATAGATAGATAGATAGATAGATAGATAGATAGATAGAGAAACAGATAGATAGATAGACAGACAGGCAGACAGACAGATATAAGATAGATAGATAGATAGATAGATAGATAGACAGACAGGCAGACAGACAGATAGATAGATAGATAGATAGATAGATAGATAGATAGATAGATAGATAGATAGATAGCCCTTTTCCCTCGAGATGTGGCTTGCACATCGTAAAGGAGATATGTTGTGGGCCATGGTACAGAGTCTGCTGTGATTGTACAGTATTTCAATTCAGGGCTAAATGTCAGTCCAGCACAGGTTGGGGGGGGGGGGGGGGGGTT
>JAODJU010000038.1:13985897-14002516 GCA_026776725.1 Gnathonemus echidnorhynchus | reverse complement strand
CTGATTCTGATTGGTCAGAGGCTTCACACCTGACTGACAGGTAAAGGAAGGCTGGAAAACCAGCAGTGCTCGGACCTGAATAACCCTGGTGTAGGGCATGACTCTGGCCGGGAACGCCCTGGATAGGATTCCTGGTAATCGCACAGGAAAACACCAAAAATCGGAGACACCAATGCAAAGATAACCAAACAAACTATGTTTGTGGAAGGAACCGGTGGACCTGGAGGAAACCAGTCTGAACACAAGGAGAACACGTAGACTCCAAACACGTCACAAACCTGTCACCCTGTCCATCATTTTTTAATGAAAGGATCTGTTACTCGCTAGTGCTTTAGACAAAAATCTGTTGCTGTATGAGCAGACAGTGTCACACTGACTAGCGAATGCCTCGGAGGATCGACAGGTTGTGGTGTATCTAAAAATAGACATGTCCTCTCAGGCAAAATCTACCCAACAAAGTGTGTTAAAAAATAGGTTAGGTGAGAGAAGAACTGGGATTCGGTGTGTTCAGAAATGGGTAACGACCTAAACACAGCCCATCTTTGCTGTGGTAAAGGCCAATGTTATCTACTTTTTCTTACTGCACCTAAACCTTTAATTTAATTTTTAAATTATATTAAATTTCTTAATTAATTTATTTCCTTAATATCCTTTTTCCAAAAATGGTTGTGTGCTGTGTACCTTTAAATTCGTCTGTGCCATCTATACTTGTTTGCACCATAAGTACTGGCATTTTGTCTTGTTTGGCACTATACAGTATGTTTGTTTTGGGCTGAACTTAAACGTACTTGGCTGCTGTATACAGAAGAATTTCCTGCCGGGATCAATGAAGTTAATGTGATCTTGAGCGCAAAGGTATCATGTTACTCAGCCGCAAGTTTGTGCTGAGGGCGTGTAACAATGGTCTGCGTATAACAAGATGCCGGAACTGGGCCCAAAGCCATGACCCTCAGCAGCACCATTTGCTAACTGGAGGGTCTCCCTTGATAGATTTCTCTGGCTGGGGGGGGGTCAGAAGCAAATTTCAAGGGGCGTAAAAACCCGCAATTTTACAAGATGACTATGTGCCTGGCCAAAGCACTATGTTTTCAGCTAGGTGTGCCCAGCCGATTCGACCGCGTAGAGCCGTCGTAAAATCCTTTATGGCTGCTGTATCGCATCCGTCTGCGAGGGAGCGGCAAGCTAGCAAACGCTGTCGGGACAGCAGGAGTGTGTGGAGGGGTGGGATTGACATTATCAGCAGTGGCTGACAGGTCGCAGAGGACTACCACTGATTAAAGATTCCCCGGCAAACAGAAAGAGATTATTTTCCGTTGGAAAGTGCCCCTTTTGGATGGACGGGTCGAAACCCACTTGGTAGACAGCGACGTCAAGACGGCAGAGAGGAGGAACGCCGGAGCGCTGATGGACAGCCTGTCCGTGTGCTGTGGAGAGAGAGAGAGAAGCCAAGGGATGGAGATCAATTTCTGAGGTTGCACAAAAGTAGATTAGGTTTCTGGGGAAGAAGAAGGATGGTCCAATTTATCAGCAGATGGGGAAATAAGCTAAAATAAAGGATGTGGAAATAAGGGCGGAACGAAGAACATGGGATCAGAGGATGAGGTCCGGAAGAGTGACCGGGTCCCAGGGTGAGCTGGCAGCTTATGACTCTGTAATGAGGAGCAAAGATCAGAGAGAGGAATCAAGCCAGTAAACACTGGAGTCCATTAAACGTCCTGACTGGAGGAAATGGATAAAAACATTACCGGCACTGCCTCTTTCTGCGGGGAAATTGGAGAGGAAGTGAAATATGCAGACAACAGGAAACAGTCAAGAAATACTTACAGGGGGCTTGTTTTTTTTAATGTTCCATTATGGATCGAGATTTTCCTGGGAATCGGCAGCGAAGAGAGTGATGTAGTAAGGCAACAATCAGAGAAGCAGTTAAACAGATAGTTGCTTGCACAAAGACAAAGAAAACATGATACAACCTAAATTTTAACACTTTGTTGCACCCCTCCCCACCCCCCCCCCCCCCCCCCCCCCCCAAAAAAAAAATATACAATGAAACAGTTACAAAATCGTCATTGAGGTCAAGAAAGGCATTGCCTAAATTAGGGCAACTGAAGTAAATTGCAGGTTTACAGTACCATGACACACACATTCAGGCAGTAAAAAGACATTTAGACATTAATAGACAGTAACAATAAATAAACAAAGTGCAGAGAATGTCAGGGAATGTATTGCATGACATTCTGTGGCAAAGGTTCAAAAATAAGCATTATGGCACAGGGGGCTGTATAGCAAATGAATGAATGAATGAATCAATCAATCAATGAGCAAGCAAATGAACAATTCAGCAGAAGTAGAGGGATCATCAATGAGTCAGAGCCTACAATCTGACTAATACTCCGTTCTGAGAGTATTAGTGTGTGTTCCTGCTGACCAATCAGACCAATCAGATGGTGACCTATAAAGCCTGTTCCATCTAACTGGATGCCCGAATAAGGACGTGAGGAGGGGACAGGACCGGACAGGACCAGGCAGGACTGGACAGAACCGGACAGGACCAGACAAGACCGAACTGGACCGGGCGGCAGGCCTGGTGTGAGACCACAGGCGGGTCGACCGCTGTGGGGTTTGTCTGAAGGCTCCATTGTATGAGATTTCAATGCTACTCATCAGATCACCGCCGACTTCATTGGAAATAAAGCTTTAACTACACTAATGTGAAATATGACACAAATTAGTCTGCTCTCCTAAGCAATACATAAACACAGAGTAATTGAAAGAGATAAAACAATTTTATCAAAGTGCCTTAGATGCTTAATATCATATTAGGATAAATAGTTTTATAAAATTATAGATATTGAGGGAAAGTGACAACCTTTTGGAGACTGTCACACATTATTGGGTAAGTTATAACCAATTTTCTTTACATTTCTATAGAGACAAATCACTACTGTTTTAAAACAAATTTAATTTTCAGATTTCATTCTAGGTGAAAGCTGATGCAGTTGTTTTATCCAGACGGTGACGCTGTGATGTGTTGTTGACGCTGTGCAGTGACACATCGGGAGCGTGTTGACTAAACGGGCTTTAATGTCACCCAGCTGATGCCGGGAGGTGTGACGGAATCACTGTCACCCCCGAGAAGCTGCACCGATTGTTCGGTGGCGATCAGCATGATGTCCTCAAGCGGACACAGATGTGAGACACTGGTGACTCGTGCCACTTTTTCTTTGTCCGTTTTGCAGGATCGTTAAGGCTTTTTTAAAAGAGGTGGGGGGGGGGGGGTAATGTGTGGCTCAGTGGGTTAGGACAGTGCTTGTGATCAGAGGGTTGCCAGTTCAAATCCCTTGGCTGGCAGAGTGATGTCAGCGTCGGGGCCCTGAGTGAAGCCCGTAACCCCCAATTACTCCAGGGACGGTCTTTCTGGAAAACGTGTGTCACCTTGTATAAAAGCATCTGCTAAGCAAATACAATGAAAAATTAATTTACCCTCTAAAACCAGTCTGACAGAATGGCAAGAAATCATCATAGTGATGACCCCCTCCGGCATCTACTCCCCCCGGGTGTGAGTGTCCTGCCCCCCCCACCTCCTTCAGCTTCCAAATTTCAAGACACACATATGTGGTCACACTAAAAGCCAAACCCGCCCTCATCTGGCCGCCATCAGCTTCCACAGCACGGCATCCCAGAGGGTGACTTCTCACCAGTAAGGGGACACACCAGCCATCCCACGCCACAGCCCCAGCTTCCTATAACGGAGGCGAGCCCATCTGCAGGGCTATGCGGAGAACATGCTGGGGGTTTATCAACACAGGATCCAAATCATGACACCGTAAATGAGCAATCCCTCAAAAAATAAAAAATAGAACAGCGCAGAACAATACCACAATCAGAGTCCAAACGGACTGCAAAGTCAACAAATCAGGCAGAAGGTCAGAAACACCGATGACGATCAACCACTACAGAGAAACACTCAGTGCAGCTCATGATACCTCAAAAACGAACAGACACAAACAACCAGTCTTCACATTCACCTTTATCTTTATTTTATTTAGCAAACGCTTTCGTCCAAAGCGATGTAGAAGTGAGGTAAATTGCACATTACAAACATGCAGCTGTGAAAAAGTCGACTAGGCGTAAGTGAAGCTAGGCTGAGCTTCCAGCGAGCGCCTGGATATGTGTGTGAGCAGGACTGGAGAAAGAGCTACACAGCATCTACCAAACTATGCAAGACCCTAATAAGACTAAGCTATTCAGATCAGCATGAAGTGCGACATTCCGGGAGCATGGAGCCGTCTCAGGCTAGCAGAGGTGTTCCTATCTAACTAATCGCACAGGCGAGGTGGGTTCAAAATCTGGTGAAGATGATGGGGGTTTGGGTGGCTGGTTCTGCTGGGTCCAGAGTCTGGGCCTGGAACCCCGATATTCCTTGATTTAATCTCAGTCTGAGAATGTGAGCCAAGATTGTGCTATTCTGCATTTACTGTTCCTTCGTGGGGAACCTGCATGCGCATAGTTTATACCTCCTGTCTTTCGGGTTCCTCTTCTGAATGAAGACTGTCTGGGAGTATATTTTAATATCATACAAAATCTCTGTGAATTTTTTTCACCCTGGAATTTAATTTTTAATATTGCATCAGGCATGTCTGCAGGCACCAGGAATTTCTCATTTTCTTTAATTCTGCCACAATGTTGATTTATCAATATTTTGCGATATTATGCGTTTTCTTAAATCTTACTGATGGGGGTTTACTGGAAGCAATCAGGTTAACTACCAAACTCAAGGGTACAACTGAAGTTTCCCTTTTTGTATTTGACGCTGCAGACTTCGGTCTCGTGTTGTTTTTCAGCTGCTTATGAGACTGGAGCCAACAGGCCAGATGAGATACAAATGATGAGAAACTATTATTATTCATATTTATCTATGTGGTTGAAAACCGGCTATGAATGTGCGGGGGCCTGGATCACAGAGGGGGATTTTTAGGTTCGCAAGATAACATGTCGGATTTAAGGTAGTGTGGGGGATTTAAGGTAGTCTGGGCTAAATGTAAGTGAACAAAGAGTAACTGAAGTCCATTTAAGCTGCGATACATTAAATCCCACACGTTATCTAGTTAACCAAAAAATCTTGCTTTGTTATACAACCCCCTGTTCGCATTTGAAAGATTGTTGAGTGAATTTGTCAGTATTCCATTTGCTGTAACAGATGTAAACGACAGACAGATGGCGTTGTGTTTTTCATGCTGCATTCTTCTGACTTTCCGTTTTATTTATACAAATACCCCCTGCCATATTTTTGCCTTTCTCAGTATGGTTCACACTGACATAAATGTGCATTTTCAAAATCATTGTACAGATGTTCCGAAAGACCTCACATTCAAATAAACAAGAATGCATTTTGCTTAACCGTTTAATATCCAGAATTATTCCATCTGCTTCCAAACAGACCACCTAATAAAGGGTCAGCACTGGGCTATACTATTGCAGCGATGTTAAATAGCACCACTCAAACCATGGAGCCACAAACAGTCACTGCACTAAATATTAACTAAATGTCTCGCTTACTTAGGAGATGTGGGGTGGAGGGCGGGGGTCCCAAAGTAACTTTTTGGGTGAGGCGGCAGACTACAGTATGGTGTAAGAACTGTGGTGTAATGTTTTAATCAAACAAATTAAACGTAGCATGTGTTCAGTTCACATGGTTAAAAAGAACAATGAAACATCAGTGGAATTAAACAAAAAATCACTCCCACAGACTCTGGTTGGACAAGCTGAGACAAAACAGGGCTTTCAGCTAGTAAATTAAGGTCCAGAGAAGATGATCAGTCCCGTTAGCACCAAAGGGCCACTCCGTCATTTTTGTTAGGGTGAAGTCATTTAACAGCAGAGCTAAAGCGCATTAGGCAGGCCTAAAAATCCAGAATATTGATAAATGTCAGAATTAATGAAGAATCATGCGTTCTGTCATTGACACCACCTGCACATGTGAAGGAAGTGTCTCTGAGCTGAATACTCATCGCTTATTTTGAGCGTTTAATCAAAATGTGTGATGGAGCAACCAGGAGGTGTGTCTGTCCTAACATAAATTAGTCAAACAACAGCCTTTGTGAGAAGGAAGTAATTTTAGCACCACAATGACATTTGCATCCTTTTTTTCTGGTGCCTGTCCTGAATGTGACAAAGGCAAATAAAAATTAGCATTTAGCAGATTTGGTGACTGACGATAAGCAGTCTACTGTCTACTACATAGCGTGGCACATGAGAGAATGAATCAACAGAATGTTGATAAGGGTGAAATAAGGGAGAAAGACAAAAACTGCTCATTCTGCTGATATTTCCTTAGGAAACGTGTTTATTAAATGCCCACCCCCTTTTTTACCAGTCGGGGGTGTACCCTGCTATATCCAGGTCACTCATATCTTCTCTGGATGTCCTTCTTACCCTTGGTAATGGAGTAGGAATCTTGCCTGATTTTCAGCCAGCCACGCTTTCCTTAAATCCCGAAAGATATCCTCCAGCAGACAGTCACCAGAGTCTGTCCTTTCTAAAATGCACCTGGGTGACGCAGTTTCTAAAAAAAGGTACCAGGTACTACTGAGGACCGAACATGACCGGAGGCTTGACTGTAGGAGGAGAGGCCCGTCCATCTTTGGGCCAGTAACGCGAGTGTGAGAATCTCGGCATGAGGACCCATCCACGTGATGTAGGGGTACGGAAAAGCAGAACCTGGACCATAGGAAAGGAGGTGTGGATTAGACAGCAAGAAGGGGATCATCTAAATGTACATTTTTATATATTTAGCAGATGCTTTTATACAAAGCAACATACATTTGTAAGAAATCAGGGTCAGGCAGTCCCTTTGGTGGCTAAGGGCCTCGCACAGGGGCCCAACGGTGACATCACTCTGCCAACCATGGGATTCAAACCTGCAACCTTCCGATCACAGACACAACATCGGAACCCTCTCAGCCACACACTGCTCCTGCAATAGACCCCAGAGATGCCACTTCAGCAGGGAAACCAGAACTGATGGAAGATAAAAGTCTCGCATGACCTGAAAACCCCCCCCAACCCTAAACCTCTCATGTATGACACACTCTCACATGTACACACACAGACACATATGCGACATCAGGAATAAGGAAAAGCACTTTCAGCACAAACGCAGCAGCTGGGCTTGGGTGTGGGGGGGGCGGGGGGGTAACTGAACCACATGACTGGCCAGGTGTATAAAACCATCAGGGTGGATTCTGGGCAATGACTGTGGTGGACAGGTGTTTCCTCTATAATGATCATGGTAAACAAACCAATGGCTTTCACTACATGCAGCAGGCAATAATGCACATACAGTATAAATACACTTTCCCTTTGATATTTATTCAATTTATTCAATTATTGTACATTTGATTTAAATAGCATACTGTATATATGTTTAAATTTATTTTATGTAACAAATACGTTTAATGCAACATACAATAGAGGCAAACAGCACATTACAAACATGGCTGTGGAGGACTCAACTAGGCAAGGGACTCGGTTTGGTCGGGGTCAAATCAGCCCCAAACTGGCCGCCCAGCTAATCACTCACAGTACTCCTACAAAATTGGTAGGGACATGTCTCCATTTTCCATATTCAAATCTACTCCCTTGCGACTAATGCAGCTAGGCTGAGCTTCCGGCGAGTATTTGGTTATGTGTGAGCAGTATTGGAGAAGGAGCTCCACAGCATCTACCAAACAAAGAAGGAACCCAATAAAAATAAGCTATTTAGATCAGCATGAAGTGCGACATTAAGGGCATTCAGGGAGTATGGAGTTATATCAGACTAGCATAGCAGTTCCTGGAACATATATTTAACACATTAAAATTTACATTTATTCAAAACACATCGTTTAGACATTGCCTGGGCACCAGGAAGGTTAAACATGTGCCAAATGATTTTCGGATACTAGAGTCACCTGATTTGATATAGCCACCAGCCACCAAAGCGGAAATGAATCAGAGAGAGAGGGACCCTTCACGGCTATCTGAGGCTTCATTTCGCTTTAACGGTTTCAGGGAGAGTTTATATGCGGTCGCTCAAGTCTTTATTTCTTTTGAAATTTAGGGAGAACTCGCCGTGATCTATGGGCAGCGTGAAATGAACCATTTTTAAAACGAACGCCTGTAAATTCACAGACAGCTGGCAAAACAGATTTAATGTGTCATATTCGCCTCCAGCAATTTGCCGCGGACAGATTTATGATAAAGACTACGGGAATTTTCCTCGTGCCGCAGATTCATCTGAACTCACGGCGTCTTCATTGTTTATTTACAAGGTTGTCAGAATGTTAAATAAATGTTTAAATTAGCACGTCACATTCTGTGCCAACCGCCCCCCCAAAAAAAATCTGTTGGACACATAAATATTTTTTTTCTTTTGCTCAAAAGCTTGCAATAGCGGTTTGTTCACTGTTTAGTTTATTTTTTAGCTTTTCATTTATCTAAAAAATGCAGTTCAGTCCCGGGACCAGCTGACTTATTAATCATACTGATGTTTAACTGTCAGAGTAAAGTTGTTTTTACAAATAACAAGTGCTTTGTTGCATAGTAAAAATCTGTCTTATCATACCAGCGTAAATAGGGGATTCGTCAATAAAAAAACTCTACAATTTGACATCTTACAGCAGATATTGCGGTAGATACATACACAGAGGTAGATAAATACGCACACACGAACACACCCTCACACACACAATCATGTCATGCAAGCATCTCACGAAAAGAAAAACTAATGTTCATCCATGCTTAAAAATCCATTTAAAAAGCTGGGGGACCACTGAGGGGGGCGTGTCCGAACACGTGATTGTTTGCAGCCCTCATCCAGAAGCGACGGTTCCATGAGTTATGCCAGCCGTCTTTAACCCCCCTGCGTCACCCTCGGCCACAGGAGCGTCCCGTGCATCATTCATGGTTTTGAAATACGCCCTTTAATAAGCGTGGCTTTTACAGCGCGCCGAGTCTTGGCACCTTTCTAAATTATAGATAAGTGAGGAGAAGCGTCGGCGGTAAACCTGTCATTTCTGCATTACGGATCCAGGGATAATTTATTATTTTTATAAGCATCGCCGCTGCCACAGCTTTCTTCCCAACGCTCACTCTTGCTGTTACAGCCGCCCTGAGCTACTTGACAGATGTCACCCGGAATCCAGCAGCACACCGTTTACAAGCCACTGGAGGAAGTGTGTTGAGTACCGTCATTGCATGTGACCTATGACCTCCCAGGCACAGCCCAGTATTGCAGCTACTAAGATAGTGCGTGAGGTAGCTGATGTTAAAATGGAAGTGATGAAATTAACAAAGATGAAGGATGTTAAAGCTCTTAAGGTACCTCCATAATGAGAGTTTGCATAAATCTCCTTAAAATTAGCATTTTATAACAGTCAAATTCATATCTATTATGAAAACATGACATATGCAAGCAAGGGTGTAAAACAGTTTGATATTGGTGGGACATAACACCAATAAACCCAATAAACAGTTACTACACTAAATAATAAACAAGCACATTCCTCATTTAGGAGATGGTGAACAGCATGTTCTGCTAACCAGCTAGCTACCATTTCCTGACTCTACTCGCTAACTATTTATTTAGCTTTTGAAACATTCTAGAGGTGTGTGGGGGTGGGGGGGGGTTGTGACTTTTTCAGTGGTGTCCCAGAAACAGCAATCCCACCCCTGACCATCACCCCACTGCAGGTACAGAATCTGCCGGATCAGCGGGGTGGGGGTGGGGGGGGGTGAGCGTGGACACCTGAAGCACCCAGGGATTTAATATGTGTGATGCGGGGGGCTTTTCTGGGAGGGGAGGGAAAGTCTGGCCCCTGGGTCTGAGGCCTTTGAGGAGCGGATGCGAATGCTGGGGCCATGATGATAAGGGGGGCCCTTTGCCCCCTCCCTCGCTGAAGGCCTCTGTCCCCGGGAGATTCAAAGCCATGAGAGGCTGTGTGTTTGGAGCTCAGCAGGGCCCTCGACCTATCTGCCTCTCGCTGTCCTCATGTAACTAACACATCCTGCCACAGAGGGATAATGAATATATCCACTCCAGCCTTGAGGTGACCATGATGCCGACTGACATCGTGACTCTTTAAATAAGGCAGTTTGTCCCCAGAAACAGGAAGTCTAAACTTACAAGAATGGCATCTTTTTTGAAACGGATACTCTAGGTCAGTGTCTCCCAATCCGGTCCTCGGGGATCCACAGTCAGTCCGTGTTTTTGCTCCCTCCCAGCTCCCTGCCAGACAGTCTACACTTCGGGAGGGACCTGGTATATTGCTAAAAAAAAACAAAAACAAAAACAAGACTTTACACATTGTTGGAAAAACTCATCGAAAGTCTTCTAAATTGTGATGAGTTGAAAAGCATGAAGTTGGGCTTAGTGTGTCAGTTTCAGAAGCAACGATTCATTCATGATGGGTTCTCCAAAGTCAGCTAACAATTCACCTGTTGTCCATCCTCAATGCTACTCTGTTCTCCCTATGCCCCCTTCAGGGCAACCCTCCTCTATTAAACTCCCTAAATGCCTAACCTCTGTACTGCGCTCACATGGGTCTGTTCTCTGTCCTACACATTATGATTTTACAGGAATACTTAAAGTTGGACTTTGGTGCAGTGATAGCAGGCTTAGAAAGAGCTGAGACACCTGACTCAAAAGACCAAAAGAGATCAAAATATACGGAGGGGATTTCAAAGATTACATACTTGGGTTCGCGGCCACTTATCAGATGTGTAAGTCACACTGAATGAAAACATCAAATACAACCCTATTCTTTAAAGGCAGTGTTCAGGCCGATCCAGACCATGTGTTACAAACATGCACCGTGAAGCTGATCACGTCGTTAGGAAGTCCTGACGCAAGGCATTCAACGATTTCCAAAGCTGAAACTCAGCAGAAACAGGGGCAAAGGAGACATTATTCGCAGTCATTATTTAGTCATTAGTGTCCTCAATTCAGGAGAGTGAAGCTGTGAACAAATATTTATAATATGCGAGCTTTTGAAAAGAAAAAAAAAAAAAACAATAAAGGCGTGAGTTGCGTTTTCACGCATTTTTATAAAAAGCTTTAATCATCGTGCTATTTCGTTGCGTCTCCAGGCGCTGCCTGCACGGTTAACTCCGGTTATCCAGCCGAAACGGCTCCGCGGCGCCACTCTCATTAGTTTCTGAAGACCGCAGCATTTTGATGACTTTTTAATTAGATGCTCACTCCTCCGACCGCTGCACGGCCCCCGGGGGGCTTCTCCGGCTGCCGTCCCGCGGCCCCCGAACACCCCAGCCGGCTTTAAACACCTTATTCTGGGCGTTATTTTTCCAAATCCTAAGTAATGCACGCTTACTACCCATTGAAGATGACTCTTCCATGCACCATTGTCGCACTCATTTCCTTGTCCACCATTGATTTCCAGCGCTGCTCGATAAATGGCCGAGCTTGTTGAACTGAAATGAATACGAGAAGGAGAGTAAGAAAAAGACGCCTTGTTCGTTTGGTGGGGTGACTCGGTACGTGACGGGACGTCGTTATAGGGAGGGCAGCTGCAGGCAGAATGACCGATGTCGATAAGCCCTACATCACGGCGCTGTTATTAGCGGTAATAATGAAACATCAACCTCCCCCCCGGATATATCTGCTCAGGATCATTTACAGGCAATGTGGCAGATCTTAATGATCGCTAATCAGGATGCACCAACGTTATGTGGCAAATCCCACTATTAGAATCGTCATTGAGTTCCTATTTCCAAACATTACTAAAATTAAATAGGATATGGGTAAATGATTCTTGTGTAAAATGTTTGTTTTTCTATTTTTTTTCTTTGTAAACACTGTAGTCCTGCAATGCTCTGTTACCTCCCGAATAAACAGCTTAAAAATGACGTTTTCCCCCGTAATATTTCATGATAACATTTCCAATAAAATAACAGTACTGTTTTTTATTGATCTGCCTTGTGACATTCACCAGGAGAACCCTGCACATAATATTTTTTTACGACGAAAAATTCCCAGTGAGTTTAATCGATATTAATTCGTTTCGCGTTCGTTTATGTTAATTGCTTAATTAGATCTCTTAATTTTGAACTTGAAACCTTCCACGGCCCAGAGACTTGGTTTTATTAGCCATTTAATGCCTCGGTGCCCCCCATTCAGGTAGAAATACTTAAAGCATTTTTAAACACACAGCAGGGGGTGAACAGGTCCCCTTTCCTGACGTTTCGCTCCATTTCCCCTGCCTGGCCCCAGCTGCCCTGCAGAGGTCGCTGTCTTGGCCGTGATTTTTTTTTTTGCCCTTGGAGTTATGGCGTCCATTGTCTAGGCTGAAACAAACAAAATTAATTTCTGTGGAGGAAAATGTGCCAGGTTGAATCAATCATGATAAAGCCAGGAAATGCTTGCAGGCTGCCTGCTGGAGAGCCGTTACCTTGGGACAGCCTGTCCCCTGCCCCCCCCCCCCCCCCCCGTAAATGGCAGCGAGAATCAAAATTCGCTGGAGGGGGGAAGACAATCTTAAACAGAATTAAGATTCCTCTCAAATGAGCTCTATCCCTCCTTTGAGTCAGATTCCCCTTGTGTGGGCCCGAGAATTTTCCTGGTGGGGGGGTCACAAGAGCCACTTCATGGAGCTGCAGACTGGGTGTTCACCCTGAGCATGACTGCCCCTCACTTTCACACGTAGACATCCTTGCTTTCTCCCTGCCCACAGGCTCACACTGAGTCTCAAACCCCCACTGACCGGTGGCCGTTTCCGCTGTCTCAGTTTAGGGGTGTGTCGTCAAGTGGGGTGGGGGTCTTCTTCTTGTTTGCAGCGCCCACCCCCACAGGACAACCTCTAGGGCCCAGGAAAGGACCACCCCCCCACCCCACCTCTTGATCCCAGGTCTCCGGAGGGTGTCCTGAGTTGTGAAAAACAACTCACATTGCTTTCATCACGATGTTGGCGCCTGTTCAAATCCTATCGGGGGGGGCGATGGCTGAGACGAATTTGGGGAGAAGGGGGAGAGATATGGACAGCAGTCATTTTAATTAGCATGTTATATAAGTACCCCATACACTAATTATCAGCTTGCTGAGGGGACTTAGTGACTCCGATGAAGAGGAAAAGAAATGCTGCATTCACAACAAGCATTAACACACATACCTGTCCATGCATATGCACAGCGCCCATAAATAAACTCCCTATGAGTAGAACGCTTAAGTGTTTTTAGAAATATTAATAACTAATCAACGTAATTAATGCAGCAGAATATATTACGGTCACGAGTCATGGATACGGAACATTCCGGAAGTGGATGGTAATAAATATTAACAAGAAGCGCTCATCTCAGTAATTAACCACCCGGCCTGCGCGGTAATTAACCTTGGTAATTACCCGGCAGGCCCACGTGCCGCGGCGTGGCTGGGTGCCGAGCTTGCCGTCATACACGGCCCCAGTGCTCTGGAGGTAACGGTCGACTTCATCATTGGCGCCCCCATGAGGCCAAACGGTGACGGGATCTCACCGAGATGCTATGCTGACTAAGTGCTGGGATCGTGAGGAATCCCAAATTGCTTCCAGATCTGCTTGAGAAGCTCATTATGCCCACATACATTCCGCATTCACAGGTGCATCATGGGAAACGTGACAGGGGCATCATTGTTGCTTGTTTCTCTGTGCTTCTGGAACGATCTTCAACATGCCAGCACTCACGGGTAAAAAACAGTCCCCTCCCTGTCCAAAAAAAATAAATTTGTGTACTTTTGAAAGTTTCGGTAACATTTGCCCGGGGTTAGCTAAAAGTGTCACGTGACATTGCCATGTGACATAGCATGGGGCAGCGGGAACAGAAAGATGCAAGAATATGAAACGGATATCGGGTCTAGGAAAGGGACTACGGTGGATTGTAGGGTTGAACATCAACATCTCAGTGCATGTTCTGGGGGCTGACAGATATGATCAGTATGCAGAGTTTAGAGAAAACGATGCAATAAAAAAAAATGCATCCAGTCAATGTTAGTGCTGTGTCTGAAAACACCTCATTAATGAGGGCAGTCAGAGGAGAATGGCCAGCAGTGATGTGCAGAAAGACATCTCTGAACACACAACTCACCTACCCCCGGAGCAGTTCTGAAGGCAAAAGTGGGTCCTACCTAGTACTAGCTGAGTGTCTCTAATAAAATGGCCAATATGTGTCAAATGAAGTCACATAATCAGTTTGCACTCTACAGGTGATTTAATGGCATCTAAATATGAATATGCAGCGCAGAAGCGAATTAAAACTCTGGCAGGTACTCTGGAGTGTAGATGGCACAGATTGGTTGGTCCTCCTTCCCTCTGTCTGTAGTAGACGCAGCAGGGACTTGTGGGTAACACCCAAACGCACCTTTAATCTCCCTCCCCTTGTGACAGCTCAACAATGGCACAGCTGGGGAGATGACAGATGATTGACTCTCGCGGTACCAGACGCGTATGTCACTCGCACATCACAACCGTGTCCTCCGGTGATTCCGGAACGCTCCGCGGCATTCAGAAAAACGTGGCTTTCCCCCCAGACTGTTCCAGCTTGAGATATATTGTGCAATGAAATATATAATTTAGCAGTGGAAGTCATCACTGGCTCTGGGCAGGGGTTGCACTGTTCTGCATGAAGGATGTCAGCCTTGTTATTTTGTCCTCAGGTGATATAACAGCAATGAGCTCAGATGTCAGTAATTAGAAAGCTCGCACCCAAAAATAGCCTACAGATCCACTTTTAGGTAAAGGTATACAGCAGAACACGATGACTACATCAATTTCACTAGCTGTCTGAAAGAGTTTCATTCAAAGATCTCTTACCCAGAGTGTTTGATGAAACCAGAATAAAAAAATAAAGCCCTCTCAAAGTTCGGACATCAGTTGACATAATTTTGCTTAGATCTCACAATTAAACTTTTAAACTGTGGTATATGTTCCCTATTCATTCCAAAATAGCAATAGACGTAACTGTCTGGCTAAATTATATTTGTATAGATAAAAATGTCACTTACAATAACCAACTGTGCTTATATCAGAAAGTGCAGACTTATCAAAGTGATCTTAGGTGGAAACTGTAATAAAATCGGAATCCATTTCTGATGCATTATTATCGCTGTTTCTGCATGTAATTCAGATGAATTGCAATGAACTAGCCAACTGGTACTGGACCAGTGTTGCTCCCCACAGCATGATGTCTACAATAAAAAAAATACATGATCTAATGAAACATTTGATGGATGCTTAGTAGCTAGTAGGATACTGACAACCCCCCTTGGTGTTTACCACCATCCAATCATCGAGCCGTGGTTTGGCGGCCCCTGTGGTTTTGGGGCCCCCGTGGTTTGGGCCACAAACAATCACCGCACTAAATGTGACATAAATGCGTTTCTTGTCTAGGGAATTCTGAAGATGTTCTGCTAACCGGCTCGCTAACTATGACCTTCTGACTGTTTGGCAGCTGTTTATTTAGTTTCTGAAACACTGCTTTTGCGGGGGGGTTGACTTTTTCATTGGGGCCCCAGAAACAACAAACCTGCACCAGCTAACACAATGTCTCTGTCCTGTGCTGGATCATTCTGGAAGCCTTGGTTTTACTGGTGTCTGCTTTTATCCAGCCCGTTCGTGAGTGTGTGCTCCTGCCTGATGATCGTCACCCAGTCCTCGAACAGCAAGATCTCACATACATCATATATCACCCTGGAGATGTTGGATGGCGCCACGTCGGGTTGAGGAACTTCACGATGCCTCTTCCAAGATGGCTGTGTGCAGGGATGGACAATATTTATATTGTATTTCAAATACAAAACAGGATTTGTAATTTGTATTTGACTGGGTTTACGAAAATAGCTTCACATTCTGTATCAAAATACTTTTGTGTTTTGTATTTTTCTACTTTAAAAATTCTTTCTGTGAGATGTCTCCGTCTTTCACCCACACTCGCATATAAATTTGCCTGTTCTTGGGTGAACTTTTGAACTATTTTGGAATACCTGATCTGTATACAGAATTCTCAATCTAGCTTTATTGGAGTTTAAATACATGTTTTTACTAGGCTGTGAATGTGTATGTAGCCCCTGCATAGGTTTTGTGGTTGGAACTGGGTATGTACTCCTTTACAAATTTAGTAACTACTTTCTAATCACATTTGTTGGATGTATAAAATCAAATCATATTGATCGTTTAAAAATTGCTAAAATGTTTGTTTTCACCTTTTCAAATAGGTGTAAATTGGTTGATAATTGAATAATTGATTACTAAATGATTGCACCCTAATTGAAGTGGCTGGTTAGCAGGATCAGGTATTTGCATCTCATTGCATGAATGATTATCTGACACATAATTTATTATATTTATGATTAACCCTTGAATGATTAATTAATTACTTAGAAACTGGTTGCTATGGCTGAAGGTGTTATCAGATGTCTGCTTATGCAACGAAGGCTCTTCATTACCCAACAGCAAGTAACTAAATAATTATACAATTATGAACCATTAACAAGCTGTTAGAGAGAGAGAGGGGTAAGGAGCATGCACTGATTACAGTGTGTAAGGAGCGTGCACTGATTACAGTGTGTAAGGAGCGTGCACTGATTACAGTGTGTAAGG
>JAODJU010000038.1:13970900-13985797 GCA_026776725.1 Gnathonemus echidnorhynchus | reverse complement strand
GTGCACTGATTACAGTGTGTAAGGAGCGTGCACTGATTACAGTGTGTTAGGAGCGTGCACTGATTACAGCGTGTTAGGAGTGTGCACTGGTTACAGCGTGTAAAGAGCGTGCACTGATTACAGTGTGTTAGGAGCGTGCACTGATTACAGTGTGTAAGGAGCGTGCACCGATTACAGTGTGTAAGGAGCGTGCACCGATTACAGTGTGTAAGGAGCGTGCACTGATTACAGTGTGTTAGGAGCGTGCACTGATTACAGTGTGTTTGGAGCGTGCACTGATTACAGTGTGTGGCTGCACCTGCCACATAATAAACCACCTCAGGAATGAGAACCTGAGTACAGCCATGCGACGGGTGATTCCTCAGCAGTCCGAATGGCTGTCAATCCTGCCACCAACCCCCAAGTTTCCCTGCGAGTTGGAGGACCTCCTTACAGGGCTGGATGTAGGGTAACATCATACCCAGGACAAAGCAATTGCAGGTTAAGAGCCTTGCTCAAGTGCTCAATGGCGTACGATCACTCCTGGCATTTATGGGATTCAAACCAGCAACCTTCCAATGACTGGGACAGATCCCTAGCCTCAGAGCCACCAATCTGCCCATCACAAACTCTTAGGTATACATTAGACTGTTGGTTACTGTCATGACCTGCTCGTACGATCCTGTCTCGGCGGTTGATGCTCCTGCCCCGCCTGCAGCCATGCTTGCTGTCCTGGCTCCGCCCGCAGTGCCCAAGGCTCCTAGGCCGCCGCTGTTGCCCGAGGTCCCGGCTGCGCCTCCTCCTCCTGCTCCGCCCGAGGCTCCCAGGGCTCTGCTTGCTGCTGGGCCTGAGGCCCCGGCTCCGCCTACGCTGGAAATCTCTTTCCCCGAGGAGGTCCTGGACAGTATTACCATCACTCCTCCTCCCTTGGTGGAAGGAGAGGAGGAGCTCGAATGGGACCCCTCGGTGATCTACCTACTGGGTCCCCAACTGTCTGTGAAGGGAAGGGAAGAGGATGGCTCGCCCTCGCTCTCCCCGGCTGTGGCTCTGCGGGTCCTTCGGCTCCAGTCCGGTTGTCGCCTGCGGGTCCCCCTCCGGGGGCTCGTCATCTGCTTGCGAGCCCTCCTCCGGCTCCTCGTCGGCCGCCTCCAGGTCCCCCCGCTATGGCTCAGTGTCGGACGGCACCTTCCCCGGCTCTGGCTGCCCCGTCGCCTGTTGCGGCTTCCCCCTCCTTCTCACCTGCGCCAGGGTCCCCTCTGCCTTCCTCCTCGTTTCCTCCGTTTCTCCCTCAGCCTGTCTCCTCCTCCCCTGTGTGGTCCCCTCCGGCTCCATCCTCCCGTCCGCCTGTGGCCCCTGCGGCTGCCTTCCCTCGCCTGCTTTTGTTCCTCCGTTCTTTGTGCCCTCTGTGTCTGCTCTTCGTCCCTTTGTGCCTCCCATGTTCACTCCTGGCCCTTTCGTTCCGCCTGTTGGTGTTCCCCGTGTCTCCCTTCCTGGTCCGCCTGTTGGTGTTCCCCGTGTCTCCCTTCCTGGTCCGCCTGTTGGTGTTCCCCGTGTCTCCCTTCCTGGTCCGCCTGTTGGTGTTCCCTGTGTCTCCCTTCCTGGTTTGCCTGTCAGCGTTTCCCGTTCTTTATCAGGTCCTGTCTTACTTCCTGTCCCTGTGCCAGTTCTGTGTATCTGTTCTGTTCCCGGTCCCTCGTTGATGTTTGCTCTTGTTTTTCAGGTCCCGTGTCCCCGGTCTCGTCTTTCGCCTCCCCCGAGGCACGCCCGGAGTGCGTGCCTTTGGGGGGGGGGGGGTTCTGTCATGACCTGTTCATACGATCCTCGTGTGTGCCATGCCTCCTCATTACCTACGCGTGCTACCCCGATTGTGATCACCTGTTGCCTGTTATTTTCTACTTGTCTTGTGTATTTAGTCTGCGTTCAAGTCTGTTTCCCCAGGTCTGTCATTGACGTAGTTTGCCATGTGCTCCCCTGTCGTCCTGTCAGCCCAAAATAAACCCCGTTTCGTCCTATTTACGGCTCTCATTACAGTTACGTTAGGTTAACCCTCATCTGGTGATCACAGAGATTTGTGGGGATCCTGGATGTAGCAGACAGGTCAGAAAATTTGATCTTTTAACTTTCTGTATTTGTGCGTTTCATGACATGCTTGTTAGGCCGAGAGAAGCTGTTGCTCTTAAACGTTGTCCACTTAATCAACTGGATCAGTCTACTGCTGAAGGATAGTTCAAATAGTTTATTTTTAAAATACAAACATAAAGTACTTTATTTTGATACATGCTGCTGCTGCTGTATTTCATAGTTTATTTAAATGCACTCGTAATTAGGGTATTTGAAACCTTATTTTGCCCACGTCTGGCTGTATCCACTGGTGTGTTTGTCCACACGTGAAAAGGTCCAGAAAGGTCCCTCTTTTGCAGACCCCCGCCTCCCTCTCACCCTTCTCTTGTCAATAATCGTGAGGGCCTTGTCAAAGGGCTGCCGGTGGGCTTCAGGGCTAAAGACACACTGAGATTCTCAGGGCTCCATGTTAAACGTTAGCGAAATGTTTGCATTTCCTGCAATTTTTTTTTAGCGACGCATCGTATTTTTTCCTTTAAGTTGTGCCACAAATTATAGTATAAGCTTAATATTTCGACATGCTTTTTACTTGTTTAGCTTTTCTTTTTACAACATTTTAACTATTTGAAACTGACATATAGAGGAGACTGTCTTTTAACTAGCTGCACCTTGGCGTACCAAATGTCGTAAACACATGTTTAAAACGTTACTGTGTAAAACGCGAAGTACTGTCATGGCTTCCCGAGTTGCACTGACATGTTATGCCCATCACTCTTTGTTATTTATGACCATGTGACCATCCCAGGATTATACATCAAGTTTAAGCATCATAACATGATTTAGAACTACCTGATTGCCGGCAGTCATAGAGTCACTGTCCATGGTGCTGATTGGCTGCTTGCAGGAAGCAGCAAAATTTTGAGTGGGAATGTTACGTACTGCAGCTAGCCAATTGCTGGTCATATCTCTGACCTTTGATCTGTGGTCAAGTGTAGTGTCCAGACTCGAAGTTCCAGTGGCACTGTGATGTCACAATGAGGTCAGAATCCTGCCTGCGCTCTGTTAGCATGTTCTCTGTTTCCTGCTAGTTCCTCTTGGCATTCTGCTTTTCTCCAAGGAGCTAGAAGTCCCTGCCCATAGTGCATAAATATGTGTGTTTCTGTGTATCTTTCTAGCCTGTGATGGACTGGCATCCTATATAGGGTGATACCCTTGCCTTGTGCCCTGTTTGCCTGGGATAGGCTCCAGACGCCCAGCAATCCTGTCCAGGATAAGTGCTTGGAAGATGAATGGAAAATATATATATTTTTATTGCAGTAAAATATATTTGATCCTTCATATGCATTAACTGCTTGTAATATTTTTATGAGTTTTTATGGTAATATTCGATAAATCTCAGTGCGTCTCCAACAATCTTTTTCAGTCTGAAGTGACTTTTATATTTTTTTGCTTTTATCGGGCCTGCGCAGGAAACAACCGACCTTTAATTATTCTCAAGCAATTAAGTGACAGACAGGATGTGGGGAGGCAATGAATCACTCTCACCTTTTTTGTCATGATGTAAACTAGCCCGCCTGAACCTCATAAAGAAGGCCAACCCTCACCCGTCATGTACAGACTCTTTAGATCTTCTCTGGAAAATAAGCATTCACACTCTGCACTATTACCTATTAATCTCCGTTCAGTCTCTGAACGAGAAGATCGAACAGCTAAAGAAATTATCTTAGTATGACACTTCAATGAAATATCTGTAGTGCTGTGAAGCTCCCCAGTGTGGCTGAAGGCTCTGGTGGGATCTTTTAATTGCTGAAGAACCGGAAGGTTCCGGAAGCTGTAATAAGTACATACTAAACAACATTAATGCTGGCAATAATGTGATTAGTTCTAGAAAGAGGCAGCTGGAGAATGGATTGTTGTTTTATGGCTCGGCCTGGCGATGAGAGGCAGTGCGCCATTGGCTGGGGCTCTGCAGTGGGCGGGACTCAGCGATGAGAGGCGGTGCGCCATTGGCTGGGGCTCTGCAGTGGGCGGGGTTCAGCGATGAGGCTGAGGATGCCTTTCCTGTGGCATGCGGGTTAATGACTGAGGATGCCGAGGTCACCGTGGGGCATGACACCTTCCCGCCTTCATTTTACTGTTGCCATGGAAATGCCATCTCATCTCCCCCTGTTCCCCTACTCCATCTGAAGTGGAATTCACACAGTCACACTTTGAGGACCGGTCATCGCCACGGGAAATGAGCACAGAGCAGTGTGGGTCCTCAGACGGCAAACTTTGCTGGTTCCTCTCCAGGCTGGCTGGACCGGAGCGTTTCTCAATGAGGTCACAGCCACCCACCTGGTGGAATTTGCACATTAGAATGTGTTAGTTATTTCCATCCCATCTTACTCTTTTTAAGACACATGAACATATAGAGGTGAGAGAGAAGCTTGTGGTCTGAGCGCTGGGTCAGCCATCCATGCCCATGGGAATTTTACTCACATAAAAATGTTCTGAGGGCAGAAGGAAAAATGATTGGTTCAGGGAGATAACCAATCAGATTGGTGAGAAGGTGGATCCAAGCAGCTAGAGGAGGTGGAACCAACCAATGAGATGTCATCTAGCCTCCCTGGAGCATTTTTTTGGGGAGATGGGGAGAGAAGGGCCTGTTGGAACTGTGGCTACTCTGCTGAACATGTGATTCAAACCAACAACCTTCCAATCACAGGTAGAGAGGCCTGACCTGCTGAGTCACACTGACCTCAAATGAGAGGGGGTGTTTTTTTCAGCAGAAGATTCAGACCAAAATCTTAGTCACAAAAAATGCCTTTAGTCATGATACTACCCAACTATCAGATTAGTGACCCTAGTGATGTTCACTGCCCAGGTCTGCTTCCTCTACGCCTGTCAGTGGAGATGATGTTAGTCAGCTGATTTTAGCAGCTGGTTACTGGGGAATCAGGGCGTGAAACACAAAAATGACAAACCGAAGGAGAAAAACATTCTCAGGGGAGAGCGAACGGGCGTGTTGTGCCTGCTGGCTAGGCTGCCCACGGTGGGCAAACAGTAAAGCCGGCAGTAAAGAGCAGGGGGGCCCAAGGACCCCGCCGGTGTCTGCCACACCAAGCCAGCTGCCGGGGCTTAATGCCGGTATCTCCAGCTCCAGACTCCTCTCCCCTAATCCCCCTGTGAAGAGACGGCCGCCATTTCCAGCAGGGGGCGAGCCTTCTGTGGCGGGGTGGGGGTGGCAGAGTGTCACCTGACGAAACCCAACGCACGGCCGACGCATAGTGAAATCGCTGGCTGGCTGCACGCAAAAATAAGGGCTCTGTGACAAAGATGGAGGCAGAAAGCCTCGTGCCACAAGAGCCCCACGCTCGTGTGCGTGGTGAATGGAGAACATGGATCAAAAGTGATGCAGAATTACCAGTAATGGAATCACAGGCCCCTCGGCTAACAATTCAGTGAAAACTAACCTGGCTCCCATCGAGCAGCTAGTTAGCATGCGCTAGGCTATCCTACTCCGTCAGCATGCACGATCGTATTTAAAATTACCAACAGGAGTGCAGGAACGCAGTCACCTAATTGGGATAACAAGCATTTTAGACGACTGTAGGTCATACCGTGCATTAAGAGCAAACACAACGGACGTGGATGGACCACATAAGTACAGGGATACAGGGATAATAAATGGCCTGCATTGATTAATTAATGATGATGGTTTGTAAATGATGCAGTGGGTCTGTTTGATGTCACATGAGATGCAGCAAGGAGGACGACCCCCAGGGGTATGTGATGTAAAGATGCCCCCGCCTGGCCAAAAGAGAAAGCAATCCGGTTTGTAAAAGGCACTCTGGGTAGTAATGGGAACAGGAGCAAAGGGCGGGGCCTTTATTTGGGAATGGGCGGGGCATCGCGGACACACACCCCGGCGGAGGAGGAGCAGCATCGCGGTCACACACACTTGGCATGGGGGTTCCTGTTGGCCACAGACAATCACTAGACTGAATATCAAAGAAACGCATATGTATACGATCCTCATGTGGGTTTTCGCTCCGGCTCCCACGGTCCAAAAGCATGCAGGATGGGTTGATTGGTGAGTCTGAATTGGCCCTGTAGTTGTGTGCGTGTGAGTTTGTGCGTGCGAGTGTGCGCGTGCGAGTGTGCGCGTGCGAGTGTGTGCGCCCTGCAGTGGGTTGGCGTCTGCCCAGGGTTGGTTCCCGGGATAGGCTCCGGTCCCCCGCTACTCCAGTTGGGATTAAGCGGTTTCAGAAAATGGATGGATGGATTGTATACTATCCATCCATCCATCCATCCATCCATCCATTTACTGTTCCTATTTGTCCTGTGCAAGGCTTAAATAAACATAATGTATATTGATAGATTCTTTTATAATGACGAAAGAAATAAATATGCATAATACAAGAATAATTCATCCATCCATCCATCTTACATGCTAGTCCTCCAGTGCAGAGCAGGGCAACGAATGAATTGGTGTCGGATGTTTGATTTGGGTACCAGACCCGTAGGGGAACGCTTTTTCACCTACCAGCGGCCAGCAACATGGCCCATTCCAGATGCAGGCGATTAGAACTCATTCCTAATTGATCACTAGTGACATTTCCAGGGATGAGCTTTGGTGCCAGGCGATGGACGGACAGCCAAGTCTGGTCACACGTAGTATTTAATAATGCGGCATAAATCCCACTGACAGTTTGCTGTTTTCCCTGGGATAATGTGGATGAGTTTTACCAGCAGTATTGATTGTATAAATAGCACCCTCCTGCTCTGATGGCCCACGTTGATGAGGCACCACACTACGCAGGGGTATAAGCCAGGGGACCAGCAGTGGTGTTTACCACCAGTCACATCACTCATTCACCTGGGGCCCTCAAGGGCCCCCTGTTGGCCACAAACAGTCACTACACTAAACATTAAATTAACTCTTTCCTTATTTAGGGGATGCTGAAGCAGTAAGTTCTGCTGACCAGCAGGCTAGCTACCATCTTCTGCCTGTACTGAACTAGCTATTTATTTAGTTTTTGAAACATCTGAGGCGAAATGACTTATGGAGAGGAACCCCAGAAACAACAAACCCACCCAGCATGATGCAATAGTGTTAAAGTCAGCATGTGTAGGGCCCTCGACACTGGCAGGGCTCAGACACTTTACCGCACGACATGAAGTCTGCACTGCATCGCCGATCAGGGGCAGGAACCTCGGAAGATCAGAATCAGCCAGTGATCTCTACTAGGAATCTGAACCTGCCAGCTTAACCTGACCAGTCCACTGGAACCATGGTGAGCAATCCAGATAAAGGTCTTAAGGAACAGAAAAGTCATTATATTAGAAAAAAATAATAATAATAACTTTTCCCCAAATCTCACACACATCCTGTAATTTCATTTCTCCAGTCTCTGGTACTTGAAGGGCTGAGATGTTCCATTTACAAGAACACAGTTTTGATTGCTTCTGTAAAGCCCATAAAAACAGATTTCAATCTGAGTGTAGTGTTTCATTTATTGGACTCAGATACTGGAGGATTACTAAATTTAACATGCTTGCCGTACAATGCCCAAAGGTAATGCATTTTTTTTTCTGCTGCTCCCAAAGAAACCTAATAAAATAATGGAGGGTTAGTAAAGATGTGGAGTCCTTTGCAGATATTTTGGGTAATTTCCTCGCAATATGAACATAGGATTGATAAAACTGAAAATGCAAACTTTGTATTTTGAAGCTGCCATCAGCTGATGTGTGGAGAAGGTCTGCTGAGATTGTAGATCACATGACACACAGAGGTGAATTATGGGAAACTGTAAGGACTTTCCTGAACATGCAAAAGAAAAAGGCATTTTTACACATTAAGCATTAAGAAATGACACATCAGGCTTACTTATTATGCAAACCTGATTCAGAAAATGTATCTATTATGGAAAAACAATACAACTGATAAATACAAAGTATTAAAACACCAAATCACCATCTGGTGAAGGAAATCAGTTGTGAGTGTAGTGGTGGTGACTGTAGCATCAGAAAATCATCAGTGTTCATAAATATCCATCCATGCATCCTTATTCCAACTGCTTATCCAAAGCATGGTCAGGGTCATCCCGGAGATTGTAAAAGGAAGCATAGGACAGGGTGCAGGGGACATCCTGGGTGACGTGCCAGTCTGTCACAAAAGACACACACACTGTGGACAATTTACAGATGACAGCTCACGTGATTTTGGACCATAGGAGGAAACCAGAGTACCCTGACGATACTCAGACAGAGATAAGGACAGCATGCTAACTCCATACACAGAGAACAGAGGTAGCATGCAGTCTCCACACATACAGAGCAGAGGCAGCATGCAAACTCCACACATACAGTGCCGAGGCAGAATGCAATCTCCACACACATAGAGCAGAGGCAGCATGCAAACTCTACATGTACAGAGCAGAGGCAGCATGCAAACTTCACACGTACAGAGCAGAGGCAGCATGCAAACTTCACACGTACAGAGCAGAGGCAGCATGCAAACTCCAAGGCCAAGAGGTGTGAGACCACAGTGGTGTTAAGTAAGTGCTCAGTCATTAATGCTAGGGGGCGGTGTGTGGCCCAGTGGGTTGGAATACTGTGCATATGCTCAGAAGGGTGTCAGTTCAAATTCCAGGATTATCAGACTGATTTCACATCTGGGCCCCTGAACAAGGCACAAAACCCCTAATTGCTCCAGAGACTAGATGACCCTGATCTTTGTAACTGTACATCACTTCAGAACAAAGCATCTAGTAAATAACTATAATAATAATTATCAAGCTAGGGACAACAGTGCATTTAATAACTATTATGAAATAACTCAACATATCCATCTATAGAATTTACCTCCATTTCACCTTCATTCAATTTAAATGGGAGAAATCCTGTTTCTGTTTCAAATAAAGGGACAATCTGGGTCACTGTGGCTTTATATCTGTGGAAATTAAATAATTTTGAAACCGGGAACACAAATCAATCCTACAACAAAACAAAATGTACTTTTTAAAGTCAAAGAATGTATGAAAAGCAGCTATATGAGATTAAAAAGTGAGACAGAAATTATGTAATAGTAATGTTACCTCAGCACCTTTACAGCATGGTCATTGTTTTCTGTCATCCTTGCAAACGGTGGCCATTAAGGTCGAGTTTGATCTCCCCTAGGAAAGGAAAGATAAGATTTACAGTTTCTGAGAAAAAAAACCCATCAGACTTACCGTGTACTTTGAGACCGCCCCCTACGCCCGATTGGTCCCTGACGTGCTGAAGCTCACAGCACCGCACCTATTAATCTGCGAGACCAATTCTGCTGATTTAATTTAATTTATTCATGGTAGCGCGTTGTCTCCCAAACAGGAAATTAACATCTTTTCATTTCCTTTATTAAATTTCACACGCTCAACCTTGGAGTTAATTAAGAATATCGTGGCTCGATGTGTGTCGACGTCCTCGTGTCTTAAGGGCAGAAACTGAGCCCCCAAGGATCCAGCTGTTCAACATGCTTTTCTATCTATCTATCTATCTATCTATCTATCTATCTATCTATCTATCTATCTATCTATCTATCTGCCTGTCTGTCTGTCTACCTGTCTGTCTACCTGTCTGTCTGCCTGTCTCTTTGTCTGTCTTTCTGTCTGTTTGTCTTTCTGTCTGCCTGTCTCTTTGTCTGCTTATCTGTCTGTCTGCCTGCCTGCTTGTGTCTTTGCCTGTCTGTCTGCCTATCTATCTGCCTGTGTCTTTGTCTCTGTCTGCTTGCCTCTCTTTGTCTGCCTGCCTGCCTGTCTATCTGTCTGCCTGTCTCTTTGTCTGTCTGTCTGCCTGTCTGTCAGAACTCTACAAGGGGTCTTGAAAACATTTTATTTCCCCCATTCGACAAGCCTGTCCCCATGGATTTGAATGCAGTGACTGTCTGGAGGGCATGGTTACCTTACAAAGTGTGCACCATGCATTCCTGCCCAAGGCTAGTTTTTTGTTCCTGGCACCCCACTCAAAAAACACCCCCTATATGTTTCAGAAACTAAATAAACAGCTAGTGAGTAGAGTCAGAAGATCATGGTTAGCTGGTTATCAGAACATGCTGCTTCAGCATCCCCTTAATAAGGAACGTGTTTATTTAATATTTAGCATAGAGACTATTTGTCAAACCTCCTTTCACACAGATTAAAACAAACTAGTTCATGTTAAAAGTTCACAATTTCGAAATCTGAACTAAGTCCCAAAAATGAACTGCTTCCTGTTCATGTCTTCCGACATTTTTATGAGCTGCTTTCAATCCAGAGTGACATTTTTCATCAGCAATTAAAATGACACCAGAGTCACCTCCTATTTGAAAGTATGGAGTCTTTATGGATATAAAGAAATCATTAGTGTCAGTACCAGTGCACTGGAGCGCATCAACACGGATCAAGACAAGGAACGCACGAGAAAATCAAGACCATCAGGTATTTATTTTCCCGTGCTCAGTTCTGAGACATCATAATACACCGTATTTCATATCACAATATGAAAGTCACTTTTCATATTATCGCTGCTTCTGGTGTGCGAGCGATGTTTCCCGCTCGCCAGAGTGATCAAGGCTCATGCTGCCGTCCATCATCCACCAACGGTGTAAGCGTGTTCAGTGAACAGTGCTCAGTTAGTGCGTCTGTGCACGGCTTTGCTCCGGGGGCTTCACGCAAATGCATGGTTTCGGTGCCGGTAAACACTGGCTCTGATCCATTTTTCAGTGCCTTGCAAAGTGCCCCCCCCCCCCCCCCACCGCTTTACTACACACAAACTCCCTGGTTGTGTCCCTGTGAATGTTTGTGTTTCATCATCCGGCAAATTCACTTGGAATCACAGGACTCACAGGACATGGGGGGGGGGATAGGTGGTCACAGGGGGCTCAGTTGTAACTTAATTTTCAAATACCCCTCCAATCTGTGCCATTACAATTTCCTGGCCCTTCAGGAATACTACTCGTAAACCACGCCTGATTCTTAGTGATGATCTGTTCGGAGAGGGAGGGCAGGCACCAGAAATGCCAGTGTAGTGAGGGTGCGTGTGTGTGTGTGTGGGGGGGGGGGGTCACACTCAGTCTCATCTCTCTTCTTGATTGGTGGTTTGCCTCATCTCTGCAATGGTCACCAGACTCAGATTCAGATGAGTGGCGCGTTTTCCGGAAGGTTCCGTGTTCTCTGTGACGAACCGACAGGGCCTCAGTGCCTGGCCTCAAGGACGACGAGTCGCGCTGCCTGCTCACCGCTGTCTTCATTTAGGCTCCTGTTTTTCCATCTTCCTTTCTTGACCTCCTGGCACAAACGTTTCCGGCCTCATCAAGAAAGGCCCAACAGAAACCCTGCAGGTGCACCCAAGAGAAGAGAAGCACTTTATATTCTCATTTCCTGTCTTAGTTGTATCAAACTGAAAATAGTTTTGGGTTTAAAACACTGATTCATAAAATGTTTTGAATATCCTGCAGCCTGATTGTTTTAATTTTTATTTTAAGATAATATTTAGATGAAGAATGCAGGCCTGTATGAAGTAAACTAATGCTTATACACTGAGCTTCAAGTCCTGAGATTAACTCTACCAGGAGAATATGGCCATTTCACCCTGTCTTTAAGAGCAGGTTTGGGTCACCTAACTGGGTGTGAAGCAAATCAGGAGTTTCTACGATGTTCTGGAACGTTCCCTGAACTCGAGCAAGGGGGCGACTCTGAGAGTCACTCTGAGTCCACGTAAAAGATGAGTGTCTTCAAGAACTGTAGGGATCAACTGTTTCCCAGCGCTGGCAGTCGGAAAAGCCAGGACAAGGACTGGATGGGAGAGTGAAGCCTTTGATATAGGAAGCCTGCTAATCCGTGCTTTCATATGTCTGAGGCGTCTTCATCATCCTCCGCGCTCGGGCAGCCTTCGCGCGACCTTTGACTCATGCCAGCGCTGTCTTTGAAGAGCCAGGGTATTATATTCGCTTATCCCTCTCCACCATTGTTTCGGAGAGTGCCCCCTTTTCTCATAGGTCTCTCGGAGGACACGGAGGCATCAAAAGCGGGGTTAGCGAGTGCCCCCCCCCCAGTCCGTCTGCAGCCTCGCCACGCATCCCCCGCGCTGGGGTCGTGGTTCTGACGTAGTGAGCGCGCGGCAAAAAGGCCAGTTTCTAACTCGGCCTCATTGACGGCTCTGTCACGTCAAACCCAAAGATGAGAGAGAAGCATTTCAATTGTATTTCATTATGAAGCTATGGGGAAAGTAAATGCTTAGTGATTTATACCCGCTTATATTCACGCATGCAATACAAAGGATAACATTAGACCTCAATGACTCTTCATATTTGATTTTAGTTGATTGGATGGAATGTTCCAGAGTGCAGAAGGAGTTTCTGGATTTTCTGAGGTGGGTTTACGGTCAGCCGCTATGGTTTTGTTGGTTGCTCAAATCAAGTCAAGTGGCCATTTTTGTTTTCATACCATCTGTCACGCCCCGCTCGTTCGATCTTCCTGTGTGCCACGCCTCCTCGTTAACCTCGTGTGGAATCCCCGTGTCATCAGCTGTTTCCAGTTGTTTTTCATTAGTCTTCTGCATTTAAGTCCGCGTCTAAGTTTGTTTAATGAGTTCTGCCATTCTAGCATTATAGTGTTGCTGTGGTTTTGGAGTGTGTCAGCCCACACTCGTTCATATCCACGGCTCTCTTCACCTGCTTCCCCGGTCCGTGCTCTGCACGTTATAACACCATCGGTACAAAGTTATACAGTGGCATGAAATAGCATTCCCCCAGGCCCACAAATGGCAGTGATGAGGGGGGGGATTTCACGATATCTAAAGTGCAGGGCTAGAGAAAACCATAGGTGGCAAAATAGGTAACTGATGTTCTTCTCAGCCTCTGGAGAAGATTCCGTGTAGCATAAGGCAGAGACTCCATGTTTGCTAGGAGAATCTAACCCCCCCAGCCAGAATAAGCCATAGTGCCCACCAACCCATTCAGATATCCGCTTCCAGGACCTCTGCCTCGGGACAGAGCATTAAGACACCTATAAAAATAAGCCTGTCAGTAATCTCATTACCAGGCTCAGCTGATAGAGAATGGGTTGGACAACAGGTGGTCATTAAGCGCACTTTAATTTTCAGGAGTTTAGGGTCGTCACACTTGCGCGGGCATCATTAATGTGTTAGGTTAACTCTCCACCAGTCCGAAAAGCCGATCTTTCATTATCGCACTCTGTACTCTGATTTACTCTCCAGTGGATGTCGGGCCAACCGATGACTTCTGTGCTTTGGGACACCGGTCCAGCACTATGCTGACGATTCCTGACACGGCAAGAAAACGTCGAGGAGGTAGGAAAGCAGGAAAGACCCAAGTTGAGACCGCGAGAATAAATTGAATTCTGATTACGACAGCAGAGCATAATAAGAGCATTAATAATGTATAAGAATGCTGCAAATGGAGAGAACATCTTCCCAGCAAGTGTGTGGGGGGGGGTGAATTTAATGAATTGTGGGGCTCAGCGTGGCTCGTGTTTGGTCCTTTTCGCACTTGCCACCAACAGCAAGGTTGAAAGGGCTGCAGTGTGGGAGGGGCATTCCATTACAGGGGGCGCTTATGTTTTTTGAATCTTTGTTTGGCGTCAAGGTTATGATTACAAGTACACATGCATAGGAATGTGCAAATGCCGCATATCCCATAATGCTCTCCTTTCGTCAGGCATACACACACATATAGAGGTGAGAGTGAAACTTGTTGTCTGAGCACAGGCCCATTTATCCCTGGGTCATTTAATTTTTTTAGGGGGAGTGGGAATTTATTCAAGGGCTCGGTAGAGAGGGGAGCAGGGACTCAAACTCTGGATGCTCGGATTAAAAACCAGACAATTTACCAACTAAGCAATCTGGGCTCAGAAAGCTGAATGCTAGGAATCTCCAAACACCAGCAAAGATGAAGAGTAGCCTGCCTGTCAAAGAAAGTGACAAATATAGTATTTGATCTTTTGCTGGTTTTGAGGAAAGGTCTGATGATCAGTAGTTTTACTCTTATTACTAATAGTACTTAATATCGTAAAACACTAAAAAGTAGATTCCATATTTATCAGAGGCTGAATATATGCAAGAATTTTCAAGTCTCACAAGGATTTAATTTATCTGTGTTGCATCGTACTTTTATTGTCTTGTGTGTGAAAAATTACCGGTATTGTTATTAGTTATTGTTATTATTGTTATTATTATTATCATTCTAATGATGCCACCATTAATCAAATAAAATTGAATAAATTAAGCATTACATTGGACTAGTAAAAAAAAAAATCAGTACCTATTTGGGGCTGATATCTTCGATCCAAAGCTGGGACTTCACGGAACAGCAAGCCATAAAATCACCTACATCACCCCTCCGGTCTAAACCACAAGCCCTAACTCCACCATGGAATCCTTCACACGGATCCCGGACTCTCCTGTGACTCCCGCGTGACTGCAGTTCTGGGCTCTAACCTTTATAGCAAATTATTCTATAATTATCCGATTACAAATGGGTGAACCCATTTGTTATCAATAAGAGATAATCGGAGCAGATTCTCTGGCCAGATCACACGCCCAAGCTAGCGCAGTAATCATTAGAACCCTTTTAGCATATATGCCAACCTGTTTTTTCAGCTTGGCTGCACGCCAGAATCGCAGCCGCTTTACTCTGCGGGTTCTGAACCACAGATACTCCAGGTTAGAGGGGGAAGCTGCTTGGTGTGACTGCAGCAGATGTCCTGGGTGGGGACTGCATGGCTTCATAAAGCCTTTTGTTCTCTCAATGCTGCACCATCAACTGTACGTCAGTCCTGTTTCCTGGACGCCCCTGGGCATTAAGGGCATCTTTCTACATGCTGCATGTGCCCCCC
>JAODJU010000038.1:13891871-13910070 GCA_026776725.1 Gnathonemus echidnorhynchus | reverse complement strand
GGGGGCATGTATATATCACTTTGTGGGGACCAGATATACCTATAATATGATAAACACTTATTATTTTGATGTTGTGGAGACATTTTACTATCCACACAAAGGGAAAGTCAATTTTATAAAAACCTCTGAATATGATTGAAAAACTAAACTAGTCCTGTATTTTATTTGGTTACTTATAGTTAAGGTTGGGGCTGGGTAGAGGCTAAGATTGTCATACTTACTGCCCAGAGAGATGAATGGAGAGTACACACAAAGACATAGATATCTAATGTGTGTGTATCTTGCATGTAGGGTGAGTAAGGTGAGGTCTGGCCGTGGATGACAGCCATTGATCTCCGGGGTGACAGTCTGTCGACTCAAATATCTGACTTCCCAGATGAGAGCAGATTGCTCCAGTCGTGCTCGGATTCGGATCTCCAAGAAGCTGCTGGTATTCAGGTCTCGTTGCTCCGTGCCAGAGGGCCAGAGGAGCGAGCCCGTCCGCGGGAGGCAACCTCGCAGCGTTTCACGCCGTCATGCAGCCGCCATGCCCCGCTGCTTTCGTATCGATCGCTCCCCCCAGCCGCCGTTACGGCCCCCAGGACCGCCAGCATGGCTACACTCTTTTACTTTAATTCTGCACCTCATGCTACCCCCCGGCAAATAAAAGAATTCTGATTTAGCTTCGAAAATGAAATACATTTGAAATATCAAAAAGCCGAAAATTTAAATGACACATACCTGAGCATAAAAAGGTAGCAAAAATTACAATTACAGCCCAAGCCTTTTCCTTAAAGAGCATTTAATGGTCTCCAGATATGTATGTATTGTGATTGAAATCCACGTTCCTTCCTGGGTGGACGCTAAAGTGAAGAGATGAATACGGGAGTCGGTGAGATTGCAGGTGCCTAGAAGGAGGTGAAAGACAACATTTTTACTGCAAACTGCACCAGCGGCTCCTAAGAAGCAGAAGCTATTCCACAGCTTCTGGCATCTTAATAAAAGGTGAAGAGGACAAGCTGACGTCTGCACATCACCCATGCAACATGGTGTTATTGTCTCATTTCAGCAAGGGTTCCGGCCTGTTCCACCTCTTCCCTTTCTTCTTTTAACCACTGAATGGGGTTAGAACTCGAATATTTGCCCCAACACAGCTATGGGCAGAAGTCACAAGACACCAGCCCCAGAATGGGCTAAGAATGAGGGGGTGCTTCACTCTCACCTCTATGTGTGTGTGTGCCTTTAAAAATGAAAGCATGATGGGATATGCGAAAACAACCATGTTCCTAGGTAGTGGTCTTGCACAAATGGAACATGAAGCTATTTTTTTCAATCATGAATGCTGGCCTGGTCTGATAGCACAGGTTAACCAAGCAAGTTCACTTGGTGATACAAACGCAGTTTAGCTGAGTGTCTTAAGTCTTGAGACGTGGGGCCACACACACCCCCCACCACCATCTTTCAAAAACTAAATAGCTGGCAAGAAATAAGAAGAAATATGAGTAAGAATATTCTAGCTAGCTAGCTAGCTGTATAGTAGAACATGCTACTTCAGCATCTCCTAAATAGGGAATTTGTTTACGTTGTGTAGTGACTGTTTGTGGCCACCAGGGGGGCAAACCACAAGGACCCCATGCGAATGGGTCGTTTAAGTGATGGAAACCACCATCACTGCAGATAATATATCCAAAGTTTGCAGAGCACCTCCAAACCGCAGTCCTAGAATTCTCCCGCTAAATCCCTTTTTGATTACAGTCATTCATTCACATTTACATTATTTATTATTTTGTCGAAACTGACGTACAAGTTGGGCTGGTAATGCATCACAAGCACGCAGCTGTCAAGGAGCTCAGACACAAATGCTGCTGGGCTGAGCCTCCGCTGAGTGACCGGCGACAGGTGCGGGAAAGTACTGGAACAAGAGCTACACAAAATACCATTAGAACCTAAGACCATAAAAGCTACTTAGATCAAAACATTATGAGGACTAGGTTCCTACTAGACAAGTGAAAAATACAAGATAATAGCAAGCAGTTGCCAAGAGACCATAACCAAGGAATTAGCAAAACTTTCTGTAACAGAAAGATGCTGTAATTTATTATCTGATGTCTGCTTTCAACAAGAGGAAGTTGCCCAGCATACAAGTCTTATTTGAATGAAATAAAATCAGGACAGATTATCTGTCATGATACTTCAAACTATAAAGGGGATTTGATGCTTAGGTAGTTTTCAGGGGGTGTAATTATATGGGCAGTAGAGCAGCAATTAACCAATCAGCAGGCTAAATATGAAGGTTTTTCGAATGCTATTTGCACAGCCTTTCTCAATAAAATCCCAGTAATCACAAAGCTGTTTGAGCTAGGTAATATTTTGCTAGCTGTGCAAACCTCTGAAGGCGTGATTGGCTGCACCTCTGCTGTGTCTCCCCCTCCAGCCATTAGCGAGTCGAGCCCCCCCGCAGAGAGCAAATAGCGTCGCTCACTGTAATCATCTCCCTGGCAACCAGCATGACGCTGCTGTGTCAGCTACCAATCCCCCGCTGCTACGTAGCCTAAGTTAGCAGGGCGCCAACCGCTTCTCAGGATGATAACCTTAACTCAACACTGTCAAAACTGCGTTAATTGCCCCTTTCTGTCATCTTATTTCCTCACTTCTCAAAAGTTGTTTGCTTATCTGTCTTGTCCGACAAGTACCCTTTAGTGCACATTTTATACAATAATGGGCCAGAAAGTTTACAGCCTGCTTATTTTTATTGGTGAGATTTAAGGGTCCATTAAAAAGTGCAGACCTGTGATCATTAAACATGGATTGAGAAACATGCTGGTATTTGAGGGAAACGGTCAAGCTGAAGTACAATCTCACCAGCATAGACGACCCAGTTATTTTTTGTTCTGTTATACTCCTCAGATCTGCTCTCCAATCCATCTTCAACGAAAACGATTCGATGTGTTCGACTCACGTCAGCTCTTACCGTCCCTTACACTGCAGACTGAGTGGCTCAGCATACCCGTGACAGTAAATTCATCAAACTGACAATCAGGGCTGTAAATTGATGCTTCAGCCTGACAGCTGAATTAAAGGCCATCTGTAGTCGGCGTGGAGTAGAAGCCGAAACGCAGAGAGGAAGCGGACAGCTCAGAAATGCATCCGAGTCGCGGCGGTAACGCGGGCCTCCGTCTCATTAGCGCTCCCTTAATTTGTTCCCGTTGGGCCGTTAGCGTAGGTGAAGGAGCAGCTGCCCGTTAGCTGTCCCTCCACCGACGGCACGGTGGAGAATCTGGAACAATGATGGATTTTCAGGGCCAGGAGAGGTGACAAAAATTGATTTTGACGGAGAGAAAATGTATTATTATTTACTTGCTTGATACACGATCTTGCAAGATAATTTTAGTAGAAATTGCTCAAGTGACCAACATATATTTTAATATTAATATTGTTTATAATCCACTGTTTAAGTTTTATGCATAGGCGTACTTGTTTGAATTTGGAGAAATTTGATTGGATGACAAGGGGCCAAACAGGAAGCAGGAAGTAGGACATTTTTGTGAGTTGTATGGTCTGGAAACACATGTGGAATGCCGAATAAATCGTTGAAGAATGAATCCTCCAATCTCCATCCATTGCTGATTATTTAGAAGATGCTCCATCTACCATTAGGAGAATTTTTTTGCGCTCGTACAGTGCGGCCTTTTAGAAACTTACTGTGGTGTAGAACAGTCCATAAAGCAGAATCCCCTCAGTGATTATACCCCCTGTATAAGAACTCCTTCTACCCCAGCTGGCTAGAAAAGCGAGCCTCTGAAACAAAAGGTTAGCGATAAGTGGTTAGCAACAGGGGAGACCATTAGAGCTGGAGTAAAAGGAGGTCATTAAAGTTACCGACAGATGAGACAATAAGAGGGGGAGGCCGCGGGAGTTAGCAACAGGGGAGAGCATGAGATTTAGCAACAGGAGAGACTGATGAAACAGAAGAAAGAGGAAAGCGTAGCAGTTAGGGGCCCGGAAGAGCAGAAGCCCATCAGACCTCTGCTTCTGTTCTTTTCTGTATTGTAATGTGTTTCAATTATTACACGTAGTAACATGAATCATGCATATGTTACACATATAAAGAATGAATGTTACATTTATATTGTGGCACAGTTGTCCGACATGGTACGCAAAATACCACTGAGCCAGAAAGGGCAAAAATGGCGTTTAATGACATATGTCATTCATTCTAACAATAGCAGCAACAGCAGGATTACTTGCTTAGCCAGATAACTTGCCAGATTTAAGGTAGTCTGGGCTAAATGTAAGTTAATGAAAATAAGGTCTATTTAGCCCAGACTACCTTAAATCTGGTAACTTATCTGGCTAAGCAAGTAATCCTGCTTTGTGAAACAGGCCCCAGCTCATTGTCTGACAGGTACCTCCAGCAGTCATCAAGTACAGCTGTTTTACTGAAACCACAGGAAGATGATGGTACTCAATGTGTACAATGTACAATTATTTAAAGCTGGAATCACAGATACGATAGAAGAGGAGCAAAAGCGGAATCAGACGTCAGGACAGGGCTAAGAATCATTTAAATTTTTAATTCTTTCAATCATAAATGCTGTATAAACTCATTATTTATACCACATCATATATACCATTCATACCACTGTGTAGATCTAAATTCCCTTAGCTATTTATTTGCCACATATGTATATATTGTACAACCACTTCTTTTACACTTTCTGATTATATGCCAAACTACTGAAGTTTAACAAAACCACTTCCCGTGCACTAGAAAATGGAAGCAGACTAGACCTCTGAACTGGAATTCTGAACTGCACTGTTTATGTTCAAGATGATGCTTATTTTGTTTATTTGTTTGTTTGCTGTTAGTGTGAGTTGCATCATCACAGAAGTACATTTTCTTCTTGATGATTTTTTTTCACCCCTTTCTGATTGTTTAATAGAGACACTTGTATGGAGATCCAAGTATATTCTCCATAAAGTTAAATAAATAAACACATGTAGTGTGGAAGTGCCGCAAAAACCCAGTTAATACATTGGACCCACAAGAAACGCTATATTTGTTCAAATATAAACAGTTACATGTTGTTATTTTACCAGTGACAATGTTTTCTCCATGGATCTATTGTACCGTTTCACAAATTACAGTTGTGTCAGTCTGAAAACTGATAATAATGACAATTTTATGTGGTTATACAAATGGACTAGTTCATAGGTAATTTCAGACCTCATCTCAAACATCAAAACTGTTATCTGGGACAATGAAATCAAAGACAGAACCATGTTTGGAAAACATAATCATCTTTAAGGATGAGAATGGTTTTGACGCCATGAGGCTGATGTAAATCACCGAGCCCTGGAGTAGTTGTACGATAACCTGAAATGAATAGATGTGTTTTGCCTTGGATACATTGTGAGGCTTGTTCTTTGCTTGTGATCTGGATTATTTTCGACACTTATGTATTGTTCCAGTGATACTTGGGGTGGTATTTTGCTCAGTACACTGTCAATTCATACCACGACTGATACTTTCAGTTTCTATAGTCCCTGGCTTCATTTTGTTAAGAAGGTATTTTTAAAATAAAATAAATCACTGTTAATGAACAGTATATAAGTATTACTTAGCTTTAAGCTAGAGGTAAACATGAACATTGTCAGTTTGTATAATCGACATGTATATGTGAATGAGACAGTCTGCTATAGCAAAGTCTCCATCGCAAAAATCAATATCCACAATCGTCTGACTGACATAAGCAGCTCCATCGGTTTGGCAGCTAGCAGGTCTGCTAGTTAATTATCAAGTGCGTATTATCGCAAGTTTGCTAGCTAGCAGCTGTAGGCCAATAAGACAGTGGGGTCCCTTAGCAGGACTAACAAAACAGTATAATGTGAAATGTATAGTTTAAACCACACAACTTTGTGATTACGAAGTATGGGAAAGTGTTAATGTTACAGGTTATGTTTTATAAAAAGCGGCTGCAAGTTAACGTGAACTAATGTAGGATTTCCAAGCCAACCTAATGACATCACATCCTACGATAGGACAAGAGCGCTACACTTGCCTGAAAAATGCAACTTGGATTAGTTTCACCTGCAATGATAAACCAGTAAGGATTCTCAGAATGGGAATCCATCTCGTAAAGTATGCTAACTACATCTAGGTTTTCATGTCCACTTTAAGTGTGGCAGGTATTTCAGCACTTCAGCATAAAATGCGAGATTTCCAAGCTCACCTTAAATCCTGCTGGCATTGAAATCCGCCATCACAGGACCAGCCTGTCACTTGTCTGTTTTTTCTGAGACATCCAAGAATGGGGTGATGCTGAAAGAAAAGAAAAAAAAAATCACTGTCGGCTGCATTCTGGGACCAGAACAAAACTTCACTGTAACTTTCAGAACCAGCTTATGTGAAACCATTTCAATGTACTACCTTAAACACCATGGAGAACTTAAGCTACAAGCTTAAGAACTACAAGTGTTATAAAAACCTGTTGAGGGTCCCCGACCACAGAGTACATTGCAATAACAAGTCTGCTGTATTTGTGTATTCTGTTTTTCACAGTAAAGGGGAAATAAAGCAATTATTTATTAAATTCTCTTTGTTGATATTATTAATTTAGATTTCACACTAAAATAGTAGAAATTTTACCATGTCGGGGGATGGTGCCTTTAAGGGCCCCATTGAGTTTTTTGCTTTGGGGCCCCCAGGGTCCCTAGATCCGCCTCTGCTGACATCATTCTGCTGCTGGTCTCCAAACCATGTCATTGGGACATTTTCATTTACAAACACTATGGTGCAGACTATTTGTTTCACATTATGGACTGACGTGACATCAGACTACAGTCATCATTATTCATCCACATTATTATTAATGCAGGTTTGGCTCCCAGCAAACGTCAACAAGTCAGACAACGTCTCATTCTTGTATTTTTCCAACAGTAATATGCAAATCTGTCTCTTGCTCCCCAAAATCTTGATTCAGCAGCCAGGAAAAAAAATGGCCGCCTATCCAGGGCCAGAAATGGCAAACTGTAAGTCATTCATGTAAGTAAGTAAGACATGTAAGTAAGGGGGGCAGCGTGTGGCTCAGTGGGCTAAGCCTGTGTTCCTGTAATCACAAGGTCACCAGTTCAAACCCAGCTTCAGCTTGGTTTACCTCCTTGAGCAAGGCCCCTAACCCCCAGCTCCCTGGGTGCCCCAATGGGTGGCTGCCCTTCATGGACAACTTCCTCTACAAAGAGTAAGTTGAGGGAGGCATAAAAGCAGTTTCCCCACAGGGATCAATAAAGTGTCAATTATTATTATTATTATTCAGTGCATTGTGTTAATGGGAGGCACCCAGGTGGCAAAGTCTGGGGTTTCTTTCAATCCAAAGCTGATTCTGAGCGAGGTACATCTCATACAAAATGTCACATCCGAGGCGAAAATGGCAAATAAAAAAGAACACCCAGAAACTGTCACATAAGCAAATTTGTAATTCTGCCTTTCAATACTCTCATTTAGAGGATCGGTTGAAATGTAATCTTGGATGGGCAGAAGGAAAAGTTCCTTAGATTTTAATGTTTCAACATCTTCTTCCATGAGGGCCTAATAGGCGCCTTTTTCTTAATTTGTCACTATGTCTGGTGTCACGTTGCTGCCTATACAGTCATGGTCAAAAGTTTTAAGAATGACACAAATATTGATTTTCATAAAGTCTGCTGCTTTAATGTTTGTAGATCTTTTTGTCAGATGTTTCTATGGTATACTGAAGTATAGTTACAAGCATTTCATAAGTGTCAAAGGCATTTATTGACAATTACATTAAGTTTGTGCAAAGAGTCAATATTTGCAGTGTTGGCCCTTATTTTTCTTTGCCCCAAACAATCGGAAAGGGGATTCATCAGAGAAAATGACTTTACCCCAGTCCTCAGCAGTCCAATCCCTGTACCTTTTATCAGAATATCAGCCTGTCCCTGATGTTTTTCCTTTGAGAGAAGTAGCTTCTTTGCTGCCCTTCTTGACACCAGGCCATCCTCCCAAAGTCTTTGCAGATGCACTCATACTTGCCTGCTGCCAATCTTGAGCAAACTCTGCACTGCTGGTGCCCCGATCCCACAGCTGAATCAACTTTAGGAGATGATCCAGGTGCTTGCTGGACTTTCTTGGGCATCCTGAAGCCTTCTTCACAAAAATTGAACCTCTCTCCTTGAAGTTCTTGATGAGCCGATATGGTTGATTTAGGCGTAATCGTACTAGCAGCAATATCCTTGCCTGTTAAGCCCTTTTTGTGCAAAGCGATGATGACTGCATGTGTTTCCTTGCAGGTAACCATGGCTAACAGAGGAAGAACAATGATTTCAAACCCCACCCTCCTTTTAAAGCATCCAGTCTGCTATTCTAACTCAATCAGCATGACAGAGTGATCTCCAGTCTTGTCCTCCTCAACACTCTCACCTAGTGAGAGAATCACTGAAATGATGTCAGCAGGTCCTTTTGTGGCAGGGCTGAAATGCAGTGGAAATTGTTTTTTTTTGGGATTCTCAATGCAAAGAGGGACTTTGCAATTAATTGCAATTCATCTGATCACTGTTCATAACATTCTGTGGTATATGCACATTGCCATCATAAAAATTGAGGCAGCAGACTGCATGCAAATGAATATTTGTGTCATTCTCAAAATTTCTGGCCATGGCTGTATGTAGCATTAACTGTCAAAGCAATTATTGTCATTTATGAGGAAATAACTTATAAACATTACATGATTAAGGGGTCTAAGTACAGATGAACGGAGAGTTTGTGTATGTTCCTCCACAAAGACATGCAGCAAATAAAAGGGAAATATTGGTAGCACTTTACCTAAGGCCATGTTTTTAATAATTTATACACACATTAATAATGCATTATAATGTGTTCATAAAGCGTTATAAACATGGTTATTAATATTTATAAAAAGGCACAACATAGCCATGTTTGTTATGACTGCCTTATGAAGCTCTCATCTATAATGCACTATAGATACCTTTATAATGCAGTACAAAGCATCCTTAATGCTTATATTTTTGGTGATCAATGGTCATTGTTGGCACACCACAGCACGCAGTGCACAACAACGAAATGTGTCCTCTGCATTTAACCCATATGTGACAATGTGACATAGCAGGGGGCAGCTAATTCAGCGCCCGGGGAGCAGTGGTTGGGGCAGTACCTTGCTCAGGGTACCTCAGTGGTGCCCTGTTGGTCGGGGATTCAAACCTGCAATCTTTCAAGTGCGCTTCCCTAACCATTAACCCACCACTGCTATGGACTATTATATATGGGCCATTATAATGCATCATAAAGGTATATGTACTATAGATACCTTTATAATGCACTACAAAGAATCCTTAATGCTTATATTGACCATTATAATGCATCATAAAGGTATATGTAGTGCATTATAGATGAGAGCTTCATAAAGCAATCATAATGCATAATAAACATGGCTATAATTTGTTATACCTTTTGATAAATATTTATAGCTGTGTTGATGCTTTATAAATGCATTATTATTTGTTATGAATGTGTTTATAAATGACTAAAAACATGGCCTCAAGTAAAGTGTTGCCGAAATATTTATCAACAATATGAGTTAATTCAGAGAAAATGATTATCTACAGGAAAAATACAATATCTTCCCAGCAATAAAACTTAGGCGCAGGCCTAACAAAATTGAAACATGTATTTTGTCACTGAAGTCCCGTAAAATATTAGCTTGGCGTAATAAAACAGTTCTGGTAATTGGAAGACAGCGAACAAAGATTAGAAATCTTACAGCAGGTATTAAGATGAACAGAAGTTTGAGAGCCTACTGACGATGTCATTTGGAATTAAAATTATTCCTGGTATAGCTGCGTGATTGGAGGTGTAATGCATGACTCGCTCCGGCAATCAGATCTTTCAAACACCACCCCAGGCCTTTGAATGCCATATACCTGTGGTCTTTTTTGTACTTTGTTGCTTTAGTGCTGAAATGCGTTTCTATGAATAGCTATGTTTTGAGAAATGGTAACTAACAGCGGTAAGTAGCAATATAATCTGTAATCCATCTCCTGGGGGCAGTACAGTAGGGGTCAACATTAGAACCTGCACTTACTGCTGCTGGAAACACAAGACATTTTTTGTTCAGGCACAATCACAGCCCACTCTGCCATGTGATTAACGCCCCAAAAGTATGCGGCAGACACAAGGTACATGATATTGAGATTTAAAATCAGAGAGCTTAGGCTGTGTTCCATCCCAGTCCATCTTCTTGTGAGGTAAGGCAAGAGCCTCTCTGGAAACTTTGGGGGTTAGAGAGTCTTTGGAACAGTTGGGGTTTAGGGCCTTGCTTGAGAGGCCAACAGTGACATCATTCTTCCAACATTGGGACTTGAACTAGTAACCTTCCAAGCCCAGGTACAGTACAGCATCCAAAGCCACCCCACCCCACCCCCTGCTAACAATGCTTTATCCATCCATCTGATGACCATCTCCGTAATCTGTCGGTTTGGCAACAATTTTCTTGTGAAGATGTTCTGCAGAAAAAAATAATGAAAACTTCATAAAGCAGCTTTATAAATGTCAACTTAAACATAGCCCCAGATGAACAGAGAATGATTTTGATGAAGAGTGGTCTGTCATCTGCTTCCAGAGTGTGGTATTGGTCCTAATGGACCAGCCAATTATGGACGGCAATGTTTCTGTGGTCCAATTAAAAGAAGAAATGAGATTTCACGGGTCCTCTAATGACAGTACCTGCACACACAGAATCACCATTTTGTAGTGATAGATTAAGGTGATCCTCAACCTATCCTTATACCTAAATATGCACGAATCTTTGTTACACCTGTACTGTAACTCACTTATTTGTTGGAAATAATAGAATGAATGTAATTCAGAACAACACTATCTGACCTATTCAAATTTCCACAGGAGAAAAGGCCTTCTTTAATTATTTTTAAGATGGATGCCTTTATTTTGTCTTTCTAAAAACTTGCAGCGAAACTTCAGAAAATTAAAATCTTGAGGGAAGACACCTTTAAGGAAAAGAGAGATGAACTGTGAGGAAACAAACCATCAATCCACAAACCATCAAACTGCATATCTGGTGTGTTTTTTCCTTCCTGTGCCCCAAGCATTGTGTCTATATGTTACTTTTATTCTTTGTCTTGTGTAGTTTTAAATCGAAGGGTAGAAAATTGTTATACATTGTGCAACATGGGATGAGAATGTTCCGGAAAACAGTGAGGTAATGGGAAAGAGCCTGGTTCTGAAAAAGTGAGCATTTCATAGTCTGTGCCTGTGCCTTCTCCATATACTGTCCAATCCGATCGTAACTTACTGCTTTTTAATGTAAAAAAGCATAATGTAAGTTATGTTGTTTGCTTTTATATCATTTATATAATTGCGTCCTTTTTTCCAACAATGAAGACCCTTTTTGTAAATGTAGCGGAATTTAAAGATAGATAATACTTGTAACTCTGATGTCAGATTTGTGGGTGACCTCAGAGAAAACATTTACATACACGCACAGACAAAGGTGCAAAAGGCTACATCTGGTGTTACAAATCATTCTAAGCAATCTTGAAATGATCTTGAAGATATTTTTAATTGCTTTGGGGCCACACGGAACCAAAATGCACTTGCATCCCCATTTCCATCGCAAACCACATGCATTTATGCATAAACCTAGGGGCTGGATATTATCATATAAATCACAGCTGTCGCCAGAAATGCCTAGACACCTGATCACAGCTCACCGTAAAGCGTCTACATCTCTGCAAGACACGGACATCTGTGGCACGCTGGTGTGAGGTGAAACACGGAGCTTCCTTACAGTTGAAAGTAAGAGTGCCTGTAAGGGTCATCTCAGGTCATGTTTGCTGGCTTTTCATAAAAAAGTCATAGAATAAAGTCATAAAACTATTTTTTGTCCTTCTTGTCATTGTTCTCATTTGTTTTTCAAAGGGGACTTGAAAGCCAACGATCGATAAAAGACAACAGCTGACATAAAGTCCGCAAGACAGCAGGTGCAAGTTAAATTTTATCTCCTCTCTGCGGAATGTCTGCTTTTAGGCGATACCTTTAGACCACCTGTGAAAGAAAGGGATCGATCTTATACAAACACAGGGTGGGGAAGTTCGATTGGGCAGGTCTTGCCAAGGAGTGGTAAGTTCTTTTGACATGTGACAGAACTTCTCAGAGGTAATCGTGCCCAGGTCAGAGTGTTTGGCCAGCATGTACAAGTGGTCGCTGGGTAATTTCCTCATGTTGCAAACCAAGATTAGTCTGTTAGGAGCAGAAACAAGATTTAAGCATCAATCTGTTATGGCTGCTGCCTCTGCATTTCTACATAACTGGACCCCCGTGACCCTGAATAGGACAAGTGGTTACAGGAATTGGATGGATGGATGGATGGATGGACGGACATTTTGGAATCAAAAATATCACAAAAAGGAATCCAAAAAAGTGGGTTTGAATTTTTTGAAGATAATTTTTACTAAATACCTAGCAAAAACAGAACTCAAGATGTTTGCAAAATTTTGACATATATTAGTTTGTGTCTCTATTGGTAAATTTCTCTCAAAGAGTTATTTAAGTTTAAGTTTAAGATTTTCTAATAAAAAAAATATCAAAAAATATTATTTAAACATTGACTTAAAATTTGTGACAGACTTTCTGATCGTCTAACTTCCATTCCAAGTATTAGACTGAAAAAATGAACTTATAAATTATTCTGTTTTGTTATATAAAAGTTATCAGTAATTATATTTTTTATCTTTCATTTTTTTATTTTTATGATTAATGTTTGCCTTTCCAATATTACTGTATACATTGAAATTAGATTCTTTCATCTAAGGCCAAGATAGAACTGCACACACAAGAAGGCATTGATTAAATTTAATATAAACACCAAATGATCAAAAAATAGTTTAAATTGACTGTAGTTCAAAGTCAACATGTGGAATATCAATTTATCCTGTTTAATGGAACAAGCAAGAAAATGTATACGTACTGTATGTAAAAAAAAAAAAGAACAGAAATGGACAGCGTAAGAGAATCGCCAGATAAAAGGGGTCTTTAACTTCAAAGTAACTAAACCAAGAATATAAACACAGCTAGAGGCGAGACGGAGCATTTAAGGTGTCGTGTAAGCTTATGCTGAGTATGAACAAACTGCATCAGCAAAGGGGGGCAGCGGCAGGAAGCTGAAGCTCAGCGATGGGGGCGGCCCAACATGAAACGGGACGGCTGTCTCAGAACACCATCTCATAAATGGTCAGAGAACTGAATTAGCGCCTCTGTCACCCAGGGTCAAGAAAAACGGCACATTGTGCACTCGGCAAAGCTGGAATTAAGGCAGGGCCGGTTGGAAAGTCCCACATCTTCATGTAAAGAGGACCAAAACTGAGACCCCTAACCTACGAAATGAAAATTTGCAAAAAACCAAAGGATTCATCCCTCAAAGATCTGAAGGCTATTCTGCTTGAAGTTGCGATATCAACCATGCACATTAATAAAAGATTTGGTTCCCCCTTTGTATACGTGTTCACATGTATATACGTAGAGCACTCTGTAGCCTCACACATGCACGGTTTGGTTGGAATCTGAATCCTGCCCTGAGTGTGGACCCTCCCTGCTGTCTCTGTGTCATGTGGCTTTCCCCTGCGGACTCTGTTAGGCGATCTTTAAATGCTCATGGGAGTTTTCCATACACAAAAATGTTCTGAGGGCAGAACAAAAAAACAAAAATGTTGGTTCAGAGGGATAGCCAATCACATTGTAGAGAAGGTGGGACCAAGCAACTGGAGGAGACGGAAACAAGACGTCTGATTGGTTGGTCCAGCCTCCTCTAGTTGCTTGGACCCCCCCTCCACTGCAATCTGGTTATCTCTCTGAACTAACAATTTTTTTTAGTCTGTCCTCGGAACCCATTTGTGTACATGTACGTAAAACACTCTTTAAATAGCCCTTAGCGTGTGATGGCATGTGTGTGCCCTGCGATGTCCTCGCATCCTGTCCAAGCTGAACCCCAGCCTTGAGTCCTATGCAACCTGTGACAAGCTCCAGACCTCCCACCCCTCAGTGTCTGCGGTTTGATGGACCCCTTGTCCCTTCCCAGGGTCCTCAGGGACTTGGGACGTTGTGTCCTCATTACTTACAGCCTCTTCTCAGCCCCAGAGCTGCTGCAGATTTCCATGAACCAATTTACAGCGAGTACTAGATGGATTCAAGTGCTTCCCTTCTGCGAGCTCCAATTACATTTCCAATTTAGACCCAGCAAAAACAATCAAGCCTTGCAATTTCCTTAATGTGTCAATTTGTGAATTTGTGGTTCCAGGAACACACCTTCAGCAAAAAAATTAAAAATTCCGTTCGACGCTGACCCTAAACACTAAGCAAAAATACTTTTGTAGTGCCACGCCCCAAAACTCTCCCCCCAAAAACAAAAAACTCAAATATGGATCTGCTGTGATCTATAAACACAGCTGCTAGAACATCGTCACTGTGCCTTGGTATTGATTCTCTGTGGGTCTAGGTCTGAGCTCAAGGGATGCCTCACCATGCTTCCATAATACTCCTCCGGAATCTTCCGAAGGTACTCAGCTGGCTTACAAGCTGGTGACTGACACAGTCATGTCATGTGGATTGCATCATTTTGATGCTCAGACTGTTCAGTGACCTCTCATACCCTGAGAAAATTCTGGAAAATTCCAGGATAAAAATATTTCACAGGATGCTTTTGTATTTATCGGAATTATCTTCATACAGGTGAAACTGCACCCCAATTTGTCACTTGCCTTTTGTACTACACTGTATTACTTTGGACAAGCCTTCACTTCCCTCTGATTCTGATTTATATTTCTTGCCAGCGTATAACTATATGACTTATTTTTGCGACAAATGCCACCTCACATTAAGCTTGTACTATTCTTGAGAATGTTGCAGCCTCCATTGTGGACAGTTCAACGCATTCACTGTAGCTACCTATTGTAGCTTAATTGTCAATCATTCATCAAAGAATATACTACATAAAAAATATAAAAAATTGTAGATGTCCTTATGTAAAATATGTACGATAATATAACACAAAACATTAATATAGAATATATATTGACCAGAATAATTTAGATAAATATCCCCGACTGACCTTTACAAAGTATAGCAAGCGACAAATTTGGACGTTATGTCAATACTGCATATCGAAGCACAAGTCAAGCACTGGCTGTCAGATGATAAGAAAATGGCAAAATGGTGACATTAACGATGGTGCCAGGACCTGTTGGTGACAAGCTTTTTGTGCTATCAGTCACTGGGGGATTTACAGCTGTTAAATGAACCCACTAGCGCTTCATGGAGAGTTAACATAATTTTTCAAGTGTTATTCTGCCATTGAGTCCATTTACAGAGTATTATAATAAAGTGTTTCATAAAGCCAGTTTATAAAATCAAGTTGTTTTTTTCTGTGATTTGTACTGTTTACTTTATTCCTAAGAGCACTGATGAGTTGGTAAATTCTGCTGTGTTATTCGCCACTCTGCAGGTCAGAATGCCCAATAACCAGAATGCCCAGTACGCAGGATGCCCAGTACCCAGGATGCCCAGTACCCTGGAAGCCCAGTACCCAGGATCCCCAGTACCCAGAATGCTCAGTACCCAGAATGCCCAGTTCCCTGGAAGCCCAGTACCCAGGATCCCCAGTACCCAGGATGCCCAGTACCCTGGAAGCCCAGTACCCAGGATGCCCAGTACCCTGGAAGCCCAGTACCCAGGATGCCCAGTACCCAGAATGCTCAGTACCCAGAATGCCCAGTACACAGGATGCCCAGTACCCAGGATGCCCAGTACCCAGGATGTCCCACTCAAAAAGTCACTTCCCGCCTACCTGCGCCCAGCACCAGTTTTTAAAACCAAATTAAATAGCGAGTGCAGTCGGAACATCGTAGCTAGTTAGCCAGTTAGCAGACCATGCTGCTTCCGCATCTCCTAAATAAGGAACATCTTTATTTAATATTTTGTGTAGTATCTGTTAGTGGCCCACGGAGCCCCCTCAACAAACCTGAGGGGAAGTGCTAACCTCCGGGGGAGAGCTACTGTGTGCTAGCAAAAGCGAGCTGAAGACTGCATGGCCGGCAGATGACTGAGAGCTGAGCGATGGGCACCTTCCTGAACTGTAGGAAGTCAAAATGCCCAAGTAGGGTTAGGCAGCCAGTTGACCTTTGAACTCCAGAGGTTTATTCTCCTCTTTTAAGCAATTGTATGTCAGTAAATGACCCTGATCTCTGATTCTTCATTAACTGTTTTGGGGCAAGTTTAGGAAAGGGACCTATACAAAAATGAATTGAACTGAATGGTTCAATGTCTTTATTTTAGCAGTTGATTTGGTTCTTCTGAGATAAGAACTTCTGTATATATGGGGACTACATGTTCAAAGATTGGGTTTGATTGTAAGGCCTTTTTGGAAAGTCTAGTAAGCAAAGGATAATGACCCCCCAAAAGAGTAAAGGCTTTACTAATATCCCCCTAAGGCCTGTTCAATTAGATCTAACCAAACACATGTGAGTGAATAGGATTCCTCTTCAAAGTGTTACCTACTCAACATGCTAATACCCTGAGCCCCCATCTGCGACTTTACACTTTAATTCCACTGTCTGGGTTTTTAAAAAAAAATCTGATATTTTACTTGGCTTTCCATTGTGTTTAATATGAAATATTCTGTTTTGGAAAAGCAGCATGGTCTCGCAGTGGACAAACTCCCCTGGAGCACCCCTGCTGGTAATGTGTTTATCATTTTCACCATTTATTCATAGATTAGCTTTAAACAGCAATGTGTCATTAGACTGGTAAATGTCAGTCTCATTACGATATAGCTCCTGAAACAATGTCAAGAAATATTTGATTATGTTAGATCTGGAGCAATAAAACAAAAGAAACGGATGAAATGAATGTTAGTGTCCTCTGCTGCTGTCCCCAGTGCAGCTGATCTTCTCATTTAAAGGGGCATCTGCTTTAACAAATATGCGACCCATGGATGGGGTCTGTTCAGGAATGCAATTCAAACAAGGAAACGGAATTCAGCAACAACTACAGGAAACGGAATCGGAATTGGAGGTTCAGGAAGTGGAAATCAATTCAATGAAATCCTAATTCCATTGTCTAATTCCATTGTTTGCTGTTTATTTATATGCAATTACATATAGTGACATACTGTACAGGTACCAAGAGATGCATGAGAAATAGTTGATGAAACATAACTTAAATAAAACTGAAAACTTTAATAAGTCATGAATGAAGAGTGAACAGTATATAACTGACAACTTATATATATTCTCTATATAGTGTGTGTGTGTGTGTGTGTGTGTGTGTGTGGAGTGGTGTCCAGCCGGTAGAGGTGATCCTGGAACAGAGAGATCCTAATTCTAAGACTAAAAGTAAGCCTGCTTTTCCAGGATGCGTGGTGTGAAAGTTCTAGGTAGTAAAGAAGTTGAAATTACTGTTACGAACATGGCACTTGGGTTTATAACAGTGAATACCTAGTTTGTAATAGTTAACAGTGATACTCAATTAATCCCTGTGGGGAAATTCTCTTTTTGTTTGAGCCCACCTTGCTCAGCTTGAGGGTCACAGCACAGGGTCAGCCACCCTGTGGCACCGAGGGGTTAAGATCCTTGCTCAATGGTCCACAGACATGTGACTGTTTTGCTGAGGCCAGAACATGTGACCCTCTGTTTACAGGCACAGAGGCTACTATTGTTGTTGTTGTTGTTACAATAAAGCTACCATAAAATCTAAATATTTCTATTATGTGTTGTTCTTTCTTGAACTGAGGTAAACAAAGGGTTTAAATCTTATTGGTTTTTGGATGAAATGTTTGCCAAACAAGTACAGTACAGTGGTACCTCGGTTCTCAAGCTTAATCCGTTCCGGATTCCGTATCGAATCCTAAAGTTTGAGTTCTGATCGAATTTTTCCCATAAGAAATAATCGAAAACCAATTAATTGGTTCCTGGCCCCCCAAAATTACACCTAAATATATGATATTTTTTTTTTTTTTTTTTTTTTTTTTAGCATTTAAACACAAAATGAACAGGATAAAACAAGAAGAGCATTCTTTTTCTTAATGGCTTCCAAAATGATCAAAATCTTATCCCAACATTACCCCTGTCCTGCCCCGATCGTCCGCTCCTTCCGTGTGCCACGCCCCCTTGTTAACCTCGT
>JAODJU010000038.1:13873374-13889439 GCA_026776725.1 Gnathonemus echidnorhynchus | reverse complement strand
TAGCATTAGCATTTTTCCCATTGAAATGAATGAGCGGTCCCCACAAAGATATGTTTACCCTACGTGTGTGTGTGTGTGTGTGTGTGTGTGTGTCTCGAAAGCTGCAAGGGGTTCTTAGACTAGTATTTTCCATGTATCCATCTCTCTTTAATAAGCACTAATCCAATTAGGGTTATTCTGCAGATAGAATCATAAGCAGAGCAAATAAGCTTCACAAACAGTGTTTCTTCCACCAGGTGCAGTCAGTCTGCACATCAATTACACAATGTCACCAAAAGCGCGTCTTTGTCCTCCAGAGGCTCATTCCACATGGTCTGATGGGTTACCTCAAATCATAACTCTGAAAGCATCTCAGATTATGCAGTTCCTTTGTGCTCGATTCTTTTTCCTGACTTTTAGATTTATCAGCATAATATCAGAGCAAGAAGTGAAATATAGCTTTTAATTAGGCATTTATGATGATATTTTGAAGATTATGGTTTAATAGGCGACTCTGGCCCCTCGGAGTTTGCTGGCTCCCATAATGCCATTGTTGTCCTGTTAGCGACTTGTTCCTTTTCTGCCGGTCGTTCCCAAGCTACGCGTTTATAAACGGGCAGAAGCAGAAATGGCACATAAAATAATGCTAAAGACATGGCTAACCTCCCGCTTCTGCAATAATGAAGCCCCCGTGTTAGATTTGCCGAGCAGCATGCGCACGATGGCCGTAGCCCTCAGAAGAAGCACCAGGGCTGAACACAAAGCGGCCCCTGCATGTCCTCCCCCATGGACTCCTGGGTAATGGGAATGGTGTGAACCATCCAGCCTCCCTTGGTCTCTTGCTCACACAGCTTGTATATGAGCCTCGTTGCTAATGAGCAGCATCAGTACAGCAGCCAACACATTTTAGTGCCGCTCACTGGGTGAGTGCATGTGATCAGAATTTTACCAGTTTGAATCCCATTATATTCCATCTTCAATTGGCACTTGAGCAAAGCCCTTATGCTGCCAATAATGGGATTTGCAGCAACAACCTTCTGATTACAGGCCGAGTCACACTGCCCCTAAGCCCATCTAAATACCTGACTCATCTGGGAGTTTGAACCCAGGACCTTCTGTGTATAAAGCATAGGTGATAACTCCTACACCAGAGGTCTCCAACTCCAGTCCTGAAGAGCGAATGTCCAAAAGCTTTTCCTTTCTACCTGGCTTCTGTTTAGCCACACCAGTTCTCTGGTAAATACTAGGAACAGGTGTGGCTCATCGGTAGCCAAGTGGGATAGAAAACCGACTAGATAGTAACTCTAGAGGACCGGAGTTAGAGACTCCTGCCCTACGCTATGGAACGCATGAGGCAGTGGGAGATGAAGGTGATGCGATGCCATGCAAAGGACTGGTCACAGAATGCTGAGAATGTAAGAGAAATTAAGCTTTATTTACCACTTAAGTATAACAGGGGCCTGTATGAAGAACACAGGACCTGTTTCAGAAATCAGGACTTTGTGGATAACTTGTGGGATTTAAGAAGATTAATGAAAGTCAACGAAGATAAAGTCACTTTTAATTGTGGTACCTTATATCCAACTAAGTGAGAAACCACAGGCACAAAAGCCCGACTTGCCAAGCTACTTAAGAACAGACGATTCCACTGGAGTTTGAACCCAGGACCTTCGGCGTGCAAAGCAGACATGATAACCACTACACTATGGAATCACTGCCAATGACAGTAAGGTATGTGATTCCGAGTAACAGGAGCCTGTATCACAAAGCAAAATTTGCTGCTAAGCTAGACTACTTGTTGGATTTGAAGTAGCCCAGTTTAAATGGAGTACATCTTCATTCACTTATATTTAGCCCAGACTACCTTAAATCTGACAAGCTATTTTACAGCTTTGTGATAGTGATCCCAGGGAGATTGGAATGTGTGTTGTATTCTTTATCCCATGTTTTCTGTATGTAAACATAAGACTGAAACCAGGTGAGAAATTCATCCATTATGGGGGGGAGGGGGGGCTCGCTCAAGGGTCCGAGGGAGATATGATTACTCTCCCAAGAATGGGACTTGAAACAGCAACGTTCCAATCACAGGCCTAACCCACTGTGTCAGACTGCCCCCATGCCCACCAAAATCACAGATTCCACTGGGGCTTGAACCCAGGACCTTCTGCGTGTAAAGCAGACGTGATAACCACTACACTATGGAATCACAACTGATGGAAGCTGATAAAGGTGATGGGATGTGAGGCAGAGGATGGGTGACAGATCAGAATGCTGTGAATGTAAGAGACATTAATCTTTATGCACCCCTTGTACATGTATGACAACAGGGGGCTGAATCAGGAAGCAGAATTTATTTTTTAGCCAGATAACTTATCACATTCGTGCACATTGGAATGTGTTTTTTTTTTTTTTTAAAGTATTTTGCACCCCATATAGACCACAGAGTGAGACTTGGGGTCTGCGTACAGCAGCAGCCATTTACCCTGCAATACTGGAGTATCTTTTGGGGGGGGGCAGCTAATTTGCCCCTTTGGAAATGCAGCCACTGAGCTACAGTAAAAGCCAGACTTGAACCAGCAACCTTCAGATTAGAACAAAGGCTGAGACACCTGAGCTACACCGACCCCCCACTTGCGGATCATTTTGGGGATCCAACCCAGGACTCTCAGCGTGTAAAGCCAACGTGACAACAGCTACGCTAAGTCTTCTTACTGAAATTACGATCACTTCTGAAGCTCATGCACATTCAACCATGCCGTGTGCAACGATCAGCCAATCACGTGAGCATGGGTCCCAACAGGGCTACATATTTCAATGCAGAGGAACAGAGAATTATTATGGAAAACGGGAAGAATTTAAAAATACAATAACGGCGAAGCGTAACACCGCAGCTGCCAGAGCTAGAAAGCCACGCTGGCAGCAGATCTGAGAGCGAAAATACAAATGAGCAATTTGATTGGTAAGAAAATGTCAATAATTGTCTAACAAACATGTGTTTTGTGGTTTTTGTAATTATTCTTTGTCTTTTTATTCATTTTCATTCTGATTTTTATTATTCGTGATCAGTATGAAATGAACTTGCCACCCTTCCAAACCCATACAATATTCCTTTATTCATCACACACACACACACACACACACACACACAGGCACGTTGGCCTACCGCAACAGGGTAACCAGGCCTGGGTCGGGCAATGGGCGTCAGTCACAGACGGACGGAGGCAATGATCGGAATACTGGGTCTAGGCAAGAGTCGTGCAATCGGCTTCAGCCGTTGATGGGCTAGGCGAGTTTTGGGGTCTATGGGATGAGGTGCTACACGTGATACACGCAAAGGCAAACATGGGAGGAAATGCTCAAACTCAAGTAACACCATGAAGACGTGACAGGCTGGTGATCCTGACCTCCCCATATAGGCAAATGATTCACCGGAGATGGGGAGCAGCTGGGAGGAGCCACCAGGGCAATCATGGAGAGGTCAGGTTTTCCCAGTCAGGCATATCCGAATGACGGGGATTCCCCAGGGGGGCTTGGCCACAGTGACGCAGGCGAGATACCTCTGGGTTGGTCCCTGACACTAATATATGAGGAAAAACTCTCATCCCAATCACATCACCCGCAACCCTCGCCCAGCCCTAACCTTAACCATAAGTAACCAAACAAAATACAAGACATATGGCATTTTTATTTTTATCATTGCATTAATAGATTTTTATAAAGTTGAGGTTATCCAAATGGGAACTTGAAAAATGTCCCCAAAAGTAACTTTCAGGTTTTACCACACTTTGGGGACATTCTGGTCCCTAAACGTGATCTATGTAAACTGTTACACACACACACACACACACAGAGCATAGATGTGTGCCTGGGAAGACGACAAAATCGTGTTGATGTATTTTAGCAGAGCGACATCGATGTTCATTAATAAATTACACCATTCAGAGTGAAAAGGCCAGAATAAATGGGTTAATAGCTATAAACAGATGACAGACATGTCCAGTAAAGTCTGCATTACGGAATGGACTATGGGAGACAATGCAAAGCAGGTGTAATAACCACTGCACTGTAGACCCACATACTACATTGGGAGATGGTGTTAGATAAAGGTGTTGGGATAAGATGAAGAGGATGGGTGACAGAACTGCCAGACAGTAGGAGCACAGGCAGACCACAGTTTGACAGACCACGTCAAAATCTCCTGCCACTATGTTCTGAGAAATCGTTAATTCAGTAAGCTGTGGAATTGTGGCACAGCGCAAGGATTGAGGACCAAACGCCAGAGTCACCTCTGGATACGCTTATTGTGTGCTTAGATTGCAGAGTGTGGGAAAGTGCTGGCTCAGGCAGGTGGGGGAGGGGGGTCTTCAGGAAGACGATGTGCAGGGGTAGGGGCCAATGAGCTCATCAGCATGAACCTGTCTCCTTTATACCCCTGCCCTGCCCCCAAAGCCTCACCTGTCATACTCCACTGAAAACAGATTTTATGAAAAGTAAAAAATAATAAGAACAAAATTTTCAGGACGTACGGGGCACGGAGCGGGAAAGCAGGAACAGGACTCGCAAAATCAGGTGAATATGGGGTTTAATCAAGGAAGAGACAAGCAGGAACATACAACCATTGCACAACGTTAATGACTAAACCGAAGAGGGGCACACAGACACTAAAATACACCAAAATAATCAACACAACTGGAAACAGCTGAGGACACAGGGATTCCACACGAGGCAAACGAGGGGGCGTGGCACACGGGAGGATCAGACGACCGGGTCATGACAAAAATAACAAATATTAAGATTGTTCCAGTTATAATCTGTATGATCTGTATGGTTAAATTTTTTTATACTCAAAATCACCAAATATGTGGAGCTCAGCTGCAAACACAGCGAGAGACAAGAGGCACGGCCAGCGATGAGCTCCACCTTCCCTCTGATTGCGCAGGCGCTCAGTACCTGGGTGGAGAACCGGCACCATACCGGCACCACTGACTGCATGTATGAAACCGTTGGGCTGTGGGCAGTAAGCATGTGTCTGTTACAGTCTGTATCTATATCACCAATGTAATGTTTGTAGGCCCTGTCATTGCATGTCCTCACCTTCCACAATATAGGTAACTTATTTCATGTGTGTGTAAAGATATAGGCTCACTGGTCTCAAACTCAGGTCTCCATGGTCCAACTGCGATGAAAAAGCATGTATTGCAACGAGTGGCTGATATAAAATATGCAACATCCATTCACCCAACCAATAGCCAATCGAATGCTGAATTTTGTTTGCGTAAATCTGGCTGTGGGCCTAAAAAACACCCCTGCCTCCCCATTTAGATGAGGCCCCTTGGTCTTCCTGGGAGTCTTCCTCATTGGGGATTCTCACGTTCAGTCGGTCTCTCCGATGGGCCGGGTTGTGTCGCTGTCCAGCCCTGTGGTGCTGAACCTTCCCAGGATTCCCCGCTACTCCACTATTGCTCCAAACATCGTGAATTCGGCCAAACCACCAGTGGTTTGTTGTTTCTCTCAAACCTCCAACCTCATATGTTTTGAAAACTAAATAAATAGCTAGCAGGTGCAGTCAGGAGATGGTAGCTGGCTAGCAGAACATGACGCTTCAGCATCTTCTTATTAAGGAATACAGTTACTTAATATTTAGCGTAGCAACTGTTTGTCAAACCTCAGGGGCCCCACAGAAATGTGTGCTTTGAGTCATGGTAAACACTGCCATCGCAAACACCTTGACTTTAGCTATCTTTATCATTAGCAAGCTAGTATTGTTAGCACCTGTGATGCTCAGCTAGACAGAACAGAATGGCAGTTGCCCATTTTCTATGATTCTCTGCCTTTGTGTCTGACCCTTACAGTTCAGCCGTTTAAGCACCGGGAATTCTGTTTTCCAGCCTTTTCTGTTGTGGGCTCACCGGTCTGTAATTTCTAGGAAATCTACTCTTATCCCTTTTTAATTTTAGCCACGTTAACTCTGTGGTGCTACGCTGAATGCATTTCTTGCAAACTTTATATTAACACAGTGCTCCAGAAATATTTCCCTGTTGGGAATTCCACACATTTCCTTAACAGCATTGTTTGCTGCTTGCTAACTTAGAACCCTGATATTTTTGATGCTTTTAAGCTGACTCCCATTGCTGCCAGGGATTGGTCCTTGGTCCCTGCAACCGCTTCTGAGATAAGCAGTTGGAGGATGGATATATAATTCTGATTTTTGGAATGGGTAAAATCACTCTGCCAACCAGGGATTTGAACCAACGACCTCCCAATTACAGGCACAGCATCCTAACCAGCTCGGGGAATCGCAGACTTAAGAACTTCCTTTACGTTGAAACGGCGGGAATAAAGTTTACAACTGTGTTTGCACCTCTGATAAAATAAATGGGTAGATATGTTTCTCAGCAGGCAGTCAAGAAGTAAAGGATTCTTTTTTTTTTTTGCTGAGGCGGAGGAAGCAATAACTTTGTAGCTATGTAAAAAAAAATAATGCAGCCCATGAAGAACCGGACACACTGACTCTCACCAGGGAGGCGTGTCCTGTAGGGTATTACAACAGCCCACGTGGGCTCAATGAAACAATGGAACATGGAAAAAATACAATGGTGCAGTACTCTTGATGCAGTAAATTTACTTCAATCACTTATTTCTTTCAACAACAAAGCAATCCTCTTTCTGAAACGTTGCGTATTTTATTTGCCACAATAATGAATAAATCATGCCATAAGGTAAAAATTATCTAAGGAATGAACACAATTTCAGAATTTATAAACATTTTAGTGAGTAGATGGATATACAAAAAGAAACTTTGAATAGACAGAAATATATGTATCATTCTTGTAGATTCTGATTTCCTTAAAGGCAGAGGACCAATGATATTTATTAATAAGCATTTTTCATCTCTTGAACGTGAAAGATGTGGTTGGTGGGTTTTATGGGTCATACAGGAGTGAGCGCATGAGCTACAGAACGGGACATACTTCGTTTCCCATCTCATGCATATTCGAATAATCATTCTACAAGATGAGAGATAAGAAAATGTTCTTCTCATATGATGCATGACTTTGGCATTTGCGGTTTTATTACATCGGCTAACACGTTCTTTTAGCGACACATTGTGAAAACAAATTGAGTTCCTACAATTCTTTTATCTGATGCTTTTATCAAAGCAATTCGCAGTAGAAGGAAGGTTTGCAATTTACGTCGGCACCCTGGGATTCGGACCCATGCCCTTTGCATTTCTAGCATAATGCTGTACTTGTTATGCTAGAGGAGTTCACTTAACAGACAGAAAGAAGGCAAAAGGAGAGGTACTTCTGTTCCAATCTGTTCCCACTTCCTGTTTCTCAATGCCTTGTTGCTCATGTGTGAAACCATAAGTGTACTAAATTAAAATGTGAGAGAGGGTGGGGGGGGGGGGCAGTATAAGGATTAGGGGAGTGTGGCTTCTTTATTTATGCCTACGATTATGAAAGTAACATGACATCCCACTGAATCCTGCCATCTTTATAGTACAGCGAGATCAAATTTTAATTGCGTTTTTATGGAGAATTGTTCCACAGAAGCAGAAATTGTTAAGCCACCTAGAAGCAGGTTGAAATGCACGAGAGAATGAGGATAAAATAATTGGGGTTCATGTAATTACTGGTATGAGTAGAGCTTGGGGGGATGAATATTGTACAGTTTCCGGAGACATGAGACCCAAACTGCTTGGGTTGGAGTTTCTGACTATGCAGATTTATATAACCCATCATGGAGTTCCACACCACCAAGCTTTAGTTCAGGTTTATGAATATATTTCTATAAAAGGAACAGTTTCTGACATGCAACTCATGTGTGACCCATCGTCGCCTCCCTTCAGTCTGATTCTGCTATTACGGCTTAAAAAAATTACTAAACCGAGAGCAATTTGCGAAAAGTTTTTGAGTTAAACGACCTCACCGCGTTCGCCATTTCCCCCTGTCTGTGTGACTTAATCAAATGAATTGCCTGTCTGAAATATTTATGGCTATTTTGTGTCTAATTCACAGAAAAAGCATTAAAATGAACAAATGTGTCACTCTTCTTGAAAACCAATATTGGGCCACCGTACAGGGCTTGATTGTGTACAGTGTTATTCCAATGGCGAAAAATTCCACTCAAGCTCAGGGCTGCTTAAAGCCGAACTTCCCCAAGGAAAGAACAGAGAGTCAGGCAGGAACTTCACATGGAATTACATAGCAGGAGGACAGGATAAGAAATGGCGTATTAAGGTAACTGAGGTCTGGTTTTTACAGCCATCTGAAACCACCCATATTCAGCGATGGGTTTGTTGTTCCTGGGGCCCCACTCAAAAGCACCCCCCCCCCACCAGTTGTTTCAATAGCTAAATAAATAGCTAGCGAGTAGAATCAGAAGGTGGTAGCTAGCTAGCAGGTTAGCATCTCCTAAATAAGGAACTCATTTATATTTAATGTAGTGACTGTTTTAGGCCAACAGGGGGTGCCCAAACTACAGGGGCCCCACACTAATGCGCGATTTGATTGGTGGCTGGGAAAACGCCCTGGATCTCACAGGGCTCATGCCTGCTCACGCTACAGGCAGACAGCAGCTCATCTAAGTGCACGTCTTTGGGCTGCTGGAGGAAGGTAGTGCAACTCAGGGAGATCGTGCAGCTCCTCACGTGCCGAGCATAAGCAGGCCCCCTGGAGGCCGCAGACAGAACTTCTACCCGCTGAGCCAGTCTGGCACTTCTATATGTTTCAAATTCTTCAATTATAGGCCATAAATGGAGTAAAACTGCAGAACTGCACAGGGCTGTTCACTCACATAATTATATGAAAAGCGGATGATTTTACAAGGCAGACTGTTAAGCAGAGAGCTGGAATTTGTCATCCCGAGGAAGCCTTTCTGTGGGTTTATAAGCAGAGATATTATTCCCATAATGGGGATTTTAGCCATTGAGCAGATGTTGGCTGAGTCCAACACACCACTGGCAGCACAAGATCAGTGCAAAACAAACGAATGTAATGAAGGTCTAAGCTGCTGGTGAACATTCACCAGCCCAGCCACTGGGACAATAATAAGGTGGGGGGGCAGAGGGCCTCGTGACCCCCCCAGTGTTAAACATACCTCATTTGTGACACAGCCAGGGAATTTAATTACTGAGAGAAGCAGGGGCTTTACAGCTGTGCAGATGGGACCCCCATATTGTGTCATCCAAGACAGGTCCCCGGGCCCCCCCCTTTGTCGGGGGCCTTGGATGAGGGATGGATTCTCCCAGCAGGGTTCACTTAACCGGATATTTAGTTCCAAAAGGCCCCTGGTGAGGGGGGGCAGGGTGGGGCAAATGTTTAATGGACAAGGTGGGGGGTAAACCCCCCCCCCCCGCTAATTTTAATCCACATCAATCGTGGGTGGCGCCCCTTCCCTGATGCCCCTTTTCTGATGAGGTTCGAATCTCTGTCACATGTGGACAGTGAGACCAGCTTTCATATTGATGATTGTGGTGGGTTTTTGTTGAAATTTGTAGAAATTGCTTCTATTGGAGATATTGGAGTTTATTTAAAAAAAAAAAAAAAAAAAAAACATTTAGATGATGCTTTTATGTAATATGTTGCACAGTTTTGAGAAAACAACATTATCTGGGGCCTGGATGAGGGGTAAGGGCTCTCTTGGGGATTTGAACCAATGACCTTACAACTACAAGGACAGCATCATAACCCCCTGAACCGCTTATCTCCCCCAAGGGGGGGGGGGGGGGCACATCCAAAAATATCTATCTCCATGTCAATCTTCTGGTCAGCTGCACCTTGTAAGCACAAGATCCTTATTCACAAAGTCGTTTCAGGGGTTTGACTGCATTGAACTTGGAGTGTTGGCACAGAACCACAGTAATGGCTTTTTGACATTTTTGTAAGAGCTCCTTTTCATGTTTTGTCCATGTTCAGCTTGTGGAATCTCCCCACCTTGATGTCATTTAGCTCCTCGCTTGCGTAAGCCATTGCAGAAACCACTTCTACGCTTTCATCTCTGTGGTCATTGAGACATCTGAAGGGCATCTTTGGATGGAGGCTTTAGTACATTCAAGGACAATATTGAGAAATATTGATTGTTGTGTTTGCCTTCATTCTGAATGAACTGAATCCCTACCTTGAACCAATAGAATGAGAATGACTGTCAATGCACACACACATTATTAATCTTGGTGGGGTATCAGTCTTAAATGGGTCTGAAGGCAGTAAATAATCATAACCTATCTTGGGGTTTGCTGAACTTTGATGGATTAACAAAAGGCTTTATTCCGAGAAGGCAGACGGTATTGTGTTTGTGCTGTGAAAGTCGAGCAGAAATGGCAAAGGGACGATGTCATTCATTGATTTGGGACCAAAAAGTTGCACAGAAGAATTTCTCGAAAGTAGTTTTTGGTCTCCTGCTTTTCTTTGTGTTTCCTCGTATTAACCAGAGGACAAAGTGATATAAGCTGCATCCAGCTGAATTCACTCTGCACTGATCTAATCATAACAGCACCCTTAAGTATGTTGTACAGCTCTGAAACAGAAACTACGCCTTGTATAACGCTATAGAGTTTTCAGGATTTTGACTGGATTGTTCATTTAGTTTTATGGTTTCTGGGTTTCAATTTTATTCAGTAATAGTTTGCAGGAGCAGAATGTTTAAGTTAACAAGCAAGTGCAGCTAATTGGTTGCAGTTGAATATGCATAGCATGCAGGCAGGGCTGGGAGGTTCAGGTATTGCACAGCTGGTATTGCGCAGCTGAGCATAGTATGGAGACATGCGATCTAAATGATTTAAATATGGCGACTTGAGGTACCATAAGCTGTGTCCCTGCAACTCAGGGGCTGCATCCTTCTAAAGCTGCATTCGAAGAGCAAACGCGTCACGGCGGCGTGACGAGGCTGGTCCCATTTCAAAGGCTCCTTCAAACGCGGCCTAGAAATGCGTTCTTCTTTTGCTGAGCCGTGGAGGATCCATGAAGGATCCACCCTTATCCCAAGATTCATTGCGTGGATTTTTAGAAGGAGTGGGCTAAGCATCTGTGCCCGTGATTCTAAAGTCGCCGGTTTGAGCCCGGACTCCGCATGTCTCTGGTTCGTTGACAAAGGCCCTTAACCCCCAGCTCCCCGGGCGCTGCTATGGGTGGCTGCCCTTCGCGGACAGCTTGCTGTCACCTACAGAGAGCAAGTTGGGGGGAGGCATAAAGAGAATTTCCCTGTGGGGATCAATAAAGCATCAATTATTATTAATTATTATCTACAAAGGCTCTAAGATCATGTCCTACAATGCATGCAGCCCCTAAATTGGGTCACAGCTACAGACGTGGAAAAAATTAAGCGACCACAGCACATTTTTTTCTCTCATTTCTCAATTTATGAGTGTGCATCTGTGAATAATGTTTTTTTTTTTTTTGCAAACTCCAGCCTGGTTCTTCCCTGCTTCTCATTAATGAAGGGCTTCTTCCTTGCTTTGTGGGACTTCAGTCCTGCTTCTAGGATCCTGGTACAAACGTGTCCTAGCAGTGCACTTCACAACACTACATGTTTCCCATTGAAGGTAACTTGATATCATCCCATTATTCATGAGAACCTGCTGGACAAGCTAACGGTCATCTCTTGCGTTAGAAAGTCACTTCTGCCCTTCACCTGTCTGGCTTCCGGTTGTTTCCAGTGTCTCCATATTCTTGCGTATTGCGCTTAGAAATTTTGAACCTTGAAGCATCCTGATGCTCAGTGTAGCCTTCTGCCAGCAGAACCAGAATTAAACTGGGATTTAAGAATGCAAATTTACTTTAAAATATAGAGTGGTCTCAATTTTTTCCGCGGATGTATAGTGTGCGAGTGTGGATGCATTACATCCAGGGTCTTTCTGTGCTTTGTGACCTGTGGAACATAAGGTGTCCTTCTGGTTTGACTGAGAACATGTATGGCACCTCTTTTGACTTGTTCATTGGTGTACGGGAACATCTGGGAATCCAGGAACATCACGCTGCTCCTCACGGGCCTGTTGGTGGTCTACTGCTACATCCCTGTTTGCTGATGAAGCCTGTTCATGTTCAGCATCTGCTCACAGGATTTTTGAAGCATAATTTTGTTGTTCCTGTCTTTGGCTTCGTTGAAAACTCACATAAACTGTGCTGCTAATTCAATTTAGCACGTCTTGCCTACTTGACTCGCTTGTAATTGCGATTTTGTTTGGTCAAAGTTCTTTTTCATGTGGAGTTTCTGTTATTTGATGTGACGGGTTCTTGGCTAGGTAACCATTTACCATATACGTTTATTTCATTTAGCAGACATTGTTAGCGGGTATACAAATGAGGCAATTAGCACATTACAAATATATGGCTGTCAAAGAGTCCACTAGGCGTAAGTGAAGCTAGGCTGAGCTTCCAGCGAGCGCCTGGATATGTGTGTGAGCAGGACTGGAGAAGGAGCTGCACAGCATCTACCAATCTATGCAAGACCCTAATAAGACTAAGCTATTCAGATCAGCATGAAGTGCGACATTCAGGGAGCATGGAGCCGTCTCAGGCTAGCAGAGCAATTCCTGGAACTGATGGGTCGTGAGATCTTTCTTGAAGGTGGAGAAGGAATCTGATGACTGGCAAAGATTCGGCAGCTCAAACAAAATGCTAACTAACGGGGACTGATAAGATGAAAAAAAGGAAATAGAATTAAATTTCTTAATTGAACATGAAATGTTATACGTGTATATGCTGGTATATTCTTCATTCATTAGCAAATATTAGCATTTCTTCGCTCAGATAGTATGCCTCCCAGCCTAATATGTTTAATGCCTGACTGATGTGAAACATTTCTTTGATGTTTTCTTGTAAGGCCGCTAAAGACACTTGAAATATTAACACAAAATTCCACACACACAATGCTGCTGATGGAAATTTTACCTGAATTCCTTATCCAGGGAATTGCTAGGCACACTGCTGTTACATAAACACCGTGATTCGCTCTTTTTTCACATTTCATTAAATTTGAAACATGTCTCACTAGAGGTGTGTGTATGTAGACGTACGTGCATGAAGCGCTGAACTTATTAGAACACCTATTTTCTGTTTCATAATTATTTTACTCACGTCACCCCATCTCCAGGAGAACATTGATTACCGGACCAAGGATGGATGTAAACGAACCAATTTGCCACCTTGGATTAGGAGGTGCATTAATTAACAGTAATGAATTTGGCAGATGCTTTTACTGCGGAGACAGGCAGCCTGTAAGTCCCTTTTGCTCCATGTTGTACAGCTCAGATCAGCAGACACCCTCCCTCAATGCATACACTTTCAAAGCGATTCGTTCTGTCTCTTTTTTTCAATAATTCGGACTCACTGTGTGTAATATAAAAGCCAATTGATAAGGTGTATCGCTTCAGCTTTCTCTGCAATGATACACAGGCTTTTAAAAGTCATCTCACGTTAATGCAGACATGTCATAAACATAAACTTCTGCTTCTAACGGTAGCCATATTGGTGATGAAGTGAGCGATATACTACGATATACTCCAGCCCATTATGCATGTTGCTATGAGTTCAGCTCGTACTTTAGAATAAATTGCTTCTTTGGATACTAATTCTTAGCAACTAGAGGAGGTGGGACTAAGACATCTGATTGGTTTGTCCTACCTCCTCTAATTGCTTGGACCCACCTCCTCTACAATCTCTTTGGTTATCTCCCTGAACCAATCATTTTTTTTTCATTCTGTCTTCATAACACTTTTGTGTAAGTGAAATACCAATGAGCATATTGTTATGGCCCGGGCTGTATGATCAGAGTCCCATCTGTATCTGTTAGATAGGTCAGAAGGCTAATACCAGGAGAACTTGTATCTCAGATAAACTGCTGGATAGATGGAGAATATTCTAGCAAAATGAACCAGGAAAATCCATGCCCCTTGCCCCATTGTTCCAACACTGCTGTCCTGAACCAAGGGCAAAAGTCAAAGTTCAAAGTTCATAAATTCAGTATTGGCCCATCTTCTACATCACTACAGTAGGCTAAATTTAAAACATAAAAAGGAAAATGATTTCCTCTTGGGTAACCTCCGCTAGCAAAGTATAAAGGCAGTCTGCCCATTAACTTCCAACAAAAGTCTAAGCACATATTTGAAACACTGGCAAAACCAAGGGGAATTATTTTGCCAGCTTGGAACCGGTCCGTCCTTTATAAATTTGTTCAGTTGCAACCTCGGTGTTCAACAAGGAATCGCAGTTTATTCTGTTATGGGCTTCCGCTCCTTGCTGTTTCTGAGGGCAGGGGAAGGATGAGCTCTGAAGCAGATATGACAATTAAGAAGCCCTCCGGCCAATGAGAGAACAAAGGAAAAGTAGGAAAGGAGCCAGTCACCTAATTAACTCACAAGTATCGGTGTCTGAAAAGCTGCTGGGAAAGCTAGGGGTGAGACTGCACCACCTTTATGACTTTTATGGAAAAAATGGAATCAACCAATCAGCAAAAAACATTCTGGTCAGCTGATAGTCCCTTCCAATCAGACAAGGCCCCAAACTTCCAGTAATCACACTAGTGAAAAACAACCATAATAAAATCCCCGACTAATCGCACCTAATAAATTTCCGGCAAAATTATATGTGTTATAAAAACTGCTTTTGCAAATTTGTGTCTTTGTGTCTACCTTTGTGAAGCATTTTTATTTTATATTTCTAAGCCAGTTTAAAATACATTTGCTGTTAAAATTTAATTACACTAAACTCAGTTTAGAATAATGAAATTATTGTTTCGAAATTTTGACTGTTCAAATGCATGTGTTTGTTTGTTTTGTTTGTTTGTCTGTTTGTTTTCTGGGGGGTAGGGTTTTATGACATATTGGGAAAATATATACCTGTGATAATTTTTTCACATTTTTTCTGTTTATTAGTTACTATTGAAGCCTTACAAAAGTTTTCAGTTGCTGTTTATGAAATTATTTTATTTATTCCACATCAGGCTTTTTAGAAGGCAAATTACTTGTTTGCATTAAATTCATCATGTAATTTTCTCTTGGCGTTTTAGTTGCCATTGCAGAAGGTGCTCCTGTATGTCGTCATGGCAACCACATCAACTTTAGGCTGTTATGTGGTGTGTTGGAATTACGTGCTTAATGAGAGATTTTGAGGCTCTTATTGTTGCACAAGACGTATCCTCAGTAAAGAAAAGAAAAAAAAAACAACCCGACCACCTGAACAGTTTGAACTAGTTTTTATTTTTTATATCAGTTTATTTGTTTATATATTTTGTAATGTTTTAATGCATCATCTGTGCCTGGGGGATTAAAATTTAATCAACTAGGATCATGCAGTTTCAACAAGTTTACCAAAGTTTGCAGCTTTGGAAGTATATGGATGCCTGTAAGACTCTTCAGGGAGCTCCGCTCTATAGGTAGAATAATAACACATTTACTGCTGAGGTCTGTTTCCTCCCCTTTCATGTCGGCCCCCACCTTTCACTATGTGGCTAGGGGGTCCACAAGATGGCTCCAAGATGACTTCTATGGGTGGCTGGGCCACCAGGTGCTAACTGGTGAGCATCACCCCCAGGCCCAACTCCAGGGGCTGTTCCCAGTAAACCGATTCTGGGCAAGCAGCTCTGGTTTTCCTGGTTCCTTTCATGTGAGTCCTTGTTGGATCATGGTTTGTCTGATCTCACCCCACAGACAAGGGGGCTTATACCCCAACTGGCTGGAGAACATCTGGGGATATCCAAGAATGAGCTGGAACATTTGGCTAAGACGTGAAGCCTGGTCTACATATAGATAGATAGTGTGTGTGTGTGTGTGTGTGTGTGTGTGTGTACATTCATACACACACACACACACACATACACACAAAGTGAGTTTACCACCACTCATTTGCATGGGGCCCCTGTGGTTTTGGAGCCCCCCCTCTTTGGAGCCCCCCCTCTTGGGGCACAGATCAGAATCATCAAACTCACCCCTGCCTGTAGCTGAAGGCTTGAGAGCTAACCGTTATTTTACTTATATGTGAGATGGTCTGTGATCTGAGCGTACGATGTGCAGTGTTGGGTGTAACGCGTTACTAAGTAACGCGTTACTGTAATTAAATTACTTTTCCACTGAAAAAGTAAAGTAAC
>JAODJU010000038.1:13842497-13854392 GCA_026776725.1 Gnathonemus echidnorhynchus | reverse complement strand
CCCCCCCCCCCCCCCCCCCCCCCCGGTAGTTCAGCTTTCATTTGGGGATCTTTCAGAAGAGCACGCAGATAAACTCTCCAGTTTTAAGCATGCGAACACATTACGGGTCACCGCCATTCATCTGCACGGTGCCCACTTCCTCAACATGCTTGCTGATATTAGATACACGTATGTAGTGATTTATATATATATATACACACACACACACACACACACACACACACACACACAGTAAACACTATATTATATACACACTATATATAAACAGTAAAACACTGTGTGAATTTAGTGTGTTGATTTTCCAGGGCATAAATTAACCTGTGTGAGCGGTTGATACATTTTATGTCATTTTGTGGCAGGAAAGATTCAATTCTGTCTTATTTTTATTTATCACACGTATTTATTTCCGTGGCTGTTGAAGACGAACTGAAAGAGGCATCTATGTACAATTTCAAATAGAACAGTAAGCTAGAGAACTCGGTTGACTATTTTGCATAATACGCAAACACACGTTGACAGATATGAAATCAGTTTATCGGAATCGTACTTCCGAAAGCTTTACTATGTATCTGCCGCCTGATTTCTATCGGACCTGTAATATAGATTACTTTTATCAATGGGAATAAAGACCATTTTCCCCTACTTGCCCCCTCTGCCCGTGCTCAGTATAACTTCACCGCCCCCGGCCTCTTTCCCAAGGCTCCTGGATCTTCCTCATAGCAACACGGTGCGCTCATCTGCACCTTCTGTAAGCTATCAGCCGCAGGCCGGAATGCTGAGCGGTGGCATCCGCGTCGGGGCATCGGCAAAATTATACGGCCGTAAAGACTCATCCAGTTTCACGACGGCATGCGCTCTGCGCCAACAATAAAAATGTTAAACTCAATTTTATGGCTAATGTATAAAGGGCCCATTGTCTAACCACTATTACAAATCACGCTAAAATCAAATAAATATATGAACCAACATGAACAAAAGAAGAAATGGACAAATATCCCGATAAACAGAAAAATGAATAATATAATGTTTGCACTTGTCTCCCTCTGGCGGCGATGTGACGCGTTCGCACTTCGTGAAGAACCGCCACTTGGGTTGTTTGAAAATGACCGCGAATGGCTGGTGTAGTCTGCGGGGTTCTGCTTTTGTGTTACCACATACAGTAAAAAGCACAGTATACATTTTTGAGAATTTACGGGGTTCAGTTAAGTGAACGCCATATTATTGTAGACTTGTTTGCTTTTTTGTCTTTACTCACGTAAAATTACATGGCGTAAATTAAATACAGGTATTACAATATATCACAAGTGGGAAATACTTAAATTCGGAACCATAAAGAGAAAACCCAGCATTTTCTGTAATTAATCATTAATAGACATTTTGTTTAAAAATATAGCATTAAAGGGCCATATTAACAGATCTCTGTTGTTTGGGACGTTTCACATAGAATGGTGTTTCATACGAATCTGATTTGAAATTTGCTTTGCTAATTCAGGACGCATCATTTTATCTGTATGTTTGCTTGTTTCAGGGGTGAATTTAATTTAGCAGTTATTTTCTTGGGGTTTCTCAAACTGTTGTCCACTTGGGATCTGTTTATACCATTCATTGCACTTGCCCCTGTTAGTTCAGGTTTATGAGCGGAATGGGGATGTTTGAAACACCAAACTTTCACATTTACAATCCATAATACCGCACATGCAGCTCATCGGCCCATTCAGCTGGCCTCAGCAGAGTCCAACAGCAGCATGGCAACCTGCACCAGCCAGTCATCGTCTGACATGCTGGGCTGTTGCGTACTGATTGGACAGCCATGCCTGATGTCAAACAATGCAGGGCTTAGGTGATAAGCTGAAGGAAGCCAGAGGGGGAGGGACTTTGCCACTGAGAAAAGGTAAGAGCAAGAAGCAGAATTGTGGGAAGGGGGGGGGGGGTGCGGTGGAAGAGGAACGTGCAGCATGTGCCGACAGGGGGAAGGGCTGGGGGAAGATGAGACGGCTGTAGGTGGGGAGATAAATGGGCAAGGTACTTCAGGGGTGGGGGTGGGTGGAAACAGAACAAGAGAGGAAAAACGTGGGGAAATATGTCCAAGCAATCTTGCCTTATCTGTTTAGCACTTTGTTCTCTCTCTCTTTCTCCCCACTAGACATGCAGTGAACGTCACCTCAGCCTGTGGCTTCTGTGGTACAGTAAGGTGACAACTGGAAGAAATGCCAAACTTGCTTGTGCCCCCACACCCCACCCCCCAACTTGGTTACAAAGGTTTGGTTTCTGTTAAGCCCTCCTGGGCGCAACACTCCAACACTCTTATCAGTTTGTGTAAACATGACTCAGGCTATTGTAGGAAGTTCTCCAGAAACAGGGAGATGCTGTTGGGCTGCAGCCCACCGGAAACCTGATTGCCGCTCCATAGGCTCAGAGATCTCTGCAGCAGTAACAAACTGAACGTGACCCAGTGCATAGCCATGAGGAACCCCTCCACAAGTGGCTGGGAAGGACCCCCAGTATGAGAACGAATCAAAGGCAGCATCGGCAAAGTAAATATTAAGTGGTCTGACAATGACAGTGTCATATGTGCCACGTAACCCAAACCACACGAGTCATCTGGGGTGGAAAGCAGCTGTCAGATGATATGATACAGGAAGACACATCAGGGTCACCGTCACAAGAGAGGCCAAAGAGTGGATGTAGCCAAACCAGACGAATCACCACACACATCCTATCGCAGTACTGACCATTTTAATCAGACATTGTTTTTGGTACAAAATTGTAATATGTAATATATCAGCTTGTGGCCATGCACGGCCCACTGTGACACACAGTGATGCATTTCCATAGACAGTTACACACTCGCACACCCTTATGGAGCACGAGCCCCTGCTTGGCACACTGGTTAGTCTGGGAATGCCACATGACCCAGACCCTGCATGTCACCGCATGTAGAGCACACGCATGCAGCTTTAGTGTGACACACTTCTGCTTGATGATACACGTTAAGCTGTGTGAAGGACACACTGTCCCATGTCCAGGTGGCCCTGAGCACCTCCCACCTGTGTAGTGCTGCCCAGTTTCATAGTGTTACTGGGATTCATCATCATCCCCACCCTCAACCTGGGCTCAGGCAGCCCCCAGGCACCAGCCCCAGCCCCCTTCACCTACTTTAAAATTTGTACATATTGAAATATAAACACAGAACATCATAAAATATGCAAGATAAAAAAACACAGCAATGAATTGGAATGTTTCACAATCCAGCCCCCCCCCCCCAGACCTCTTCCGCTGGAACACATCCTCTCCCTCTATCTCCTCCATCTCTCCCAAAATCTGTCCATTCTTCAGATCTTCTCCCATTCACGGCCGCATGAGACACTGAGCTCAGTTTTGAAGGGGGGGGGGGTGTCAGTCACCAAGGCAGAGTGGCTGTGGTGATTTGCAGAAGGTGCGGGACAGTTAAAGCAGGGTACAGGGGCAGCTTGCAGGTCGCCGTTTGTCAGGGTTGTGGAAGGGAAGGGGTGGATTTTCAGTCTCCTGGAACTTTCTGTTTGGGGGGTGAGAGAGGGAGAGAGAGAGCGAGAGCAAGAGGTGAGCATGATGTCCACCCTGATGCAATGGGCCAGCAAGACAAGACCTCAGTGACAGAGAGAACAAGAAGCTGGACCCTTACGTCACTCCAAGGATCCCTGTAATGAACAGGACACACAAAATGGCCGAATGCTACAGTGAGCACATAGCTTTCATGTCAAAGTTATTCCCTGGAATAATACCACTGCCGGCATGAACTCCCTTGGTCTTTATGTTGGCAGTGGAGCTTCTGTCAGTTAAAGTAACACCACCATCCACAGTGAGGACAAGCTACCCCCCTGCCAAACAAGCCCCCATAAAGAACAAGCAAACTGCAACGTAGCATCACCTTATCGCTCGAACAACCTCGAAGAAGGCTTCATCCACATTGAGGCGGCTCTTGGCTGACGACTCCATGTAATGGATCCTGTTCTCTCTGGCAAAGGCCTGGGCTTCTTCTTTAGGAATCTGCGCACAGGAGATCACAAAGCGACTGCAGTGACTGTGCAGCATGCATGCAGGAAGTGGGCCTTGCACACAGAGGAAGTGGGCCTCTCACACACATGCACACACATACAATCCAATTTCCTGTCACCCCAGTTTGGCCAATAGCATCATGATGTCACGCTCATAACAATACGCCTTGGTGGCTCCGTTCAACTTCTACTCAACACATTATGTTACTAGACAGTTCATAGCCTGAAACCCGCACACCGACATCCACCCAGCCTGCGAGCGGCCGAAATCATGCAGCCAACGTGGAGCCAATCTGCTGCACCCACCCCCCGACATACCGTTCTCTGGGAATCGAGATCTGCTTTGTTCCCAACCAGGACCATGGGGAAGTCATCGCGGTCCTTCACCCTCAAGATCTGCGTGTGGAACTTGTGGATCTCATTATAACTGGGGACGAGAACAGAAGACATGAGCGGCTGCTTTTTGAGGAGAGAAGGCCGACACACTGTGAGCATGCGGGGGCCCTAGCAGCTGGAACAGGTGGGGGCGAGTTTCAGGTGGAAGTATGAACCCCCCCCCCCCATCTGAAACTCCCTGTCCAAGCACCTTCGGGTAGCCCCCGCTCTCTCCATGTCCAATGACTGTCCAAAGATCTGTTTAGAACTGGTTTTAAGTTCTAATAAGATAAATTCCAGTGCTTATTCCTGATTTGTATGCATTTCAGCTAATTGTTTCCATTTTTATTCCCTCTGCCTAACTTTTACTACCTTCCTCTTTTATCTTTTCAGACCTGAAAAAAAAATACAAAATGTCATTATTATTGTTATTAGCGAATATTGATTTATGCCGGAGTCCCCCAAAAATATCCCTGCACTGCAAGATGATAACAAGTATAAAATATTAAATTTACAGAAAAGTGGACACTGTAGAGAGACCAGGGATGTTGTTAGGGCCTATTTTAGCCCCCTCCAAATAAACGTGTATTTATTGGCTTAAGTCATGACTGGCTTTTTATAATATATATGTTTGCCATCATCCCCCTTCCCAGTAAAGACTCAGCCCCCCTGTCCATTTATTTCTAACTACAGCCCGAGGAGAGACACCTTGATTTCTAAGAGCAGTGCTTCCATTGGTATGGAAGAGCACAGTTGAAGGTCCTGAGAGTCTCTTCTGGACAAGTCATCATCTGAAAAGGCACCGGGATGGACTGGACCGATATTGAGGTAGCAGGATCTCCCAGCCTTCAGCACTGCCTCTGTTCTCATCCAACCCAGAAAGAGAGAGAGAGAAAGAGAGGTTCAGGTTCTTGCTATATTAAAAAGTGCCAACGCCAAGACACAGAGGTGAGGAGTTTCAGGACAAGCCCTCGTCCGGCCCGGAGAGTAATGCAGACTGAATTGAATATCGATCCACGTCACGGCGCCGCCAGGAAGTCGGGGAGGTGGGGGGTGGGGGGTGCAGCCTGTGTTCTGTGTTTTTCCCACAGGTTTCTTGCGGCGGGGCCAAACACGCCCAAACGCTGAAGGTGTCAGCTAGCCGTGAACCAAGCTCTCCTGGGCAGAATCCACTTATTCCATGTTTGCTTCCTGCTCGACCAGAGGGGTGGAAGATGTGGAACATCGCCCGGAGGCAGGACGGATTTCTGAGGTCGTTCTCGTCGGCTGCAGTGACGCAGAACCGAGCTCCTAATTCTGGAACTGGGATCCGAATGACACTTCTGATTATTATTTTAATCGAGAGATTTTTTTTCTCTGTCTCCTTTCATCCCATGGGTGTTCATAATGTGCCGAGATCACATCCGATAAGCAGATGGTCACTTTTCTAGAGTGCCAAAGATTAAAAAAAAGGCCAGACTAAATGTTTAATTCCTATTCTTTCTATTAATAAAATATGTCCTATCCTCTGTTTGAAGCAAAGCGTTTCAATATTTTCCCAGAATGCACCACTCTTGCCCTTTTGAAATGCCCCCCCATATTCAAAGTCAGAGTGTTGTTGTGTTAATCCTATGGACCACTGAGTGCTGAAGTGAAAATAAATAAGCATTATGAAAGGGCCACAGCAATATGCTCGTCATTGTCCCGTATGGTTAAACGCCGCAATGACACGCGCGCTAGCAGATCACCATCTGCCGGGTGAGTGTAGTGAAACTACCATCTTTTTTTATTTTCTAAAATATGTTCAAACTTTGTGCACTGAGTCTATTGGCTACTTTCAGAGTACCGGCACCAAGAAACACTTTCCGTCACTTTCAGTTCCCCTTCGATAGCTCAGTCGGTAGTGAGGAGGACTGTAGATGCATGAAAATGGACTCCCTTAGGTTGCTAGTTTGATTCCAGTTTGGAAGAGCACATGTCTTGGTGGGCGGTGTGTGGTTCAGTTGCATAGGACACCGTCTCTGCGTTCAGAAGGTTGTTCATTCAGATCCCATGGTCGGCAGAGGGATTTCACTGTTGGGCCTCTGAGCAAGGCCCTTAACCCTCCATCTTCTCACCTTCTCACCAATATCGCCCAGTGAACCTCAAAAGCCTGCAACTTTCACATGCGTCTGCCCATGCACATGTCCCCCCTCCTTCCCCAGGGCAGGTAAAAGCCCCAAAAAGATGCCCCAAAACCTTAGACAGCACTGTACAGGGCCGTTCAATCCTACGGGCACCAACCTAACAAACTACAGGCACCACTAACTCCCACCAACACCACTCACCACCATCCAAGACAAAGTTGAGTAGAATAAAATATATTCAGACATTGAAGTAAACAGCTGTTTCCCCCATTTGGAAGGCAGAACAGAGACAAACAAAATCTGTTTTTATACCTTTAACCACATAAGAGTTTGATTTCATCCCCTGGAGATGCTTTATCTTAAATATTCCCAGTGCATGGTATTCGTTTACTAGACAGTTTCGTTGTTTAGTGGACACTTTAATAATCCAAAGACATTTAAATGTTTTAAAGTTGGTCAATTTGCATAACCGGATATCGGTCCCAAAATAATTCAGTTTAAGTGGCTCGCTCAAGGGTACAAACAGCTGAAGAGCATTTTTTTTATCCTCCCTAAGTCCAGATCCTTAATCACGGTGATTCCTCCTCCACACTCTGCCCCTCCTACGCTTTTTAAAAATGCTGCTTAATCGAATTTCCCTTTCCAAATATCCGGCTTAATGTTGTTACCGTCCACTCGTCCTCCGTAACACACCTTATGGATTTCATCCATAACGCAAGCCCCCATCAGTCAAGTTTTATTTAATATAGCGCGTCTGTAACTCCAAATTTGCCACAAAGTGATTTTTTACTGTGATCTCCTGTCATATTTTCCGACTGAATTAAAAAAAGAAAACACACACTAAATCAGCAGCGTAGGGAAAACTGAAAATGATTCCCTGAACCCTTCAAAGAAAGGCAACCAAGCAGAAATGAACTGTCCAGGAAGTAAAATTAACAAATGAAGTTCCATATAATATTTGAAAATGTTCAGATGACGGAACTCAGCGGCTGAGGTGGGAGATTCTGGTCCAGTGATCCAGAGGGCCAAGCGTGGGCCGGTGCAGACAGTCAGGTCGGTATCCTGACCCATGCCAATGCGTGGACCCGTCCTCCAGACCCCGCTGAAGGCCGGCTGATGTTCTGTTAGCTCAGGGGCAGATGGCGCCGCGCGGGAGGTGGAAGGGAAAGCCGAACTAGCAGCTAACTAGCCTGCTGATAAATAGTTGGGTTGCTATGCAGAAGATGACTAGATACCGCAAAGAACAGCTGCAGTGAACTGAACGGTGGTGACATGATACAAAGAAGAGGCAGGCAATCATAGAAAACAGGCAATGCTAAAATGTAGTGGCTAACGGGCTAATCACGTGACCGATTAGAGTAACAGGATTGGCTGATTTGCTCACCAAGATCTGTGAGGTCTGATCCTGCCTTCAGTGAGGACTTTTGGTTCATCTATGACAGTGCACTGGTTTTTACTTTGTGCTTAAATATGAAGAACACTTTTAAACAGGTGGAGAAGGATATCTATGGAGACATTCTTAATTTTTGGTACAGCAAAATACCGGCCATTTATCTTTGAAATCAAGAAGTAGTATTTTGAACACTTCCCTAAATTTCATGGATGGGCACCTTGAGGAGGTGAGCACAGTGCCTAATGCTGTAATGTTCTACTTCCAGTAAATACTCTTGCATCTGGACCCTGCACCACTTCAAGACACTTGAGGTAATGACTGCATGGGACAGGATTGCTGCACCATTAATGGACAGCTTTTTTTCTGACCTGACCTATGTTCCTCAGGTGAAAGAAAGGGTCTTTAGATGTATTAATAAGTTTAACAATTAATAAGAATCATCAGCTAGGTCTTCATCAGCTGTAACAGCATAAGCTATAAGACCTAAGCCAGGAAAGCAACAATATTTGCATTTCTCTCCAGAGGGTTGTGTTAATATATGGTTTCAAAGGTCTGTTACCACAGTCTGTTTCCACTCTCATAGGTATCCTTAGACAATAATGATATAAACCAATGAAAATGACTGCTTTCAAGGAAAGCAAGGAGGTAGGGCTTTAGGACCTGGGGGCAGTATGCCAATTATATCTGTCCTTAATGAAAACATGTGACTCTTACCTGTAAGGAGGAAAGGACCTCATTCTCTGCGGCCATGAAGGGGCAACTGCTATTCCAAGGACATTATGTGAAAGAATTCGGTTTAAACTCTTAAATCGTAGAGTTCATCGCTCATGGGAACCAGGTTTCCTACCTTAGTGGGAAGGGGGTTTTTTGTCTTGGAGTGGAGGGGGGGGTTGATTCTCGCAGGAGAACAGGTCTGAGATTGTCTCCTTCACAGCTGGCAGCGAGACACCTCCAGCTCTGAGTGTAGCCCCTATTTTGATTATTATTGTGGGTGTGTTTTCATTTCATGGTCCTTCTTTATATTTACTTGTTTGGGTGTCATTTTTACATCTGGGCATCTGTGGTGATCTGTGAGTCTAACAGACTCTTAATGTGTGTAGCCTGTAGTGCAGGGGTCTCAAACTCCAGTCCTGGGGGGCCAGAGCCCTACACAGTTTTTGGTTCACCCTCATTTAACACACCTGATTCAATTCCTTGTGCTAATTACCACACAGATCTTGAGCTGAATCATTTGTGGTGGAAGGGGGAAAGAACTGAGCTACACAGGGCTCCGGCCCCCCAGGACTGGAGTTTGAGACCCCTGCTGTAGCACCTTATTTGATATCTTTATTTGGTCCAGCTTATTACATCTGCCCCTAAAAATACAAATATACATACCGCCCCCCTTCCCTTTATTGTCAACTGCTCAATGCATATCTGAGCTCTCTGATTAGTTTGCATTATATCCAGATTATAAAGGAGAAGTACAGTATGCCCTGAGTCTTCGAGTTAGTTGGAACAGGTACATATGATTCTTATTTAACATCAGTTAGTCAAATGTTTCTCTTAGTTCAGTGACCCCTTCACATCTGTGCATTTGTGGTTTCTGTTATTCGCATGTTGGCTGGGAACAGGAATATATTTGCAGCTCTCTGAAAGATTGCAGAAATTCACAGATGATGCGTAAGTCAAAAGCAATATTGAAAATGATTTGGATCACATAAAATCATATAATGATAAGTATTAGTAATACATAATATTTGTTAGTGTAAGTGCGTACTATACCTTTAATATTTTAATATCTTTAATAGTCTTGGCTTGAGTGCACCACACACACCATGCATCTTTTACTGCCAGTGGCAGAGCGACGGGCTGCTGGAGTGGATTCACCTCACCCTAGCTGGTGATCCTCGTCGGCTACCCCCAGCTGCACCCCCCCGCTGCCCTTATGTTTGGCAGTTAGCTGTGGATCCCAGTGGGGTTGGTGTTCAGCTCGCCCCCTGGGGCCGGAGCTGTGGGCGACACCAGGACTGGTGCATCTGAGCCAGTTCAGGAAATGTCTGTGTTCTGTACATGAGCTGGCAAGGCAATAGCAGAGAGAGGTTGCATCCAGGAAAGAGAAGGTTGTTAATGTGCCCTGTTGGGGGCAGGTCAGTAATGCATGAACATTACGCATCATCTCAAGTAGGGGCCTGATTACGAGTGTGTTAAGAGACGTGGACAGGCATCCAGATGGCAATAACGTAGTTAGAATATCCTGGAAAAATCCAGAAACTTCCGGAAGCAAATTAGTGATTCTTCAGCTGTTATTTAATGTTCTCCTTTCGTAGGGATCGGACAAGGACGGGGACAAAGGATAAATAAAGAGGATGGAAAAAAATATGTGAAAAGAGGGCGTGCAAAGTAAGAACTGCCATTTCAGAGATGGAGGAGAGGAGAAAGCTACAGAGTACTGCTCTGCTGTCTCGCTGGTCTGCAGTGAGAGGTAGGGGGGGTTACTGCCGCACTGCACTGTCAGAACAAACGGTGTAGCCATACACTGTACGTGGACGCAGAAACAAGGTACAGGGGGTGTGAATCGACATTAAAAAATGGCAGTCATCCCGCCTAGCCTTTCCTGTAGGGACACTGATCTCCCAGATAAACATCTACCATGAGTTTTCCCGTGACGAGCTCCAAATCCTTCATTATCTCTAGCGAATGATCTGAGCTTCTGACTCGCGTTGCTGGGTCACTCGGTATAACAAAGAAAATGCCTCAAAACACCGTGGATGTGGAGAGGCAGCGTAGCCCACAGAGAGGCAGCGTAGACCACAGACACATCAGAGACCTGCCAGTTACTGTGAAAATCCTAGCAACGTAGCCCAGGTTTTTATCTCCGAGATTCTGATATTCATTCTGCCGTCAGACAGATTCATAATGTCCTATCTTTTGTATTTACGGCTTTCTTTTTCGGGGGTGTTACAGTATTAATTCCAGAGCTTAGAGTGGTGAAGTAAAAAAACATCAAGCAGCCTTCCGGTCTCTGCTGATGTTGCTTTTGATGACACATTGTTCAGTGGAAAGGCCTTCAAAGGAATGATATTATATGTGTAAGCTTTGTGACAGTTGGGGAGGTTATCGCAGGCCCATAGTGAAATACCTCTTCCCGATTTCAGTGATTTGCAGTCAGTCGCAGTCCCTTTGTGGTTCGATGTAATATGTTTTCGGAGGAGTGTGGAAAGATCGATTCTGTAAGTTAAGATCTAGGCTGTAATTATGATAATGAGCAGGCCCTATTAGAACGGCAGCAGCAAAAACAAAATGAAGGTTATCGCCCGCATTTACATGTGAATGCCGAAATCTCATGAAATTATAATCCTGTTGGCTTAATGCGACGGCACGTCATCTGTAAACCAGATTTGAGTCTGGAAGCGGATAAAGCGTAACAAGCATGCAGCAGTGAGAGGCAGAGCTTTTAATGCTGCCGGTTTTGCATAATGGAAGACGGGCACTTCAAAACATCCAAAAACATTTCTATGAACGAATCCCAGAATCATAAATTCCATCAACACCAAACCCATGGCCAAAAAATGAGTATTCTGATCCACAGAGTAACCTTGCAGAGAAACCTATATTGTAATAATGAGACTTTTATTGATCCCCATGGGGAAATTCTCTTCTCTCCTACTCCATCTGCTCTCTTTGACACACAGGCACATATGTAGGTGAGAGCAAGCTTGGCAGCGAAGGGTTAACGCCTACACAGCTGGGGGTTAAGGGCCTTGCTGAAGGACCCACTGACATGTGATCATTTTGTCCATCCCAGGCTTGAAGCAGCAACCTTCCAGTCACAGGTACAGAGGTTCATCCTGCTCGTTGCAAGCTCACATGGTAAAGCTGGGCACCCTAAACTCCCTAAATCAGGGGGGGGTCAATCTTACCCGCAAAGGGTATGCAGGTTTTTGGGATAACCTGTAGGTCAGCTGTTCAAACCCAGGTGTGAGGACTCTTCAGCCAATCAGTCCTC
>JAODJU010000038.1:13829812-13842397 GCA_026776725.1 Gnathonemus echidnorhynchus | reverse complement strand
AGTCCTCTAATTAGTAATCTAATTAGGGAGTTGCAGCGAAAACCTGCATACACACTGGCCCTTTGCGGATAAGATTGACCACCCCTGCCCTAAATGTACGTCTTAGTCAGTATTTAGTGAATTCACAAAAACCACTTAGGTCCAACTGACATTATATGGAATAATCCATTTTGCGTCGTATATTTGTATCTTGAAGTGTCTGCAGAACAAGTTCTGGATATTGCTTAAGCCCTTGTAGCAGCTAACGTGATGCAGTGGTTTAAAATGGCTAGCTTTACATTCTCATCGAGCGATCTGTCTCTGTGTATTTAAGATTAAGTCTGTTTCAGTGAGGCTAGCAGGCAGTGAGTCTACATTTCCTTGTCTCTGAACCCATGGGATAGAATTATTTAGAATATTTCTCACATTTATAGATAAAAGAGACACAGCACAGCACAAAGGATGGGATTGTCTTTTCTCAATAGGCCATTGTTATTAATATGCATTGGTCTCCTCACGCTGTAGGATTTTACATGCCACTGTTGCAGACCTGCCCTGCCCCGGACCGCTCTGCTTTCTCCTCTGTTTGAAGGGTGGCTAAAAAAAGGTTCAGCTGAGATAGAGGTAGTGTGTGGCTTAATGTGCTAAGCTGCTTTGTCTGGTGTCAGAAGGTTGTTGGTTCAAGCCCTGGCAGAATTGTCACATGCCTGTTGTAAACATCTGCAACCTCTACCCAATGGAACAGAAGTGTGAAACAGCTGATTGATTGTAGCATGTACTCCAAATACAAGGCCCTTAACCCCCAACTCTGGGGTACTGTGTGCTTGTTGACCCTGTAAGCTTGCTCTGACCAGTCTGTGTGTTGAAGCAGAGGAAAGTCTCCCCACTAGGGCAGCAAAACATTCAATAAAAGAAATACCATCACAGATATGGTGTAATGTCCACTGGTACTGTTTCATTTCTATACATTTAACATCAATTTTCCAACTGCTCATTGGGTATGGGCCCTTTGGGGGCTTAGAACCTATCACAGGTAGAATGGACAGAAGGCCGGTGTAGGTCTTGGATGAGATGCTAATCCATCACAGAGGGGTAGGAAACCCAGGTGACAGGGGAGAACATGCCAACTCCACACACAGACACAGAGGCAGGGATCTAATCCTCGTCTGGATGCTTACGTTTGTGTGGCAGATTCCATTGCAATCCAGATTGTCTTTGATTCTTCAACAAACACAGGGAGTTGAAATCTCGGCGATTCCTGACAGTAAGAGTAACTGAGCCGAAGCCCGACGTCGCCGACAAAATTTGCTGCTGCAAGTACAATTTTAGCTGGTGACAGTGAAGCGAAAAACCGGAACAAAAATCTAATGGGTTTCTACAGGAAATGACATCACAAGCTCAACAGCCTATTGCAAACATCTGCAACTTCTATCAAATGCAACCCAATAGAACATAAGCGTGAAACAGCTCTGTCGGAGTGTGTAATTGACTGATTGTAGTGTGTACTACAGATACTTCATGTACCCTTGAGTATTTTTGCCATTTCCATGTACAATGGAAGGGGCCTGGTCAAGCAATCAGAAAGTACTTTATTTTATTGCATGTAGTTCAGCTACTAATTTTCACTGCTGATGTGTTTTTGAGTTTTCTAAACGAACCCCAGTGTTCAGGCTGAATGTGGACACCTGCTAGGCTCTGCCAAGGGAATGACTATACTAAAGACAGTCATTACAACCCGTTTGGTTTGTCATAAGCAATAACAGTGGGATCCTGTCTTGTTCACTCTTTGAGGAGTGTCACATGCATCCCACATTGTGTGGTGAATGTTCTTCCTTCACAAACCCTGCCACTTAGACACCAGTGACTCATGGGAACTCAACCTGGTGAGATTTAGAGCATCATTAATTGCTCGAAGAAGGTTTGGGTCGAGAACTTTTTTCAGAGGTTCAACCACTGATTCCAGCTACTTCTATTCCCTGACTTTTCGTTATCGTTAATTTGTTTGTTTTTTGGACACTTTTTCAGAATGGGCTGACACAGCTAATGGGCTTAACTGTTTGACAAGCCTTGGCGTTTACTGAAGCAATTCCTTCAGAAATCACATCTCCACGTTACAAAGAATTCGCGGCGCTGCGGCGAGCACAATAACAGATCACATGATGCTGCCGCATTTCTCCGCCCTGGCTGCCAGTTAGGTCTAAGGAATGATTTCAAAATCCCGCTGCTTTCACCTGTGTGTGGGCAAACATAACAGAACTACTGACTGTTTGCCAGCCAAACTGCACTCTATGCTCTGAATTCTCCCATCATTAAACTCAGGGTGTCTTGTATTGCCAAAAATAAATACAACTACTGCTGCCAGTAGAGCTTTCTGCTCCTTGGACCCCACACTGGGGCATAGCTTACCTGGAGACCCATCTTTTGCCTTAGCAGACAATAGACAAAGCTTCTGGTGCCACTTTGCATGTCACGTCCTGTCTTGATGCTATTTACATAACTCATTGTATCATCATTGTATTAATTCCTTGGCATTTCCTGTACCATCCTCTGTTTTACACCAGCCGTTCTTGTACTGTACCTTGGGTCTACAGCTCTCAGCCTCCGAAACCTTAAAATAAACCCTTTGTCTCCACCACGACATTTGCTTACCCCAGGATGATGGCCAGACGTAGCTAGGAAAGCCAACAAACAGCTTCAGCAGATCACATCCGACTGATATTTGGACATCTAATTTACCTTGTGCTGTTACCATTCCCAGGAGGAATGGGCAGCCAGTTGACCTTGAGCCCCCAGAGGTTTCTCTTTTACCCTACTTGTCCATCCAAATTTGCTTTTCTTCTACTCCTCCTTTGTCTTCTGGATTTTGCTGCTTGCACAGTGTCCTGTGTCTGTTCATATACATATATGTAAAACCACCTGATAGGAGATTAAATTAATTGAATATGTGCCTTTCCACTGGAGGGCAGCACAATCAGCTTCTCTTTCATGGACACAATAAGAAAAACCAAAATTCAGCACATATACTATTGAAGCCTCTGTTGACTTTTTGAGTACTGCTACCTCACACCGCCAGAGTGGGGACTGTGAATCTGACACCGGTTCTGCGCGTGTGTGGAGCTGCATGTTCTCTCCATGATGTGTGGGTTTCCTCTGGGGACTCAGACTTCCTCTTGAATTTCAAATACTTGCAGATAGTTGGTTTCTCCAAATGGTACTTGGTGTGTGACTGTATAAGAGCCTGCCCAGCAATGGGTCTCATCCGGGCTGTACCCAGCCTTGTGCCTGAATCTGGGGTACAGCCTGGGGTAGATAGACAGGTCCTTGCCCGCAGTTTGACTTTGGCTGTTCTTAATGGTGGATGGAGTGGTTTCACACTAATCTGCTTGAGCAGTTTTTTTAACAACAGGCAGGCTCTGGAAATTAAACTCTTCCCAAGCTTTCTTCTGGGGTGACTGAGCAGAATCCTGCACACCGTTCACAAAACTGCAGCTCTATAATGCTTCAGAAGGAAACGATTCCTTCTTCAACACCCGCTGCAGCCATTTTACCTGGTCAGCCATCTTGTCTTTTCATATTGCCATACATAACTTCTGCTAAACACTTCCTCCAGCAGTCTAAACCCAAATATCAGTTATCTCTCCACCCTGGCAAACCCCTTCATTCACAAGTCTTGTCACACCTTTTTCGTTACACACAGACTTGTGCTCATTTGACTCAGGTCATTCCGATTTGCTGCCTGGATCTCTCTACTTACCATCACTAATACATCACAACCAGCAGCTGTCATTTGCCGGCGAGATCATGTCAATCAGCTACATGCGCCTGAGAACATTCTCCTTTTGAAGTTACCCAGCCTCAGTTCTCTGGCTGCCCGTTATGACGATATTGATTTGAGTACCCCAAAGCCAGGTTTGCTGCAGAATCATAATGTTTAAATATAACCCTTCTTTTTTTCATTTTGCGAATCTGAAAACAGAATAAGCCTGGATTTGAAAGCAGGGTCGCCAACTCACACATCTGCCGCGACAGTCGCGCTTTCAGACTCTCACGCTCACGCAAGAAATCGTTCGGCAAATGTACGTTATTCTATTATGAAATTAAAATTAGCTACATCAAATGCATTGGGGTAGTTTGCAAACACTGCAAACTATTTACAAAGTAATTAAACTGTTACGTGCATGTAAATGCATGTGCATGTGTGTGCAGACTTGTCTCGAATTGAAAATCTCTTGCCAGCAAGCTGATCAAAGTTGGCATTCCTGTGATGGTCTGAATTACCTTCAGCCTATCTGACTTTGCCAGACTTTACCATTGGGCCTTTGAATAAAACCCTTAATTCCAGGGGATCCGGGGACTGGCTGACCCCGCCTTCCCAGTTGTACATTTCTTGGGATAAAAGCGTTCGTTAAATAATTCCATCCATCCATCCATCCATTTTCCAAGCCGCTTATCCTACTGGGTCGCGGGGCGTTAAATAATTGAAATGTAAATGTTTTGCATGAGACTAATCATGGAGGTGCACGCTTCTGTGAGACAGCATATAGAGGGGGACACAGAATGAAGGAGAACCTGGAGGGAGAGGAGACCTTCGTTACCAGCCCAAGGTCAGAAGTGCTCCTGTGTGCATCACTCACATGAGCTGATTATGAGGATCTCAAAGGCACCTACCTGGCAGGTGACCCTCGTGGATGCTGATGAGTGAATTGCATGTGTATCCTTCTAGGGGATGTTCTGCCTCCATTCCGACCTCAAATGTTTGCTGCCTATATATCCCAGTTGTTTCCCCAGATTCATATTCATAAGCATAACCTGACTGGTGAAATATGCAAGGTCAAATCACAGAGTAAATGTTTTTTTTCCTTTTCACCTTATTAAAATAACTTAATTGTGTCATTGCTTTTTTTGTATTATTTGCTTAAAATTGTGGCAGGTTGCAGAGCCTGATACTCAAGGGCAAGGACGGACAGCAAGGGTGAACTGTCAGGGAGTGACAGAAAAACACGGAATGGGGTTAAGGACCTTCTACCAAGAACAAATGCAGTGCAAAGATTTAATGAAAAACTGAATTTCAAAGAAACATGTCATCACCTCCTCTTTCCAGCCCCGATGTCACAATATCTCTCCCAGAGTATGCATCATTTGCACGAGAATGTGTTTTCCCAGGTATCCCATAATGCTCTTCTTTCGTAACACACACACACACAGAGGTGAGATTGAAACCTGGGGCCTGAGCACCACGTCAGCCATCCATCCAGCCCCCAGAGCATCTGTCAGGGGGGGTTAAGTGTCTTGCTCAAGAGCCTAGTGGAAATGTGGCTACTCTTCCAAACACGGCATTCAAACTAGCAACCTTCTGTTCGCAAGCAGAGAAGCTGCAGAGCTGCACACTGCCCATAAAAACATATTCCAAGTGGTTAATTTTGTTAATTGTGAGGTGAACCATGATTGTCACTTATAGATCTGAGGCATTAAACCGATACAATGTGATGTATACAATGTACCACATACTAAAATTCAGATTAAGACAATCTTTTATCTACATGTGTTTTTGGCAAAAAAAAAACAAACAAAAAAAACCTTTACATTATATTGGATATGATGAGATACGAGCTTAAAATATTTCATCTTTAAATGTGGAGAGCACAGGTAGCAAGAATGAAAGTACATAGAAATACGTGAAAAATATTAAGCGCATATGTCATGTTTAGATCATTAAACAACTGTACGATCGTCAGAGATTATGTAGTGATTCTGTACTAGTGCTATCTACCCGTAAGTCATATTAAGATATTTTGTGGTGATTTTTTTACTAGAATTTTCCATCCATGAGTCATACGTAGTACATTAAACATGGGTGATACCTTTCCTCATTTTCTACACTCCATCAGCACATTTTTCCAGAGAAATCCAACGGCTGCAATAAAGTGGCAGGTCCCTGATTAATGTATGACACAGAGTATGGAGGAGAGCTCTGTCGCCTCTATTCGAAGGGTGAGAATGCACCTGGAAACAGGAACGGACCTGGCCGTGTGTGTGATTCCCACGAGGGCCATTTAGGCAAACTTAATGTCATGAAAAACTAAAAAATAATGTATACACAGTGATCAAAACAACTGCACATGTGACCAAAAGCCAGCCAATAGAAATATCAGGATTGTTAGCACTACTATAACTACTAATACATATTCATGCTGCTATGGGGCATTGAAGCCAACTTATGAGGAACTAAAATGAATGTCCACAGAGTGATTTAAAAATGGTCATGTGACCAAAATTAGCCAAAAGAAATCCCAGCACTGCTAATGCTATTATAAGCGCTAACATAGTATAATAATACTACTGATGCAGTTCTCTTCAGTGAATATCCCATGGTTAAAAGGTATATAAGAATAACTTATTCATTGTACTTTGAAAATATTTACATGCAGCTTAGCTGTACTCTGCTTGAGCATTAATCATTTTCCAGAGACAGAGGACCCACAAACCGCAGGGCCTCACAAATGTTTTTTGGACGTATCTCCTGACCTTGCCAAGCATTGAGATGGACTCCATGACATGCCCTGCCATTACACGCAAGGTCACCACCCCATGCAGGGTAGAGTGAGCAGTACAGCCGCAATGAAATGTACACAGGTGGCCTATTTGCGAGGGCGACATCACTCACGCGCCTTGGTGCAGGCAGGCCCGGTCGCTGACAACGTGGGAGGAAGCGGCTGTATCACTGCGCTATCGCTGCCATTAGCCTGCAGTTCACTTTGTTATCAAGATAATTAATGTGCTTGTCACCTTTTTACACAGAATGGGATATTTATGGCATACAATGTTGATTTATGACTATTTGTGGGAATGATATCGATAAGGAGCACTTAAAAAGATATCAGTTAGATAATAAGTAGTAGCCCTAATTTTCTGTTAATAACTGGCACCTAATAACCGGAAGTTAAAAGAACGCGATTACAGGCGTCGAAAGTGTGACCCAGATGGAGCATCAGGAAACCTACGAACGAGACTCTGAAGAGAGCGACGTCATTTGAGACGAAGGCCATTTGAAGTTTGAGAAAGCTTCTGTCGAAAGGTAAACACTGGCTTCTGCCAGTGATGCGTCATCTCGTCAACTCCAGGATGGTGCTGTTTTTATGAAAGGAACACTATTATTCAAGAGGATTTTATTTCCATCCCTGTAAAAAAATATTAAGAATAATAAACAGAAAAAAAAAACCACTGGACATTGTTTTCAAACGGAAAGCTACTGGAAGGGTACTAATTAAACTGCAGTCAGAAGCAGAGGTTTCAAAGGAACAAGACCCATGTTGTCACAGCAGAGTGAGTCAGAGGACCTAGAACCAGAAATTCCAAATACAAAATAAAAAGAAAACAATTATAATACACCAAAGTGAAAGTTGAACATTTTAAATAAATTTTTGAGTGGAGGATGGCCTGATCACTCCTCTTTCCAGCAAGCTTTAAAAGCCCAGTAAACCACACTGGTTGTGTGTGAACAGTGCCCAGAATTACACTTTCAACCCTAGTTTATCCAAAGTGCCCCGTTTGACACCCAAATCGGAGGCTTTTCAACAGATAATGACCACAACCTCTCATTTCATCAAAACGACGCTGAGAACCTTCTACCCCCGAAAATATTTTGTGTTAAAAAATCAATCAATATCCTTGATCATTAACTTGCTTTTCTCCATTATCACCGCATTAATAAAGTATTTCTAAGATGTCCTATGTTTATAAATTACAAAGTAGCACTTTGTCATGCAATTGTAACTATTATATTTACATTAATCTTAACAACCACTTTGAAATTAACAGCAAAATGTGATAGAAGCTGAAATCCTGTGATATTAGTTATTTCAGTAATGTTTGCCAGCTGTTTGTCAATATGAAATGAAGCTGTACTTGTATAAGAACATATCTAATTTTGCTCTCAGGCTTGGGGTCAGCCAGGGCCCATACAGTACGTTTAAGGGGGTAAAGGACTGTACTCAATGCTCAGCACTGATGAGGCTATGGTACTGAGCACAGTATTCAAACCGCACACCATCACAGGCCAGACCCACTGAGCCACATCACCCATGTGGCACAATAAGCAGTGCAGAGATGAACGTGGTTTTTGAACCGTCTCCCCAAGTCCCCATGACTGTCTGGTGATATCAGACAAGGGCTCTTCACTCCTGACCCTAAACAGGGGAGTCAGGCTGTACCAGAGCTGTGCTGGGCGGCTCGGTTACCAGGAGAGCTTGCTGACTGGTATTCGGGTTGACCCCAACAACGGAGGCCTTCACGCGTGAGCCCGGGCGCCCGGCTCCGCTTGTAAAGTATGATTTATCGTCGGTGGAAATTATAACCTTAATCAAGCTTCCATTAATTACCCCCAGATCTATTAACATTTTATAAATATTTCACAGGTGAGAGTTAGCTGACTGTTTATTTCATCTCTATCAAATATTAAGCATTTAATTACCTTTTCAGGATGATTAATAGAGGAGTAATTAGCTCCCAGTAATCATGCAGGGCTATCTGCAGGCTTGCTAATTGAACACAGATGCGTCCCTCTGACTTCTGGGCTGTAAAGGAGAGCGAATGAAGTCACTGGGGCAAGAAGGGAGGTGTCTACTGGGGGGCAGCTGTGACCGTTTATGCCGCTTGGAGGATCGTAGCCCCTATCAGAGATGACTAGCTTTTTGTTTTTAGCGTGCAGGTGTGGGGGCCTTGGTCTGACGTCAGCGTGGCTGTTCCCTTCGACACCGTCCGGCACTGAGCGTGTCAGCGGGTAACTTTCTGTCCTAGTGGTCCTTAAACTGCTCTTTCTCTTATCCTATTAACCTGACCGTGAGGCATCACCGCAAGCCATCAACTGATTTTAATGTTTTTCTGGCATGACTGAGTACATTTACATTTATTCATTTAGTAGACTTTTTTACCCAAAGTGACACACAGTTCAGAAAGCAGAGTCAGCCAGTCCCTGGAATGACTGGGGGGCTTAGGGCCCTCACTCAGGGGCCCAACTGTGACATCACTCTGCCAACTTAACTCACTAAGCCAGATACTAATGTAATCTTTTATGCTTTTTTATTTTATTTTTACTTGTTTTTTTTAAGTGACTTTGAGTGGGGGAACCTCAACCCCTCCCCTGGATGATGAATCAATGCGAGGAGGCAGTTTAAGTTTAAAAAAAAAACGGGACTGTCGTACCGAACAGCTAGTTGTCTCCTGAGCTCCATGAAGTTACAGGTTTTATCAGTGCAAATCGTGCAGCGAGATCACCATTCACTGAGCACTATAACCAGAATGCCTGGAAAACCGTCACACTTCACACTGGCGTCTCGCATGATGTAACACGACGCTTTTATAAAATGACATTCTTATTGGACAGAGTTGATTCTTAATTTTGACGTTATGTTAATACTTTAAACACTCATATTGTCATTCACAGGAACTGGATGCATCACCCAAAGGGATTTAAGTAGCTTCAGTCGAGGGTTTCCACATGAAAAATTGGCTTTAGTCTCACTTATTCATTGCACAGTAAGTGAATTTTAATTTAAAGCTTAATTCTCACTTTAATGTAGACATATGATGTCTGCTTCAGGAGTTATGGGGGAATCAAGAGTTTTAATAACGAAATGTATTATAAATTCATAGGTGTTTAAATTTTTACACCTAAGCATTTAAAATGTTTCCAACTCGTTTCTGCTCTTTCTCTTTCTTAATAAAGAGTGATTAACTCATCGCTATGCAGAGGAATGATTGGTCACTGATGTAAGCTGCGGTTTAAAGCAATATTATGAATGATACATCAGTCATTTAATGTAAACCTTTCTTCCTGAAATTGCTTTACCATCCTGTCTGATGTCTACCACACCGAAAGAAACTTAAGGAAATGCCACCCTGCTCCTTGGTGACCCCTCATCATCCCAGATTGGGCTGAACCCACAGTTTGATTTTTCAGATGTCATCGGGTCTGTGAAAAATAGCCACGCACAGACCCTATAAAACGTTTAACACGACACAAGGAGAACATGTAAACCCCACACACACAGCAGGGGCTGTGTTCGAACCCCCAGCCCAGGGGATGGGAGACAACAGGCCTGCGATTTTTCAAATTAAAAGTGCTGATTGAATCACGTTAACTTTATTTGTTTCATTTTTGCATGTCAAGTCTATATTATTAGAATATTTCACACCAGATTTAATTAGGTTTAAGCAATATTCCAGTTATCTGTTTGTTCAGCTGATATGAATTATTAAGCAGCATAAACAATGAAACCGCTCATATACCCATCAAGTACAAAATGTTTTTTTTTAAATTTAGTTTCATTGGCTTGTTTCATCAGTCCACCCACTGTAACATGAACAAAAACAATTCGGAAATATAAAAGCATATTTCCCAAAGTGACCACATAATCAGCAATTCTGTCTTGCCTGATCAGTTATGAGTTCAACTGGAAAAAACGCTTCTCCTCCAGTTCTGGAACTGAGGACCATGGATGCTGATGCGGTTTTATGGGAAACAGGACTTTTTTCTTGATTGAAGCACTAAAATTACATATAACAGGAAATTTCAACAAGGGCTCAATCAAAGTTTCTCCTGAGGAATTAACGGCATGATTGTTCCTTATATTTTTGTTTACGCTTCCAGATTGTGAATGCATTACTTTTTGTGGGGGTTGCTGATGGCGTGAGGGGGGTGGAAGCAGCAGCTCCCCGATTTAATTTTCAGTTTTATACATTGGCCTGTTTGACCGCCTTCCTGTCAATAATATCACCCCCTGCTGGAGATACAGTGGAAGTACAACACTGCCTCTTTCCTCACCCAGAGGTGAACCGATCCTGGCATCCATCATTATTTTTTCAACTTCATCTTCATCCATGTGTTCTTTGCAATGAGCCACAGCTGGGGGTGTGTGGGGGGGGGTGGTGGTCTGCTGCCCTGACCAGCAGAGCTCCGCCCACCTGCACTGGGCATATGGTCCCCTGGCAACCCTGGGGAAAAGGTGCATGCACATAAACAGTGTTGCCATGGAGACCCACACGGATGAAGGAACAGCAGGGTTGCCATAGAGATACAATACGTGCCTATATATTTACAGTATATATAAACAGCAGTGGTGCCTGCAGATGCTCCTCAGACATACAGTGCAGTTGTGTCAGGACTATAACAGCGGATAGGAGATTCACACACTGCTGGGCATTTTGCGGGGGCGTTCAAACAGGAGCGGGCCTGTTAAAGCCCACTTGCGCCCCCCCTGGCTGCACCTCACTCGCTGACACAAGCCGGCCCGTACTCTGAGAAGCCCCCCGATAGCATCTACCGCAGCTAATGGATGGCAGGGTGAAGGTGGAGATGCGGGACACAGTCAGGCCCGCTGTTTATAGTGTTCGACGTGGCAGGTCCTCTGTAAACCGCAGTATCGAGCGTTCGTGCCCAGCCGCATCGTGGGAGACGGCCTCCCCAGCCGATACGGCAGCAGAGGAACGGCGGCGTTTAATAATGCAAGGCCCGGGGCAAACCGGAGGCGTCAAGTGGATGCATCTGACCCACTAGCTTAAGAGTAGCACCACTTAGCATAAACCAGCTATCGGTTTGTTAGCTAAATACAGAGGGGTCCCAAGGTATTGTTGCCCCCAAGACTGCTGGGGGAACGGTGTGTGGTTCATCGGGCTAGCACTCGGTGACTGTGAGTGGAAGGTCACGGGTTCAAATCCTATGCTTGCCAGACTAGTCACATCACACTTTTGCAGAGGCAGTATTCCAGGAGGGTTGCGTGATGATTGGCTGAGTCTGCCCTCAGACTCCAAGTTGTGTTTGTGTCTTAAAGTAGAGCATGATGTGTCAACTCATTTTAGGCTATAGCAGAGTCACTTTCAGGTTACTTACAGAGATTAACTGGAAAGGCTTTCAGTCAGACTGAGGGACGTCGCCTAGTCCACACTGCTTGGGGGAACCAAGGTTTCTTTTACCTTCCCTTTTAAGTGCCAGGCATTTAATTTAAGGGGCATGTAAAACTGACATGTTGTTCAAGGATTGCTAATCAACCTCAGATCTGTCAGGTTTAATGTAAGCAGGGCGACGGCCTCACTGCCAGCGAGGAGGAGTGAGTCTCCCGGCCATTTCACTGGATGCCAAGGACATCAAAGCCATTCCAGCAACCTCATAGCTGGCTTCATTTTCCCTTTCCGGATCAATCCATAGCTTCGGAGTTTGCCGCTAATTGACTGCGCCGTACAGACAGGATCACAGTTATTAGTAAACCTGGGAGAGAACTCACTGGAGACAAGGCCGGGGTTCTTTGAGTTATTAATTAAGGGCATTAAAAATAACAAGACTGCATGTGTTACATTCTTATATGGCACAAAATGGCAAACGTACATTTGTGTGTGTGTGGAAAAAGTTTATATTACATTGTGGGGACCAAAACTAAAAATCTAAAAATGCCAGACATCCTGTATTTTGCTTTGTTACGTATTGTTAAGGTTATGGCTGGGTAGGGTTAGGGTCATCATTTTGTGAATATAAATGAATGGAGAGTCCCCACAAAGAAATAACTGTGAACCTGTGTGTGTATATGTGTGTGTGTGTGTGTGTGTGGTGGTGGT